>JAMFTS010000012.1:0-459461 GCA_028095005.1 Rhynchospora pubera | reverse complement strand
CAGACCACCTGCTAGCAGCCTCAATGCTATTAACCACCAAAATTTTATCGTATACACAACGCAGATTTGCTCGTAACTGCTCCTCGCCTTCCTTGCTCCTGCAACTTCCTACGCAGTAGGGCCTGCTCCTCTGGATTATCAGGAGGTATCTTAGATGCCTCTTCAACTTGACGCGCATCAGATTTATCCTCGGGATTATAAAAGTGGTTTCTAAACATCTCTCATTGTGCTCGTCTGGTGGACATTTGAGGGCTCTGATGTAGCAATGGTACTTGAACTTTGTACATAATCAAAATTATTACTGCTACTATCAGGATTTATCAGGGTTTTGGGGACTCCCTTTTTTCTCTTCTTTCCGTTTCACATAGTCAGCTTTCAGCCTTTGTCTCTCTTCTATGTCTTTCCTAATCTCCAGAAGAGAAATTTCGTTATTATAGTCAATTTCGTCATAGCCCTCATGTAACCTGCATTACAGAAAGCAGTTAAGTAAATCCCAACAAAATTTGAAGGAATATGTGATTGAATTCTTTTCGATAGGAAATTTTATCTCTTTTTTTTTTTGGGGGGGGGGGGGGGGGGGGTGGGCGCTATAATTTGCATAATATATAAATGAACATGAAGTTACCAATGGACAGACATACAGATACATAACAATAAGAAAAACAGAAGGCAACTCAACTTCAAAATAAAAGTATATAATAACCCATGATCGCCTCATATAGAATTACGAGCATAGAAAAGGTACCATCCATAACATCAGAAAATGCTAGTGCACACGCTTCCTCAACTAACCATCCAAATTTACAAAAGAAACAACTGAATTATATATACGTTGTACCTCCTCATAGGTTCATCATACTCGTAACCGGTACCATAAAGACACTCTTCAAATTTCTGTCGCAGCTTCATTACAGAAATATGCCCTTTGTCAGCATGATATTGTATGGCAGAGAAATTGCCCCGCACATACTCTCTCCAAGGTAGAATCACGAATTTTGTACAGCCATAATTTCTTAATTTCATCTCGAGGTAGCCGATGAAAGGTAGAATTAAGAGCAGCCAACGCTTTATTTATTTCATCTTGTGTCATCCATTCAGTTGAGCATGCAACCTCTGGCTGTCTGAAGGTAGGAACTCCATGCCTGCATTATTCAGGATAGTTAAAAAGCTAAGGCTACTAAAACCAAATTCATGCCAACTACAAACCAAAACTGTATAGCTGACATACAACATTGGAAATAGAACTTACTGTAAAATTGTTATGTCAAAAACCCAACATAACAAGTTTCTGATAATTTATTTTGTCGCAAACAGATTACAATAAACCAATAAACCATTCATATCAGCACCAAAAAGGAGTCAACTAAACAATACAAAACACAACAACAACTAAGCCTTTTGTCCCAAGCAAGTTGGGATAGGCTAGAAAGAAACCCAACAAGAAAACACATCCGAGAACAAAAAACAAAAAATAAAAAGATACTAATAATAAGAATAGCAATACTAATAATAATACCTCTAAAAAATAGTAATAGTAGAAACCTAGACCTCATCCGTGACCTAATAAGCACCTATAGACCTATGACATCGCTCATATCCCTAGGTTCCTACGTCATGGCTCCGGTACATGAATTGCTAACTTCCATGGGCTCCTATCGATCGCCAACTCCTTGGAGACGTTCCATTCTTTAAGGTCTCTTTTCACCGCTTCTTCCCAAGTCAATCTTGGTCTCCCTCTCCCCCGCCCGTGTGTTTTCGAAATGATTAAGAATTCCGCTAATACCGATACCTCTGGAGGTCTGCGTTGGATATGTCTAAACCATCTCAAACGATGTTGGGTCAGCTTCTCCTCTATCGATGCAACCCCAACCATATCCCGTATGTCATCATTTTTAATCCGATCTTTCCTCGTGTGACCGCAGATCCACCGCAGCATACGCATCCCAGTTAGATGTCTTCTGGACATGTCGTCTTTTAGTAGCCCAACATTCTGCGTCATACAACATCGCAAGTCTAATCACTGTCATGTAAAACTTGCCTTTTAGCTTCTGCGGGACTTTCTTATCACATAGGACGCATGATGCTTGCCTCCATTTCACCCACCCTGCTCTTATCCTGTGACTAACATCTTCGTCTATCTCGTCATCGCTCTGCAGCACCTGCAGCACCGACCCTAAATATCGAAATGTGTCTTTCATAGGTACTACATGACCATCTAAACAGAAAGCTCCATCTACTGGTCGTATTCCACTAAACTCACACCTCATATACTCCGTCTTAGTTCTACTAAGTCTAAACCCTTTGGAGTCTAGAGTTTGTCAACTAAACAATGCCTTTTGAAAAAATTCATGAAAGAAATTATTGTTTAGAAAATTGCTCTCGTGTAAGAAAGGAATAAATTCATGCATATGTTACAAAACTGCCATCTAATAGAGTTATCTAGGCTTAATCAAAAAAATCTAAGTACAATACTGAATTCAGCGGTTTCAATTAAAAGAAAGGAATAATTAGATTTATGCCACTGTGAAAACACGCTAATTAGAAAAATGCCATTGTTATATTGCAAATTAGATTTATGCTATCATCAAATTGTTTAAATTAGATATATGCCATTATTTCATTCCAAAAATGATTCAATTCTAAAAATGTCATCTTAAATTCTCACACTTTTTTTTAAAAACCCCAAACTACCCTTGTTAATAAACCTAGTCGCAAAAAGCACAGAGGAACGCAGGCACGAAGGAAGCACAAGCGCAGGAAAAGAGAAGCACACCTTTCCTGCTGTTTTAGCTTGCCGCTGCTGTCAAATTCCGCCTGCCGAACTTTCTCTACCTGCTTCCTTTACTTTATGTTGACCATAAACCATCGAGGCATCGATTATGGATAAGTTCGATAATAATTCTCAATAAATAAGGTAAAAAACCTTCGATGGATGTTAATTTAGGGGATTGTGTATTTATGTCGGAAGGCACTCAGAGTTGGACCCGCACTAATATGTTCGGGCCATCTCCAATATCGATCTCTCTATTGGAATTAAAAACAAATGTAATAACATCAACTAAAAAACCAGTAAGCACTGCAATAAGTCAATCATCCAACCTAGCATAGAGAAGGATTTTCTTAATATATTAAAACAAACACAAAATATCTTAAATTAGGACCGCATAAGGTACTGAGTCACAAAAGTTGAATTGTTTGGTCACAAATTTCATCCTCGATTTTCTTTCTTTTACTTCTACAATTGTGTGGCTGGCCGGAGATTGTTGGGTACAGACTACATTATCAGTATCTAAAGGTGTAACCGTGTAAGTACTTTTGTGTGGTGGCATATTTAAAGGGTAAAATTGGTAAATCAATATTTTAGTGGCAAAAAAACTAATTTTTATTTTTTCATAGTGGCATAAAACTAATTTGTCATTTAGTGATGGCGTTTTACTAATTTCAACTTTTCGCAGTGACATAAATCTAATTAACCCTAAAAGAAAAAGACAACCAAAGACACCAGCGTGATCAATACTTTGTCTCAATAAACATGGTTCTCAGAAACAATTAAACAAATATTGGCTCGAAAGTAAAAACCAATAATTAGTTTAACAATAGCACTACCTTCTACCGTCCAAGAAGGGGTAAGCGCATGGCGACCAAGTACAAAGAGACCTTCGGACCTGAGAAAAGAGGAGTCGGGAGAGAGAACAACGCGCTGACAGCCGGGCCCCACTTCTTACACTCGACGCCATGGCCGTGGAGGCGGAGCTGATCGCTTACAAGACCATAATAGCGCGCGAAATGGAGGCTAACAGTGAAGGAAAGAAGAAAGGAAGGCGAAGATGCAAACCTCGCTCGCGCCTTTTGCGAAGAGGCGGGAAATCAATGGATGGTCCCCTTTTAGAGAGAATACGTGGGAAATGAGAACCCTAGTTATTGGGTTTAGTTGGAGAGAGAGAGAGAGAGAGAGAGAGTGATAGTGAGAGGAGGTTTTTTTCTTTTTCTACTAATTCTTCCTTGAGAAAAAGGGGAAGTGGAGTAAGAGAAGAAACAAGGGTTTTACGGTTGGACCGGTTTAGTTATGTGAGCCCGGAGAAGAATCAATCTGTGGGGTCCATGTGGAAGTGGGTGATTGTGTAGTGGAACGGCTGTAGGGAGTTAGAAGGGGGCAGGGTTTAAGGTTTTAGTGGTCCCGCGACGAGGACCGGTTTGCACGGAAACTCTGTCGGCGACTTGGCGTCCAATAAAATGTACGAGTGTGCTTGTCAGCGGGCGTATTTCAAAAGGGTATATTTATGAGGGTGCTATGTGTAATTAAGGATAAGTTTTATTGTTCTATATTCGCACAATCGCACTAAGCAAATTGCCAAATTGTGGCACTGAGTTGGTGTATTTCACTATTTCTGCTTTCAGTTGGTGTTAGTTGTGCGAAAATTAAGATTTATATTATTACCTGAAATTTTATAAAAAATTTCAAATTTTACACTTGATAAGAATGACACATGACATGATGTGTGTGGTTAGTGAGCAATCAGAAAGCGAAAAATATCTTCTGACAATTGACAAAGAGCCTTTTGTCTAGAAAAATTTATAAATTTATTTTTTTAATATGAGGATTCTAAATTTGTATTCGGTAAATTTTGAGTGTGGATATAAACAACAAATTAGTCGTTTGAAAATATATGCAAGAAAAAAGTTGTATAAATTTTAATCAGTAGATAGCACCTTATATACGTCAAACGTCTCTCTATATATGAATAGAGAGGCGAATGACATATGAATTATCCCTAGATATAATGGATAGAAACGAGAATCAAATGAAATAAACACATATTCTAAAGCCATAATATTCTTTTTTATATTATATATTATTAATTTATTATCAAGTACAAAATCTACTTATTATCTCTATTAGAAAGTATAAGTATTCATTCACACTAATATCTATTCAGAACACAATAAAAAGGTCGGTAAAAGAAGTTTCTGTAATAAATTTTAAACAAGAGTTATGTGGCATTGAAAGAGTATCGGAGCACAAGTCAACAATTAAAATGTAAATAGATAAATTATCAAACCAATATTTTTTACGTTGTGTTTGGATGACTTGAGAATAAAACTGAGATTAGTATGGAATAATTTTTTTTCTTAATGGTTTAAAATAAGTTTATTTGGATCAAGAGTGTTATTTAAGTGGTTTTAAGTTCGAATTAATATATTAATCTGATTTTATTTAGAAGAGAAATAATCGAAAAAGAGTTTTACAGATCGTCAGCATTTCATCCAACTGTTGACCTGAATTTTAAATTTTTAATGCAGAGCAGTTAGGAACTTTGATGCACCAAAAAATGTAAACCATATACAAATGAATCCATTCATTATTTAGAACATTTCCTAATTTATGATCCCTTTGTAGTAGTCAGTATAATATTAAAACAGTAAAGCAATAAAAAACTACAAGCAAGCTCAAATTTGGATATGGTTCACACTTCATACATTTTTTTTTTATTTTATATATTACTCACACTTCAAAACACAACGAAAATTATACTAATACACTATAATAGTTCATACTTAATCTGCATTATGAGCATAGTGACATGATACATAGTTTACACTAAGTCTGCAATAGAAAAAAATTTATATTTAGTGGACAATTATACGCCTATAACATGCCAAAATTAGTAATAATATACGTGGTTTAAACTTTTTACTTTTTAGAAAAATAAAAAATAAAAATCGTGCAATGCCAAGATAAACTTTTTACTTTTTACTTTTTGAGGTCCTATATGTTTGATTCTAGGATTACTCTTTTCTAAATATAAACATTATTGTATGCCAACTCTATGGCGGCAGCAACTTCCATGTTCCAAAATAGCTGTTTCAGAGTTTTAGTTGAAAAATTTGGTACAATTGTATACACTACTGAAGCTTGCCGAAATTTGAAATATTATGGCGCGGTATTATCGTATTGATGTCATTTTTGCCAATCTCATCTCGAATTGAAATTTAAATGCATCCGTCATGAGGGCATTAAACGAAAGTCATGTTTTGCAAGCAATAATTTCAGATTGTGCACTGTGCAGTGGCTCCCAAATGAAATTGTACCTTTAAAATTGAATTAATTAATAATTACCAAGTGCAACACTTCATGTTCGACTTTTGTAGGGAACTAATTACAAACTTTGCAGGAGATCGTGTTTGGACAATATTCAAAAGGATTAAGCACTAAAAACATTAACAATTAGTTACAAAGCAATGCTAAAAATAGCTTACAGGTTCTTGATTCTAATGCAGCTGGTGCAAAATTAGACATGAACTGAACATAATTATGCACAACAAAAGCTAAGTTTTTTCAGTCGAAAAACCCTCCAAAAAAGTAAAAAAAAAAAAGGAAAAAAGAATCAACCATCACTTCATATGCGGAAAATAATCACACTCAAAGCTATACATCACATCCTAGTCACAACAACAAATTAAAAGCCCTTCTTATGACTAGATATTTAAAATGTAAGAAGTTGAAATGACTAATGTAGTTCAATGCGAAGGTACCGGATACAAATTGCCATGGCACATGCATCGGTAAACCATCGGGCACGGTTCGGCGATGGAGCACTTGAAACTCACCATGACTCTGTTACAGGGTGAACAGAAGCCACATGCATGTGAGCAGTCCGGTACCCTCGATCCAGTGGCATGAACTTCTTTTAGTTCGTCGATATCAGTTCCGGTACCAGTATCCTACAAAACAAAAATATTATTGTTTATCATAAAAAATCTTCTATAAGAATAATGTGCTCTAGAATTTGGTCAAATATACTAGCATGGTAGTCTTAGTTTAGTTATGGTATTTAAAATGATACCAGGGTTCTAATTTTTCAAAAAGTTACTAAAACTTTCAAATATTCTACCTCAGAAGCAACTTTGTGTTTTTGTTCCAGCCTTAAGCTACCATGGCCATCAGTACCTGAGTATCAAAGAATAATTAGCACAATCAGTATCAACTCGCACTTTGTTGTCACTTATCAATAAATACCCATGGAGTACTTTAACATTAGGAAATTGCTAAATTAATTTGAACTTACTTGGCATTGATCTAAGCCCCTCACTCATTGTAGAAAGCAACAAAATAGCAACCACTAATGGCAACTCCCCATGAACTCTGTTGCAGTCCTTCCTCTTCATTATTCTAATTTTTTTTGTTCCTATATTCTGCCAAAAGTGGAGAGATATGGAGATGAAAGGAACACCAAGTTGCTAAGAACTGGTGATTGCAGAAGGTAGGAGTTTGAGTAAATTTGTGGTTTCATATATATATTAAAATTTTTGTGAAGATCAAAGGGTAATAAATGAACGGCCGAGGATCTTTGATTTGCATCACATGATCCTTGGAGCAAATATTCACATGAATTCTTGTGCCCCTTTCCCCTTGATCAGAATAGCAGAGTTTGTAAGGTCAAAACAAGTGAATTGAATAATGAGATACTTGATTTTCCAATGGGAAAAAATTGGGATGTATTGAAAACTTGAAATGACAGGTTCAATTCATTGTTTATGTTGAGGCCATATCTCCCATAAGTTGGGAGGTTAATTCATTTTTTTTTTACTGCAGTTTAGCTTTTATTATTACGGACAATATGATGATCCAAATCGTTTCTTTTTTGTTTTAAGAAAGAGAGAGTTTTTTGTAATCTAATTATTTTTTTAAAATTAAAGATGCACGTGAAATTTAAAGCCTTCATGTTTTAGTGGTCGGCCTAAGATTCAAATCGTTTCATATAGGATGAGCCTAGGAATAAGAAAATAACTTCTTCATACTTCCAAATTTATTATAAACAATCCAAACTCTTCACAAAGTTACACACTTCCCAATACCTTTTCCCTTATTCCTCTTATTCCCACATCATCAACCGGAGCCATAATATATAGCCATAAGTATGCATACAGTTATCCGACTATACCAACTAGCAATTTTGTGCATATGATACATTGGTTGTATCTAATTTTTCATTAGTGAGCTCCCATCCATAATGATCCATTGCGTGTATCTAATGATTTTGATCCAGAATAAGAGCAACGATTCTTGAGTGGTGGGATATGATTTTACCTAATAGTGGTGCATTCATTTAAATAACTTCTTTGTAAAAGTTCAAACTTAAATTTTTTATAAAAAAAAGGCGACTTCCAAATAAGTTTTTTAAATTTTTTTTTATGCATTTAAATACGGTTTGACTGTTGGAGTAATCAGTAATGCAAGGGTGTGGTGGGATTTCTATTAATTTCTTAAAAATGAAGCTCATTGATTCGGTGGCGGAGCTTTCAATGTCTCCGCTTGGGCTTTTAATGCCATTTATTTCCCGGAGAATGTATTCCTCACATATAAAACCCAATGTTCTCATTTTTAAAAAGAAAAAAAAAATTAGGGTGGTGTCTGATTTTATCAGATGGTCTAAAATGCATAACTTAGTTTACTTAGCTGTAATTTTTTTGAACAAAAAATGGCATTTGGTGAGATACAGATATTAGATGAAATTTTATTTTGGTTTTTTTAAAGGCATAATCACAGAACTGACCATATCTGTGTTTGAAATATCGATGTAACTCTTCGTAAGAGTGTATCTGACTCCACCACAACTAAGTGTTGAGTAATTACATCTCAATTAATTGAAGGCAAAATGACAACATTGCATGCAAATTCAGGCTCAGCAATTCTAATTATCATTATTGATTTCAAGAACGCTTTGAATTTTGTTCAGAGAAGACCGAATTATTTGTAAATTATTTAGTCAAGTTGTGCTTTGAATATATCCTTTTCATACACCAGAAAAAGGAAAAACCAAAAATAATAAACAGTTTAGAGTGGCCATCTCATATTGTGAGAATCTTGAGAAAAGGGGAATGATTTTTGATTTTTCAGTAGAGATCGCAGAATTTAAATTCGACTTAACATCTTTTATAACATTTAATTTCAAAATAAGTTAGAGGATTTGATTTATCTTATCTTCAAAAAAATATCATATTGTGAGAAATATTCGTTTCAGTTCGAAGGCATCCATAAAACCAATATATTTAATAACAAGTTGTTAATTTAGAAAAGAACAAAAATTGTACTGTAGAGCCAGCTGCCAAGCATCCAAGGCAGCCTCCGTTGCGCTTTAATTCGGAGAATTCCTACTTTCTTACGATTTAATTATAGTTTTTGTGTTTTGTGATTCGGTTAGATGAAATATATTTAACTTCATTGGTTAATTCTCACATCCGGGATCCGTGGCGCAATGGTAGCGCGTCTGACTCCAGATCAGAAGGTTGCGTGTTCGATTCACGTCGGGTTCAAAACCCCGAACCATCCGGATCAATTTTTTTTCTCTTCCCGTTTTTTTTCCCCTTTATTTTTTATCTAGTCTGGAAACAACACCTACCTCTACAAATCAATCAGCGTCAATCAAAACCTGGTGGGTCAGATTTTGGTACGGGAACGAACAACAGCTACTCGTGAATCGTGATGCACTGCAGCACTGGTACGAACAGTACCAGCCGGGTCGGCTTGCTCTGGTACTGGTACTGCTACAAGTTGAA
Source organism: Rhynchospora pubera (assembly GCA_028095005.1). Classification (NCBI taxonomy): domain Eukaryota; kingdom Viridiplantae; phylum Streptophyta; class Magnoliopsida; order Poales; family Cyperaceae; genus Rhynchospora; species Rhynchospora pubera. Next base: position 449,903 of record JAMFTS010000012.1, on the reverse strand, counting down.
GCAGCTTGATGGTCTTGTGAGTTGTGAGTAAGAATTGGTTCAGGTGAGTAGCAATTAAAGAAAGACAAGTTCTCACATGTTTGTCCTTTTGGTTACTTACTTTTTCCCAATTTTCCGCACTAATTGCTAGATAGATAAAAATCACAACCTTTTAAATTATTTTCAGCATGATGACAGGAATACTATTAACTTTCATTCAAAAGGAATACGAAATTTTTGCTGCTGCTTGCCAAAATGACTGTTATAACCTTCACATCTATAAGATTTGGATGCACCAAAAAAATTGGACGTGAACTAGAAATTCTCTATTGTTTTTTTTTTTTCCCGATGTTAGCTTTTCTAACATTAAATGAACAGATGCTATAAAGTTGGGGCCAAATTATCAATTGGAATCATCCAATTGTGCGACTCCTAGCAATAAGACTAGACAAACATGAAAAACATACAATGATAAAGTCATATAATGAACAAGAAGACACAGAATTGAAATGGAGCCAGGCAATTTCATTTATTACCAACAGTTAACATGATTTCCTAATGTACATCAACAAAATATTTGCATGAAGGAACTTCCATGACACCATACACAAGGAGGTAAAAAATGTAAGCTAACACCAAAGAACCATTATGAGAAAGAAAAAAAACTACCATCCTTTCTAGGAACTGAAATCAAATAACATCCAATCAGAATAAGACTATATTATGTAATCCTTCTGCACGTAATGTCATTAAAAAAATCTCTTTCTGTCCTTTGAAAGTTCAATTTTAAAGAAGATTACTTCTTTTTGTATTTTGGCTTCGCGTCATGTTCCTGATTAAGAAAATTAACAAAATTCAGTACTGAGTCTTTACAACGCGAAATGTATCTTCAAAAGAAAAATAGAAGCAAACTATTTTTTTTAACCAGCCGTCTTTTCCAAGGACCATTAATTGTTAATGGAATTATTTATTCATTGGTGGATCACAATTGAACAAAACTGTAATTCTATAACTTAAAAAATAAAACTGAAGATACATTCGTGCATCTATAAGAGGTCTACAGATATATAATATGTACCATTCAACTTGAACAAAATAGATATATGATTAACATTCTAAAATTTGGGACGTAGCATAACAACTAACCTGGACTGAGTGTAGATAAATATGTGATGTGGCATTAGATGGGTCATGATTTTCGGCACCTTTGCTCCAGTCATAACAAACCTGCATTATTTATTGCATTTTATTTAGATGTCATCAGTAAAATGCTGAGCCAGTGAAAATTGAAAGTTCTGAAGTTGACTTACAGCATAGGCGAAAAGTGAACCATCCGCATTAAATGCACTGCATGGGATAGGAGCAGGACACTGGGAGAAACCCTATGCACGCAAAATAAACGTGTAAATACATTGCTCTGAGTACAAAGGTTTAAGGAAGAAGATATTTTTTATACTAAACAAACAGAATAATTTTTTTAGGTATAAAACAGAAATGTCCAAATTACAATCTGCAAGCAAGTTGTCAATTTTAGCTGGGAAATTGGTACAAACAAAAAATCAAATTTAATGCACTACAAAATACATCCATTAAAATTTGTAAAACCAGCCTTCCTCTTTTCTTAAACAAACCAAGCATAGCATGAAATTCTTACACAGGATAATTAGATTTGGAAAGAGATTGCATCAAAATAAAGAGAAAAAAAAAAATAAGCATTAGCAGACCTTCACTCTATGTTTATTTTCCTTGTCCCAAAAACTGAAAGTACCATCAGACCCGGTAGTAGCAAATGTATGATGCACCTGTATGCCAAATCAAATTGATAGAAGAAAATTAAACTTTAAATAGACCACATAATGACACATTCAACAATAACATGTAGAACCTAGACAATTCTATTTTGAAATGAACTTTTTGTTTTTGTTTTTGTTTTTGTTTTCCGTGTTTAAAGAAATACAATTCCACTTGTACAATTGTTACAAAAGATTAAAACTTTAAAAAAAGACCAGACAAACAAAGACAATCTATAAACTAAAAGAAAGAAAATAACATGAAATACAAGGATCATACAGGATGAAAGTTTAAAGAGTTGACAGAATGAACGAGGTCGCCATTTTTATTTCGATGACATCTGAATGTGAAATTCTTGTCCTTTTGTGAGTCATCCAAGTGTTCGATGCCAACCCTTCCATGTATTGACCCAACCTTTGAAAACAGGAGAACCAAATTAGGAGAAAATTGATCCCAAAAGAAAAATAAGGGAGTGTTCTGTTGTAAGAAAGTGTTGCTTTACCAGAAAGCCCTGCTTATCAGGAAATGTGGCAAGGCATCTAGTCTGATAGTTTATAGGGGATTGCATCCTTTTATATTCTGTCTGTAAATGCAAGGAAGCTAAAAATATCAACTATGCTCAAAGCAATTTGAAAAATAACATAGGTGACTTGAAGATTAAACAGCCAACGAAAGTATAGATTCAGGAAAGGTTCATAGTTCTATTCTTTTTTACTACTAGCAGTTACACTGATACAACAATAAGGCCAACTGTGATCATGAAAGAAATTGATTCCAGAAAATGGAAATAATATGATTTAAAATACTATTTTAATGACATTCAGTCAAATTATAGCTATATAATCTCAGACTGTAACTTCCAACATAGAACAGTTAACAAAGTAAAGGAACTAAGTACCTGGGGAAATTGCAAGTCGAAGACAATGAGATTTTCATTGCCACTCCCAACAACCATCAGGGGATAATCTACTGCTAGAGCATAACACTTGTCAGGTAACTGCTGAATATGAACAGGTCGTGGTTGTCTACCATCCCAGTACCTTTTTTTTTAAATTATAATATCAGTGCAAATTAAGAAACAAATGTCATGTATATCCAGTAAATCCTAAGAATAATGCTAATGCGTTGCAAAACAAATGATGTCATACAAATCAATGTAATGATGGAAAAATCATCTAATTTTTTTTCCCTTTTTAGTTTATTAAAAATGTCCAAGCTGCCCTTCATTTCTCACTTATGCAGCCGGAGACAAACAGTAAGGATAGAGGGTAGTTTGGTCAATTTTCTGTGAAATGGGTAAGGAGATGCTGGATATGCTGCTATATAGATGCCAATGAACAATAAAGTTAAAAAGAGAGAAAAGGTGAAGAACCTGAGTGTTTTGTCCCAGCTGCCTGATACAAGGAGATTCATTTGAGAAATATATGCAACGTGTTTTACAGGTTCATCATGCACTGCAACGGTTATTGGCTGAACACCTGAAGTAAGGGGCCACATTTTAACTTGCTTATCACATCCACCTGAAAACACTGTGGTGCCATCTCCTGTCCATGCTGAACAAAGCACCTACAGTACAAAAAAAAAAACGTTTTTCCTGTGCTTTCTATAACAGTTTAATCCTTTTTGCAAATGAGATACTAATGTTTTATACATTTAATCACGCACACAGATCCATCTCAACCAGTCTGTGATGGAAAAAAGTATTCTGTTAAAATGTTAACTAATTTGGTCCTTGATCTAATACATTTTATTTTGCCAATTTAGGATAATTTAAATTAAGTAGACTCATGTGTTTACTTCCAATTTGTTGGAACTAGTTATGAAAACATTTGGTTGAGGAATATATAAAGGTTTGGGCTGTATCATAGAAGTTGGAATCGTACGATTCACGATGCGAATCGTACGATACGTTACGATATATACGTTCAGCGATGCATATCGTTAGTTTATATCGCAAGCCTACTGAATCGTCTGAATCGAACGATTCGACAGTGCGATACGCGTATCGTATCGAATCGCAACGATTCCTCCGATTCGTAACAACCAATCAGAACGAGATTTTCCTAGCGACGATTCGATTTCCTAAATAAAATATTCGTTGTCCTTTTGTTTGCGCTAGTACTGGGTCGAGTAAAAAAGGATAATGGAAGAGATGATACAGACACGTGGGTCCCAAAGATTAATTAAAGAGAGAGAGTATATGGGGCATAAACAGACACGTGGGTCCCTTTTCTGTCTTTTAAAATCCGATTTATCTTTTTACCAAGTATATTGAACTTAAGAGACCATAGTTATGGGGACTGCTCCTAAAATTTTTTTATATTGCACATTTAAGTCTCTTTTGTTAAAATTAATTAAATAATTAATTAATATTTGAAAACATATTTAAATAATAATAATTAATAATAATAAATTCAATAGTAAAATATCTGGATAATACAACATAATGATAATTTATACATATTAATAATTATTATAATTTATACAGTTTATAATAAAATATCAATAAATAATAACAACAATAATAATTTATACAGATTATGCAAATTATGCATTATATATTATAAACTATAATTTATTGATATTAATAATTTATACATGAATAAATAGATTATAAATTATAATTATTAAAATGAGTATAATGTATACAGATTATGCAGTATAATATTGTAAGATCTAATTATAAATAATAAATAAACATATTATACATTATAATATTAAGTAATGGCGAATATTCATACACTACATTATTAGATGCCTAAATTGCTGAATGATTATCATAATAGGGTGTGATATTATAATTTTCTTTTAATGCAAAAAAATTCAATATATATTCTAACTAATTAATTTACTTGATTTTAAAGGTAGTTTAGCGTATCTTAAACGATTCGATACGATACACGATACACGATACACGATACGATTCTAAATACTACGATACACGATACATTTTACGATTCAACTTCTATGGGCTGTATGGTCATTTCTTGCCCAACTCAGTCCTGATGATTGGGTATATTTGCACATAGCCCCAAAATGCATCATGTTATTGGGGTAAAAAGAAAGAACTGTTGTACATTACATATCTGCAAATATGGCTCATAATATATGAATATAGGCAAGACAACACAGAAAAGGTAAAAAACGGAGCAAATTTTTTTTCTTGTAACATAGCAGTACCGGTGCATCATGTGATATGGCGGCCTTGGGTATGCAGCTACCATTAAGCACTTCCCAGCATCTAACCTATTTCCAATCAATGCAAAATGATAAGTTTTTCATAAATTGCAATGTCACCACAAGATATCACCACGAAAAAAGAAATTGAAAAATTGACTCAATGCTAAATGGAGACTTTTTTTTTCTGACTTTTTAAAACCTCTTAGTTGAAAATTTATTAGAGGCTTGAGGGCAGTAACCTGATTATCCCAAGCGGTTGCAACAAGATGATTTGTCGTAGGGCTGAAGCTAAGGCTCGACACAGACTCACTTGGCGCAGGTAGCACCTAATATTTATTGAATTATGTGATATTGAACCAAATCGAGAATCCAAATGCTAACTTTAATCGGATAATCACCAAACTTTTCTTTTCTTAATAGAATTCTCTAACAGAACAAAAACCAATTTTAGGCATACTAAGATAAAAAATGGAATTTCAAAGATGAGGTAAAAATGCAAGAATCTTGTATTAAGTATTAGCTAAGATTGATATAATGTGAGCAAGCTGGAATTTGAAAACCCAAAGTAATCTTGTAATTGGTAGTAGCTGCATATGGTAAAATGATACCTCAAAAGATTTATTGGGATTAGCACTTGGGGGTTGGGGGGTTGGACTTCTTGAGGGTTTAACCATTTTGTCCTGGCAAAATTATTCAATTGAGATAAAAAGTTACAAAAAAAAAATTTCTTAATTTGCAAACAAGAAATGCAGCATATATAAATTTCAGACACTTAAACTGGTAAATCTGAGCTACTATATCTGATTATCTGTAGTATCTCAAAGAGAAAAATTGAGCAATATGGATTCCCAAACAAATTAAGCTACACAACTGAGAAAAAGAAAATAAAGATCAAAAGTAGAACAAACATGGACAAGATTTTCAAGCATACGACTTAAAGCGAACAATGTGACCATATATGTAGATTGGATAAAAATTAAGGCGAATTACACTATATCAACTAAACAAGAAGGAGAATTGAATACAACTAAATTTAACCCCTGTGTCAAGAAGAAACATCCAAAGGATAATACCAAACCCAAAGATTTATCTCAAATGCAATGTTATGATCTCTGATTTAAAAACTTCCAGCAAATTTATCAAGAAAGAAATGCTCAAAACATCCAAATTCATGACAAAGCAAAAGAAACAAACCCACAAACGCTAAGCTGGCTAGAAATAACATACCTCGTGCTTGTTTCCTTAGAGAGAAAGAGAGAGTTGTAGGAGTATAGAAAGATTGCTAATGCTTGAAAGATTGATCACTCTCTTCTTTTTAAGATAGATTGATCGCTCTCAAGATTTAAAAAGAAAGTGTCAAGAAACCGCGCCATACAGAAATGGTTTCCTGGGCCAGATGCAAAGGAGATATTGGGCTATTGTTGGGCCGAATAAGTCTGATATTGCCAATGGGCTGTTATTGTTTATAAACAACAGAATATATTCATGGGATGGCAACTTGACGATATATATGTTTGATTTTTTTTTTCTGAAAATATTTTAATCGGGTTTTATATAAACTATCGAATTTTATATAGTATGAAATTATCATATTTTTGGTGCTCGCGAGTTTCAGAAGATCATAACTTATCCTACAATTCCCGCATTGAGTTTGTATTTAAACTGATTTTCTTGTCATAACACGCATCTATGATCCGTACTTAATTCAGATAAAAATAAATGCTTTTACCGATGTTAATGTTATACAGTTCATAAAATACTATAAATTAATAGAAAAAGTATCAAATATATCTTTTAAAATTTCTGTTTTGGGTAGCAGATTTGCATTTTGAACATTTGTATAGTTAGTTCAGTAATTCCCCATTTGGTTTATATACTCTCTGCCTATTAGTCTGATTAGGCTACATATTAAAGTTTTTTTTAATGTTATAGATTTTTTTTTTTTACAAAGTTATACATATCGATTGTGTATTTTTTTTTTAGAAAGGCTTGGTAGTTGCTACCAAGGTATTGATTGTGTATTGTCAATGAAAATACGGTAAGTTAAGTTTGCATAATTTTCTTAAACAAAGAGTCTCAAAAAATTTCAATATTCTTTAATCAGACCAAGAAAAACTTTGGACTAAAAAATTATTTCTTCAAATTAATACAATTTTTTAAAATTTATTAGTTCAAATTAATGTATAAGGCATAATCGAATTTATATCGATAAAATAAAATATTGACTTCATAATTGGCATAAATATTAACGCTCCAATTTATATCTAATTTAGGCGTGACAGTCGACTTGGGTCCACAGTACATGTCAAAAAAGACATGTTGGCGTCAAGTATATAGGGTCCGCCACAACGACATTTATTATTATTTTGTGTATAAGAGGTAGTTAATGGCTTGTAAGTTGTAACCCGTTTAACAGAATGAAAGGTTACCAAAAAAAATCTGCCTAATTTTGAAAAATGAATGCCATAGTTCAGATTAATTCGGATGATTCTCAAATATTTCAAAATGACAAGTTTTGAAGGAATCCAAGCCCATCAAAAAAGATTGTTAAAAAAAGAACCAATTCATATTCGAAGAAAGTTGCTCAAGGTTTGTTAACTAGGTATCGCAAAAAACAATTTGGTATACAATTTGTCGCCATATATGTGGTCCATGAAGCTCTTAAAAGACAAGAAAGCTTGATGAATGAATGAGCAGTGAAATTACTTTGGTGTGTTCAATAATCGGAGGCCACATTGTTAGGCTAGTGTTAGCTGTCTGTAAAAAGTGGTGGTACCTCCTTTTCTTTCTCCCTTCCAATTAGTGTGGGCTTGCTTTAATAAAGAAAAAGTTGGACATACATACCCCCAGTGCCTTTCTCCATTTTGTGAATAAAAAGGCCAGACATAATGGGCACTAAAATGGAATGATATAATATAACCCTTTCTCCTGTATGACCAAGATTTATTATTTTTTTAAAAATATTTAACTATTTTATTAGTTGAAGGAAGAATAATGATATTAATGAGTAATGACGCATGATATTGTCAATTTTTTTCTTTCAACTGATAAAATAATATGAATTTTTTAAACATGTATGGACGTTGCAGAGTGAAATTCGAATCCGTTGCACAAGAGTTCCTATGTGCCACAACTATATTTTTTATTCATATATGCCTGTTGTTGTTGTTGTGAAAAAAAGGATATAATTGACAATTTGATTCTATATTGGTTGAAATGATATTAATTCGTGTCTCTCTTGCAATATTGTAATACTTGCCGAATCTTCTCTTTTAAATTTCTCTGCTTTATGACTAACGACGGAGCCAGAACAAAATGGACGTAGGTGTTAAAATTTTTACAAAGGTCTTATTTTTCCCTAAAATTGTTTATATAAAAAAAATTAAATGGTGGGTAGGTGTTAAAATTATATAACGCTAAATCTAGTTATGTAAAACAAATAACTATGAATTTTATATGATACTGAAATTAACATTTTCTGATATATCGCTATTCAAATACTTCAAGAGGAGGCCCCAAACTCGGCTCTTTCTTACAAAATTTATTATATTAAAATTATCAAATGTGATGCTTGTTTTAGTTCAATACAAAAGATTGCAATACCAAATATATCAACTACAAAATTCTTCCACGAAAGTTGAATTTTCCAATTCTCCTTTTGCTTCTCTAGACCGACCAATCAAACCGAAAGTGCTACATTGCACATATTTGACTTTATATTTTCATTTTTGTCATTTCGGTTGCAGATTATTGGACCAGCTACAGTAGCCTTAAAACAAAAGGCAGAAGTGTAAATTTTGGAATCAGCTTTTGTGCTCCGTTGTGACATTTGTCTCTTTTGTACTTTCTGATGTAAAAAGGGTACTTTCCTTGCCAAAAACAGCCAATCTATATACGTGTCACCACTTCCTCTATTGTGATTGTCAATCATAATTATTTTTTTTTTCACAATGTTGTGTTTTCCTAATTTTGTGCTCCAAAGCACAAGTATATATACGTAATATTTTAAAGCAATTAAAAAAAATTCCTGGTTTGAAATATCATGCTAACAATTCATGGAAGGAGAAGGGAAATATAAGGGGGAGAAAAAAAACAGGAGAGTATTGAAAAACTTAAATGGAAATTAGAAATTTGGTTTGACCCAGTGATGTGCAAGCTCCGAACGGCAGTGTCCAGTTCCAAAGAAGAAATGTAGAGATTACCTTTTCCTGTATCAATTGTCAACTTATATAGTGTTATTTTCTTTTAAAAAAAATTAAAAAATAAATAACTTGAAGAGTGCGTGGGTTTTGTTTGAAAAAAGAAAAGCAATATGACCTTATCTTCCCTTGCGTGATGGCACAGAGCACCCATTTTTTAGATTACCTAATAAAAAAGGGCCCATAAATTAATTATCCACCAAAGTTTTGAACTTATTTTATCACTTGGGTCAACATATGATTTTGATATCGTTGAAAAACAGGAGAATCAATTTCATACGGAACTGCATATGTTTGTTTGGCGGATGAATGCGGCTAGGTTAAAATATTTTTATGTATACATTAAAGGGAAAGTGTCCTGTCAACTTCTATTAATAATCGTTGTTCTTATCCGGTGAATATAAGAACATATTTCAAGTTGGAAAAATGTTCAATCATGGATGATTAACATAAATGGTAAGAATTGGTGACATGAATAATTAAGTCTACAAATTGGTTGTTTGATTAGTTTTGAATTGATGGCATGATGATTCTTGAAGATTCACATGCTTATATTTATTATTCCTATAAGTTTGAAGAGCTGGAATTGCAATTTTTGATCCAATCATGTGGTATTGTCAATCATGCGGTGACGCCCCACTACTAAGTCACTACTAATTTGTAAGAAACAAAAGTGAGATATGGTCAAGCACTGCTCACGTGAGAATCATAGTCACTAGCCATTTCTTCTCTCTCTCTCTCTCTCACACACACTGACACACACACAATTACACAAACACACACGGACACACCCATACCTGGCTTCTGTCTGCCTTTCTTAGTGGCTGTGTACCTTTTTCTTTCCTTCTTTTTTTCTCTTTTGGGTCCATCGGTCTTGCATTACCCCTTAAGTAATCTATTTTCTATTAAGAGACCCAACGAGGTATCAATCATATGGAAAGAGAAAGTTTTACCAAGAAGTTCCATGATTTTTACTGATTAATTTAAACGACGAATTTCAATTGTTGATGCTATTTTTTTCTTATGACAGTGATACAATTTTTCTCTAGTTCGTTTAATTTGTATGATATATTAAGAGGTTAAGGGAAAAAAAAAATCGTTTGGTGCTTTCGTTTTTCTAAGAATGTTCAACTGTTTGATCATATAAAAAATGAATTAAAAAAAAAACTTGAAACAAAATATTTAGATAGTCAAGTAGCTAGATCAAGGCCAACTATTTAAATTTCACCAAAGTGTGCATAGCATGTACTATTGTAACGTTTATTAATCATATATCACTAATTTGATTCAAATGAAAACTTTAAGAGGATAAAAAAAATAAGTTGGATGATATCTTTTCCATAATTTACTATTTGAAATACTTAGCATGCATCCAATTTTATAGAATATATATTAAGTATCTTTGATCATATAAATCAAATAAAATTAATTAAACCGTTGACACATCTTTTAATTATTTCAATATGGATTATGTTTTGTATTTCAGATTTGGCACTCTTTGGATGATATATTTAAAATTTTTTTTCATTCTATTTTAAATTAATTTAGTGCGAATATTCATTAAAAAAAAGTTAATTTGACAATTTCATAATGCCTTTTAAATCAATTCAACGAAATTCTAACATAAAACTCTTACAGATATATAGTTTGTTCTTATAGATTGGTTGTTCACTTGTTCATCAAATTTGCTCCACTGCAAAATTCATATATTTTGATGAAAAATAAAACTTGCATCAAATTTTATTACTCTATTATGTGAATAATGTATGCAGAGTGTAAATCATTGTGAATTTAAAATACGTCGATAATTTAAAATTTTAATGGTATGATGGTTAGATTGACCTTAAATATATATTCAAGTTTAAATTATGGTTTAGAAGTTCGGGTGAGTGAAGATTCATTTCGAGGTGAGCTTACTTTCATCGAGTTTTTTTTTTTTTTTTTTTTTGTTACACGATCAATAATATATGATCATGTTTGAGTCCGCATCAGCTTTGTTTAATGTCAAAATCATATAGATTCAAAATTATCGTGTCAGATTATTCAACCCAAGTTCGAAATATTCAAAACTGTCTCTCTTATTAGCGTTGTCTCAATTAAAATAAAAGAAGTACATAACTTTATATAACTTAATTTATACTCCTAAAAAAATTAGAAATAAGTGAAGAAATATTTCGGGCCTCGGACGACATCTTTTGCTCAATAATGAACGTATTCTTAAATTTTCGGAATGGGATCATAACAAAATATCCGATTTTTCATCAAAATTTACGCTCGTTTAAAATCATTTGCATTTTTTTTTAGATTTATTTTTTTCTCATATCGATCCGATTCAAGTAGTTTTAGTAGTATGCACCGCATCAAAACGTCCAATTGATTAAATTGGGATGGTCTCAAATAGGATCATCTTAAGTTCGAATCTGATCAAATGTGTATTACTTTGGCTTTTGAAATTTGGATTCGACTTAAATCAGATGGATCCTTTTAATCGGATCAGATTTGCATCTCAAACGCATAACAGAGGAAGATTGTGCTATTTAGTAGTTAGTTTTATATAGCCCACAAATTCAAGCCAGTACGGCTCTATGCCAAGGAATCTACCATCCAAAGATGCCACCATGATTGCTGGATTCTTCTTTCTTTAAATATTTTTTTTGGATTGCATTAAACAAAGTTTTGGTGGGCACTTGATTTGATATTTTGGCGGTTTGTTTTTTTGCTACCATAACTCGATAAGCCCTTAAAACCTCTGTGTTTGCCATTTTGGTATAACCTAGTTTAGCAGAGCTTATTCTTGCTTAATTGAAACTCTCCAATGGCCAATGGGCCTATGTTAGGTAATCATAACATATGTAATCATCATCAGTATCAAAGTTTTCCTAACAATAGCATGCGAGTATGTTACGTGCAAAGTTTCTTTGCCATTGCAGTTCTCTAATGATTTATAACAACGTCCGAATGGCCAAATATATATATATATATATATTTTTTTTTGAAGAGAAGTAAGAGTCTTGCCCTCAATCATTTTAGTATATTAATTTACATCAAAATTAATGTTTGACGATTATCATTTCTCAAGCACAACAGTAACCCGACTAAATTGCAAAGTAAAGATAAGCTATTTCTTTTGGATTTAAGAAGCCTTGTTAATCAGGCCTTCAATGATTAATTTTTTTTTTCATTTTTAGACATTCATTCATTAGAATAAAAAATTTCAAAACACGCTCGATAATATCTGCTGGACGTCCTTCTTGTGAAAACTTCTTTATATCATGTAGAGTTTTTAAATTTTGCCTTTTGTTTTTACCCTTTTTGCGCATGATTAGTCATTTATGAGACATTATTTTCTTACTATAGTATGATAAACTACTTCCAAAATATTACGAAATATTAATTTATTGTTTACATGTTTTTGGATTAATAATTATCACAAAACTGTTGTATAGAAAGAATTTTTATATAATCATACTATTTTGCTGTAGCTTAAAATAAGATCTGAGCCTACGGACAGCTAATTAGTATTGAGAACATTGGTTTATGCTCATTAATGCGCCTTAATCAATCCAAGCAGCATTTTTTTAGGTAGGGAACTTTAGAGATTGCCTTGGCAAATTGCATTGGCATAGGGATTACATGTGAAGAAAGCAATTAAATATCCTTTTATGACCAAGATAACCCGCATGAACCCTCTAAAGATAACATAAGATAACACTCTTTTGGGTAATCATGGTTGTTTCTTTAGGCTTATCTTCTTTAAAAGGGTTAGCATGTGTAGCCCCAAAGTCCAGATTTCTTTTGAACTAAAGAGGAGAACCGTGAAATTGTGAATTAGAAATCTTCAATAACTACAACTTTAGCTACCCATTACATACCTAGCTTTCAAATGTTGATTCATCTACCTTTAATTATCGACTTTTTCACACTATTTTTTTTAAAAAAATTATCTCATACTAGTTACTACTTGTACTTTTTCTTAATTTTCCTGTAAGGTGATGTAAGGCTCTACATATACTTCTAAATTAATTGCTGATTAATTTTATAGGAGAAGTTCATGATATATGATATTTTTAATTTGACTGTGGATGAAAATGTTCTAACTGTACTTAATTTACCTTTTAATACCCATATATAGAACAATGTTATATGATTCATCGTGATGTATTGAGGGTTCGGTACATCACGATCATATCCGTCGATAGTTTTGCAAATCAACAAATCTAATTTTATCAATTCAATCTATACATTGAAATCTCATAGAAAACCAAATTTTATATATTTTTTAATTTTTTTTACTATTTTTTGGAATTTTCTTATACTTGTTTATAAAAGGCAAGTTCTAAAAATTCAGAAAAAAATAGTAAATTTTTTTTTAAAAAAATGTAAAATTTGGTTTGCCATGAGAATTCGGGTGTGTTTGGATAAGCTTAGAATAATAAATAAGAATAAAAAATTTCGGTATGCGTGCTTATTCTTATTCTTGTGCAACCCAAACAATACAAGAATAAGGAATTTGGACCCTTATTCTTATACTAACAAAACCATGGTATAAGAATAAGGAATTTGGATAAGCACGCATACCGATATTTCTTATTCTTATTCCTTATTCATACCCTAATATTTATATTGAATTGGTAATATTAGATTTGTCGGTTTGCAAAACTATCGACGGATATGATCGCGATGTACCGAACTCTCAGTACATCATGATGCACCATAACATATCTCCCCATATATATACTTGTGTTTATTTAGTCATCCTTTGTTTTAACTATAATTTGCATTCTAATATAAATTTTCTTAGATAACATGTATATAATCTCTAAACTACATCATATAATTATCTTTCACATTTCATTTTTTTTAATATGACATAGATTACAATGTGCATTGCTACAGAAATTGTTTCTCAGTTTTTCTCTAATATTTAGGTTTACAATGCAACAATTATGGTAGAATTTTTCCCTCTACCCTTTACAATGCCCAAGTTTAATGGGTATAACTATCCTAGGAGCCTAATGGGTAGCCAGATATCTGCTTCCAATAAATGCCGCCCTTATCCTGCCCAATTTGATCATTTTTTATTAACCAATCTTTAATAAAGTAGAAAGATTAATTGAATAGGAGGGAGCATTTGAGCACAACTTGTATTTCTATGGCTGAAGTATCCATAGGAATATGTGTGGCGATACTTACAACAAGAAGTCTGCAAGGCCCCATTGCACAAGGCAGTGTTAAGATCCTGGTATTGGTATTGTATGACTACCAACTAAAAGCAAATTAATTCAGTGAAAATTTGAACCAAGTAATAGTGCACTCTTTGCCATTCTACTGTATAAATTATCACACAGTGATACCAAATTAAACCAAAAGAGGCACCCATTGAGACAATCAAAGAAAAGAGTGCTTGAGAGGGTGAAGACAAAACTCTCTGATTGGTAGGTAACAAAAGGCCATTTTAAAAAAAAAGGCATTAAGTTCAATGTAAGAGTCAATTATTATTTCTAAAAATTTGGAAAATGCCTGTAGGTTGTACAAGAGGGCCATTTATAGGGTTGATGTGTTTGTGTACTTCCATGTCAAAAAATGAATCTTACAAGATCTTTTGTATGCTACATGGAATCTTAGTTCAAATTAACTTTTTGTGTGTCATACTGCCGCAATTTGGTCTTCTTTTCATTTAATTATTGATTGGTTTATCTTCTCTAACCAATTATCTTGCTTGTGTAAGTTGGATTCCTCAACACATAAGGAAAAGAAAACATTGTTATGAGCCGTAAATTATTTTAATTAATTAATTTATTGATCAATATGGAGATACTATTAGATTCCTGTGCCTCTAATTAAGTGAGCTGCTCTTTTGCTTTGACAAACTTTTACGCAAACAAATATGAAATAAAAAATAAAGTTTTTAAGATTAGTTTGTTAAAAAAGAAAGTAGGCTTTAAGAAATGCACAAAAGCCAGAAGCCTCTTTATTAATTCTCCCACAAATAGATAAATTAATGGACCATTGAGTTAGGGAAACTACGTGTTAATTAACTAGTATGAGTAGGTATTGCTCTTGTTCATTGTACAGGCTAGATATTTTGAAGCTTGATAATGCAAGTGGCAAGAAAAATTAAACAGTAATAAATAAAATAAATGGTGGAGGCCTAAAAACTTTTTACTTTTACAGAGGTTATTATGTCACTTCAGAGCATGAAAATTCCTATTATCACTTTACCTTGGTAGAGCTTACATACAACAAATTGGGGGCAAGAAATAGGAAAACAAGAACAAATTACTCTGTTGGGTTGCTAAGGTTCTCAGAGTGCCAAGTAAAATAGTGCTTCAATCTTTATTAATTAGATAACCCCACTACATTAGTGCTGCCTAAGCAACCTTAATAATTAATTAACTAAAGTATCCAATCTAGACTTTCCCTTTTTGAAAAGGATCTCTCCCTTTAAAACCTGACAGCGGTGGTGCACTGGTGCCTGAATTTTAGTTCAAGAATTGAAGTCTTAGCTAGTGTTTCTTCTCTCTCAAGCATCTAAGGAGAGTTATCATTTAGTTGCCTCTGAATTGGCCATTCTGATGCAGGTACCTATTTAGTTCCTTTTTTTTTTCTTATTTTTTTGTTCTTTATCTTTTTTTGCTTTTCTTTGCTCTTTTGTGCTCTAATTAGTCATTACTGTTTATAAATAATGATTAGATGTTAAACCTGTAACACGCCAATAGTTATATTACTGTAACATCTTCAGTACCATGCATTTTCTTTTGGAGGAAAAAAAAAAGAAAGAGAGCAAATTACATATGCTCAAATATTTTTCTTTAATTTTTATGTAATAGGTTGATAAACTAGTTGCGTTCAAGAGGTGAAAACTACATGCCATTTTCCTTTGCAAAGCTAATGGTTATTATTATTCAAGTATGATATGATGGAGCTTTACTCAGGCTACCTTGAAGATCCTTTTAATCACCTGAAACCGCTATGGTAATTTTTTTTTTTATCTTGCTTTTCTCATTTCTGATCTTTCCTAAGTAACTGCTTCAGATCTTTAAGTCATATCTGTCAGGGATTTCTCCTTTGGTCTCAGTATTTAAGCAAATCTGTTTCACTATTTATCCCTGAAATGTATCAGACTAAAGGCTATCACAAGCAATCAACAAACAATACTGTTATATTTAAAATTTAACTCTTAATATGAAAGGAAACATACGTTGTTTTATTTATTATTTTTTCCTATTATTCAAATAGAAAATTGGTACCAGCTCTCTTTCCTTGTTTCGACTAGTGTCTGAAGGCGTCAGGGCCTTGTACTGGTACGAAAGTGTCAACTAAATGCCAAAATCAGAATTAGGTATTGTTTTCACAATCTAAAGGAATAAAAAGACAAATTAATTAGTTGGATGTGAGCCTCTCTACATGGCATTATTGCTTTGTGCCATGTACTTATCCTGCATTTCATATAAAATAGGAAATTTACTGCTCTGGCCCATTGCATCTTATGCAATCAGGGTACTCTGTAGTTCTAATCATCAATGGAACAGTAAGTTTTAGTTTGGATACTCTCCAATTGCATAATTACTATCGAAGCTTGATCCGGGTAGTTCAAAGCAAGTCACAGAGGTCAAATCACATACTTTATTTCAGTATTTCTGAAATTGCAAAAGTAATATCTGAGAACTCATTATATCTCCACATGTACAATTCGGGATCAAGCTCCGACATTTGAACAATTTATGCAAAATTGGAGAGGAGAAGAACTATTATCAGAGAGCCTTTTTTTTTCTGGCATGCAATGCACCACATAAACCAGATTTTGATCAAGGCCATAGTACCTTCTATGAAATGTACTATTTAGATAACATTAGGAATGAAGAGTTTTGGAGTATCACCAAACTGAAGAAGTTCATAGAAAAGGCAACTAGGAATTAGGACACTAATTTATAATAAACTATTTTCAGTATTAGTTATAAATATCAAATAATGATACATATGTTCCCTATTTGTTGGCACTATTGAGGAATCAGTGCCACCTCTGAATTTTGCCACTGAAAGGAATATCAGTTCCTTAAAAGGGAAAAAAAAAGAAACCAGTCAATGTTGATTATCATGAATCTTTCTATCGCTGAAAGTTAAACCATCAAATTTAACTTTTTGAACGGCCTGGATTCTATAAATTTGTCATTGGTGCATGTATATATGTAGGCCATTTACACTCTCCACACCACATGATCCACAAAAAAAGGCATATTCTCACTATAAAAGGGCAATTTACCTTTTTATCTGCTAGGCAATATACACTAGCTAGGTTGAACGATCCAATGAGCGTGTGACAAGTAACCTAGGTATCCCAATGGAGACTTGAGATGTGATAGCTCTAGTGTCGGACTAGTATCCTCTGCTGGCCTTTTGTAGAGGGCAGAGAGCATACTTTCGATCTGAACCGTCCAATCTAATCTCGACGGATAGATTTTTACGGACCGCACGAATCTCGACGGACCTGATATTAATCAAGGGACATTCATCATTAATCGGACCATTCAAATTAGAGGGCAGCTGACCTTAGCATAGCAGAGGATGTGAATTGCTCTGGTGTCTAGTGGTCATAAAATCTTACATGCTACCATTAATTGAGTTGACACTTCAATTTAGTGATATTAATCAAGGATGTGAATTCAATTTGCTCGATTTTGAAATTTTAACCAACTCGATTTGCGATCAATTCGACTCTACGAATTCGGTTCGTTCAATTTAAATTTTTTCACCAACCCAATTCGAGTTCTAGATCGAAATCATTTTGACTTACTTGAAATAATTTGTTAAGTAATTATACTCTCTAATTTATCGTACAAAGAGATATGATGCAGAGATGATAGCTTCGGTTTAATTGATTCAACGATCAAATTTTATACATGATTAATAGTTAGAGGCAAAATCTGAAAAAAAAAAATAATTAACAGGTATGTAAGTTTTATTTAGAAAAGCATGGTTGCTGTATTTTTACTCCATAATTTCTCTTTTACGCTTAGTAACACTTAAGATTTTTATCAATAGAAAAAAGCAAAATTGCTGACATTCTGTATTGGATTTAAGAAATTATAACTACAATCTACAGTTTTGTCATCGCTTCAACAAAGTGAACATACAAAATAAACGAAATGAACATTTAAATAATCAAAGTGAACACATACAAACAAATAAAGTTCAATAAAAATAAGTTGAATATATATATAAAAATCTGAACAACAATAAAAAAAATCTAGCTTATAATTTAGTAAAGTGAACACACGGATAAACAAACTGGGCATATAAATGAATAAAATGAACAAATACAAATGTGATGGCACGAGATGACGCGTTGAGAGAAGATGGATAGTAATTTTTTTTCTATTAAGAACTAAATAAAAAGACGCTGGAGCTCTCCAGTACGATATACAACTGCAGAGGAGAGATTGAGATATAAATGCATCTTTCGTTCTTTCACGGTGACGTGTGAGATGACGAGCAAAATTGACCCTACTGTCACTCATCTCCCCGTGATAACGTTGTTTAATCCCATGATTGGTACCTAATTTGTTTATTATATCATTATTTATCATTTGCGTCCGTCCATTTCAGCTTCAAAGGCACAATTAATATATAACAAAGTGGCCTCTCATCGCCCCAGGTGAAAGCCATACGACTTGGAAACCAACATGATCGCTTTAGAATCGTGCTAGTGCTTTTGATCTCGTACAGTATGCAATCTAATTGCATGTCAAGTTGCGTTTTATATCATTTTTTTTTATATAGTTATAAATAATCGACATCACTTCACTATTCCGATGTAACATCTGAACAGTTTTTATTTTGCACATTTTCTGCGCATGTATGTATGTTCCATTTTAAGAAAGAAATTTTTTAGTCTATATTTCTGGAGCAAATGAAGTTAAAATAATATTGGATATATTTGGTTTCTAATAGTGAAATTCACTGGGAATTGTTCTAACGTATGTGTTAGTGACACTTCTAAAACCATACTATATTAGTTGATAATTTCCGTGTCTATATTTTTCATGGAAATCAATAGAAATTAAACAAAAAAAACTGAAGTTATTTTTTAAATACTTTATTACTCAAATAATTTGTATATTAAATTTGCTGGGATTAGAAAATGGATTGATAAATTCATTAACCATTTTTAAATTAATAGTTTAATTTTTTTTTCATACTTTAATAGGTGTGAATAATAATCTTAAATTTTTTTAGTTTTAATACCTGGATTATCAAAGTAATACCACTTTTTTTAAAAAAAAAAAATTGAAGACTTTTAAGTTAGAGATTTGTTGTAAAATATATTCCATCAAAAAAATATTTTTACATTTAAATTTCTATTCATGCGATTCTTTAAAACGAATTATAATCTACAATAGGAAATAGTGAACACCACAAAAGAAAGATTTCCACTTTCAAAAAAAAAGAAAAAAAGATTTCCACGTTAAACCTTGATGAAAGACAGTTGACCCCACACCCACTCCTGTCACAAAACTACTGGAGAAGATTATAAAAAGAAAAAACAAATGAAAACGACGTGAAATGACGTCAGAACAGCATCACTCAAGTTGCGGCTCCATCCTCACCAACGTTTCCCACGAATTCGCATCCTCTGGATGGCCATCCAGTGGATGGTTCGATCTCAGCCGTCTGATTTAATCTCAATGGCTATAAATGCCCCGTGCATGATACTAAGATTGATAGGCCCGAAAATATCTAACCGTTTAGATTAAATCAGACGGCTCGTATCGAAAGACGTCCACTGGATGGTTGAATAACAACCATCCAGAGGATACGCTCCCCGTTTCCCACTCCAACTTACTCGGTCAACTACGCAATAGACTAACGGGTTACGGGTCTTCATTCAATCCGTCTACTTTAACGGAGATTTTAACGGTTCGCTACACGACAAATCTACCAAGATTTATTATTCGCACTTGAAGGAGAAGGCTGTAACTCGCAGTGCTGGAAATTGGTTTCCAGCATGTTCACTTCCACTTCCTCTTCGTAACAAAATAAAAATATTCCATTCCCTCCTCTCCATTGGTCAATTCAACTTGTGAACCAACGAGCTCGGAGTTGGAGCTCTGAATCTGCTCTCCCAACAACTAGGGTTTCGTTCCTTCTCTTGGGGTTTATCATGTCTCCTTCTACGTTGTGGGTTTCTCTTCTCTTTCAATGCAATGAAACCAGATAGGAGATTTCAGATTTGCTTCTAAAACTAAGGTTCCGATTCTAATCGCTAGTTGTTCAATTCAGTGTGTTTTTGGAATTTGAGAAACTTTGGTTTGTGGGTTTAGAGTGATTGTTACAGAATTGTATGTTTAGTTATATGCAACAGTTGTAGCTTTGGCATGTATTGAGGTTTTGCTTCTTCTATTCTTTTAAGTTTAAGCAATTTGACAATTGATCTCGTCATTTTTTTTTATGCTTTTTGTTGGTGTCTTGAATTTGAATATTGAACTTTTTCTATTTTTGAGTATTAGTGAAACTATTAGAAGTATGCATAACAATTAAATTGAAAGAAGTTGCTTTCTGCTTTATGAATTATGCAATGAGATTTGACAGGAGAGAGAAGAGTCTTCTTCAAGCTTCCAAATTAATTGGAAAAAAAGTTTCATACTTTTGGAGCAGATTCCTCTCTCTTTAGCAGATGAACAATTACTTTCCAAAAATTTGATACACTTTATTATATATTAATTTAGTTAGCATGATTTATTTACTGTTTTGCAGTCCTAATAACATGACTTCTGCATCAACTCAATTCGCAAGTTCTATAAGGATTGGAGGTATGTATGATAGAGAGAACCAAATTACCAGCGTGTGGAATGATTCGTTCCAAGTCGACGATAGCCAGGCGACAAGCCCATCGATGGGAGATGTGAAACTCGATAATACAGTAAGATTTTGCTGTTTTTTCTTATATCATTTTTGTTCTATTTTGCTAAATGTTATGGTGTTTGCAAATGAGACTGAGTATTTGTGCATTTGTCTCTTTGTGGCAACAACCGGTACCTGTTACTGTTAGGCTACTTTTGAGATCATGGTAAAGTGATAAAATTAATGAAATGATAGTTGACTTTTCAGTTTCAAACAAAATGCTTCACAATTTTTAATGCAAACATGAAAACCACATCCTGTTATGATTGGCTTGATTTCATTTCAGTTCGGGGCTTGGGGCTTAGAAAATACAAGGCTTGGTGAGTTAGGGGCAAAATTGTCTACTTTCAGTGGAATATACCTTTTCCTTCATGTTATTCTAATGGATATGTCATGTGTGTCATACCATGTGCAAACAATCTAACGAAAGTTAGTGCTATTTGAGAATAGCAATTATGGTATGATTTTTTATAATTAGCAAAAATTCTCTTTTGCTGCTTGCTCATTTCTGTTGTTCTTTTTTGTTGTATAGTTGGATGATGTTCCAAATGAGTTGCTTGGATCATCAAAAGGATATGAGCATGAAGCTAGCAAGCCGCCTGAAAAGGTAAACATCACAATACTAGAGGAAAAATTCCCATTTTGTGTCCTTACAGAAGCTCTGTATATGTATTTACCTGAGTTTACTTGCAGACTTGGGAAAGCTTTTGAAAGGAGGAGATAAATTGGGAATGAGGGGGGCAGTTTGTGAATTTAAAAAAAAAAAATGCAGAGGTCCTATTGTCTTCTGACTTGTATGATATATGCTCGCCCAATCATTTTTTTATTCAATTCATTTCAGGTATTAAGAAGGCTTGCCCAGAATAGAGAGGCTGCTAGAAAAAGCCGATTACGTAAAAAGGTAACAAAAAAAAAAAAGGAACACTCTGATTTATATAATTGCTTTTAGACTGAATCTTCTCTATTAACTTTCCCCTGTCATAGGCTTACATTCAACAGTTAGAGTCAAGCCGCATCAAATTAGCACAGCTAGAGCAAGAACTCAATCATGCTAGACAACAGGTAAAGAAACCTTATATAAAGACTAAATAAATGTTAAAAGGTTCTTTCTTAGTATTATGAAAAGAAAATAAAATGATGCTCAATGGATCAGTATTTGACCAAATTTTTTATTGCAGGGTGTGTACATTGGGGGACATTTGGGAGAATCGGCTCTTGGATTAACTAAAGCTATTATTCCAGGTAACTTAGTGAATACTTCTATACTTACGATTTAAAATTTCTGTGGAATGATGAATTCAGTACTAGCTTTTGACAAGGCACTGGTACAGTAATTTTAAAAGGCACTGGAATAATACTAGCATACTTTTTAGTTGGCTTTCTTGAACTTCACTTTGATGGTCCTTTCTCTCCGTCTCCTTTTTTTGTTCTTTCCATTTGTTATTTCTCCAATATCTGATTTTTATTGAATTCATGATTTTTTTTCCAGCTCCTAGATTGAGAAAATTATGATATTATTATTGTCCTATTTGTTACCTGAGGTTTTCTTTGCAAACCAAACTTGATGACATGCAAATAACAGCCAATATTTTATTACATTACAACCCAATAAAACTTCAGAATGTTGATCTGTTAAATTTTGATGGAATCTCTCTCCATTCTTCCCTCAATTTTTGCTGCTACATGCAGGAATTGCTGCATTTGAAATAGAATACACACACTGGGTGGAAGAACAAAACCGACAGACACGTGAACTGAAAGCAGCAATACAAGCACAAGTCTCAGACATTGAGCTGCACATGTTGGTCGAGAGTGGCATGAACCACTATGAGAATCTCTTCAGAATAAAGGCTATTGCTGCAAAATCTGATGTCTTCTATATAATGTCTGGCATTTGGCGGACCTCAGCTGAGCGGTTTTTCCTCTGGATGGGTGGCTTTCGACCTTCTGAGCTCTTAAAGGTGAGTTAATTTAACTTTTCTCGTTGAGATACATTTTTGCAGAATAATGCAAAAAGATCCTCAGATATATGGAATTGCAGAGGAATTCCTTTATCTTTGTTTTTTTTTTTTTTTTTTTTTTTTTTTTGGGGGGGGGGGGGGGGGGGGGAGAAGTGTTTCTTCTTTATTTGAAAACCAAAATTTCTGCATTTGTCTGATATTGGGTCTCTAAGGCTGAACTAATGAAAAGACCATGCTGCTTTCGCTCTCCATATATTGTTAATTAATGAACGACCATTCTATGTTTGTTTTCTTATTTTATCACCATAACAGCATATCCTACAGTTATGTTATATTACGAAGGGTTTTAATGTTCAACTAATGCTATTGAAAAGAAGTTTAACTAAGGGTAGGGACCAGGGAATTGAAATATCCTTTCTTTTACTTTTCTTATTTCATTTCATACTTTGAATTTGATTTACATCATTCACTTTAACTTGGTTAACAGATTCTGGTTCCACAACTGGAGCCTTTGACGGAACATCAAGCAACTCAAGTAAATGAATTGAAAAGATCTTCCCAGCAAGCTGAACACGCTCTCTCGCAAGGGATGGAAAAGCTCCAGGAGACCCTTTCTGAGGCCCTGACGATGGGACCCCTTGCTGGGCCTGATGTGATTGTGAATAATTACATGGGCCAGATGGCAAATGCTCTTGGCAAGCTTGAGACTCTCGTCAGTTTCGTGAACCAGGTTATGATTAATTTCCATTTCTGTACCATGTTTGATAAGGGATACCATTTGGTGCAAATTAAAATGTCTTTTTCTTTTTTTGGCTAAAAATACAATTTGTAACTTCCACTATGATTATTAGTATATATGATTTATTTCTAGTGCCTGTTCCCTAAATAATGAACTTATATAAAAGCCAAAAAAAAATTTTTTAGGGGAAAAAAAATCTTTATCTAACATATGGTTGCCAATATGATGCATGTCTTCCAAAACAGATTTCATTCCAAAAACAAAATTCTTTTTCTGAATCCTTAAATATGCACACATAACTGACTATGGATTATAACAACACAAAATTGAGGGGCTGAGTTGGAAAAATTTGAATAGATGGAGGAATTAATCTGCTATGTACCATTCTGTTTTGTGAAACAGGGGGATCACCTAAGGCAAGCAGCACTGCAGCAGATGTATAAAATTTTGACCACTCGACAAACGGCTCGAGGCCTCCTTGTATTGGGTGACTACTTCCAGCGGCTTCGAGCTCTTAGTTCCTTGTGGGTTGCACGGCCCCGCGAACCCTCATAAATTTTCTATTATAAAGAGTAAAGTTTCATGTATAAACTTTCAGATGCCTGTCTTTGACAGATGAGGCCAGCCTAGAAAAAAAATGCTGGCGGCGAAGTGGCTTTGAGATGAATAACTAACTTGAGGCCGACTGAATTACGTGTAAATATATTTATAAGCTGCTAGTGTCAAAATATATGTTTATAGTGGTGGAAGTCTTAGTGATGTATATGTTTGATGGTTGGTACATTTCTGTAGAATTATGGCAGGCAATGCCTGTCAACTCATGTCATAGCATGAATGATTTCCAAACTTTCTGTTGAATTTAACCTTTTTTTACTAGTGTGCTATCAGGAGCCCGTCAATCTGTCATCTTACTTTCAAAAAAAAAAAAAAAAAAAAAAACTGTCATCTTTGTTGCTATACCAGATTGTGCAAGTTGCCAAGTTGCAACACCTTTTCTTTATAATTAGGTCCCTTCCCTCGCTCTGCGGCTGGTTATAATTGATCATGTATAGATAATAGTTTTGGAATAATATGTAAGTGGGAAAGGATTGGGCAAAATAAGAAAATTTAGTAGCAATCATGGCTAAGTGAACAGAATATAAAATCGTTTAATGAATTAGAAAAAAAAAAATCAATCTATGTAAACTTGTTAGCCCGTGTTATAAGCACCACATTCTTATTTTGTTTGGTCGCGTAACTGTAAATACAACAACCATAAAAGTAGACATCGATAGGCGATAATTATGTAGTTTGTTGCTAATATATTACATCAGTGATGACAAACTTTCATTTAGTGTTGGTAAATATGTGGCTACTGGCTACATAATAGTTAATAAAACAAAGAGATGGTACCATGTTTATCCATCACAACCACCTGATGGTAGGAATTTTCTCTAGTCAGCTCAAAAGGGCCCTTCCCATTTCACTCCCTAAGGACCCCATACTAAACATAAAAGCAAAGAAAGAATGAATAAGGCATGCGTACATAACATACATTTTTTTTTTAGGAGATAACGAACAGTTTCATTTGCTAGTGTCATCTACATTGTCAATTTATCAGGTATATCAACTAGACTAAGCAAGAATTGCTTCCTGTGATCGCAGAAACATTCATTAATCGCTTCACAATGACCAATTTTTCTGATTTCTTAAATTATAAGAAACTAAACACAAATAAAAAAAAACTATCTTGGCAGTGCAATTTCTATCCAATCAAATCTTTTCTGCTAATAGAAATGAGAGAGAGTGCTAATTTGAAGTGTATACTAGTAATTTATTGATGAATTTGCTAATACAACTCAAGACTAAGAGCAAAACAAACAAATATTAATAACAAATAAAGGAAAATTAAAATACATTGAAATTACTTTCATGTGTTTCTAAAGGAGTAATAGATGCAGTCTAGCATGAATGCATGATTGCTTACCATTAAGTAAATCAGATATGCTCCGTTTGGATGGTGTGGGAATAAGAGGAATAAGGGAAGAAGTATTGGGAAGTGTGTAACTTTGTGAAGAGTTTGGATTGTTTATAATAAATTGGGAAGTAGGAAGAAGCTATTCCCTTATTCTTGCACCCATCCAAACCTCAACATGCTTTCTGAAATGATGTATGAGTGTTTCCATCATACGAACAACTTTCCCTGTCATTTCTTGCCATTTAAATTCTTCAGAAAGCACAATAGGCCCTGATCAAAATCTCATGATTTTAACATGGGATTTCGTTTCATTTCATTTCGTTGGAAAATTCTTGATCAATATGAACGGATTTGGTGTCATTTGGTTAGAATTCTTATGTAATTAGATCCAACAAAATCCTACGAAATCATATGAAATCAATTGAATTGAATTGAAATCCCGTGAAAAAACCATTTTGATCAGGACCTGAATCATCAAACACAAATACACAACCAAACCAACAGTAACACAATACCAGAACCGGGCCTGGTAAAATGGGCTCTTGCAAATAACAGGGGATCAGGATCACAAATAAGTTCAGATCCTTCTTCAAGCCTTTTAATATCAAATATGGGCTCTTACAAAGCAGGCTTTAAATAGGCCCAAATCCTTTAATAAAAACCAAAATCCGCATCCGCATCCGACAAAGATAGCAACAGGCCAACAGCAGTGCTAATTCTATCCACTCTTTCCTCTTTCCCATTCTCCTCTTCTTCTCTGCTCTTATCCCCTTCTCTCCTTCTCTCCCGAAACCCTATTTCCTTTCCTCTCCAATCCATCCATGGCGACGGCGTTGAAGAAGCGCAAGACCGACCAAGACACCTCTCCCTCCGACCAACCCGACTCCCTTCCCCCTTTCACCAACCCTAGACCTCCGCGCCAGACCATCTACTTCCCCATAACCGACGACGTCCCATCTCCACCTATTCCTTCCACCAACGGCGCCGCCGCGGCCGCTGCCACTGCCCCTTCCACCGTCCCTGTCCGAGCTAAACGATCTCCTTCGCCTGAATCTGAACCCGAATCTGAAACTGACGCCGAGGAACCGATATCTTCTTTGCTCGAAGGTCTCTCCAGGGAGCAGCTCGTTACTCTTCTCCGCCATGCCGCTTCCACTGATCCTGCTACCTTGTCTGAGATCCGACGGGTTGTGGATCTAGACCCGGCTGCCCGCAAGCTGTTCGTGCATGGTCTCGGTTGGGATGCCAATTCAGACGCTCTTCGTGCTGCCTTTTTGAAATATGGTGAAATTGATGATTGCCGGGTTATAACTGATAAAGCCACAGGTAGGTCGAAAGGTTATGGGTTTGTGCTCTTTCGGCACAGGAGCTCTGCAAAGCGGGCCCTCCGCAGACCTAACAAGAAGGTAGGTAGTCGCATGGCTATATGCCAGCTCGCTTCATCAGGTGGAAACCCTGGTTCTAACACAAACCCTAGCTCTGCTCCCAATCCGGCACCGTCCCACCACAGCGATAACTCTGATAGGAAAATCTATGTTGCTAATGTACATGCAAACTTCAATGTGGATCGGTTGTACAATTTCTTTGCACAATATGGTGAAATAGAGGAGGGTCCACTAGGGTTTGATCGCCAGACTGGGAAACCAAAAGGGTTTGCACTCTTTGTGTACAAAACTGCTGAAGGGGCACGAAAGGCACTTGAAGAGCCAGTGAAAAACTTTGAAGGGAATGTACTTAACTGTCAGAAAGCTAGTGATGGAGGTCGTAGCAAGCCCAACCCTAATTCAAATCAAAATCCAAACCCAAGCTTAAACCCAAACACAAATACGACTCCTTCTAGTGCTATGATGTCTGGTGGTCTTACCCCACAAGCAAGTGGTGCAGTGGCTGGGTATGACATGTCTGGCTACGGTGCAGTTGGTGCAGGTATGGCTGGGCAGGTACAGCCTGACATGAGCCAGGCACAGAATGCAATGTTTGGACTAGGAATGGGTGGGGTCCAGCCAAATGCGGCATTTCTTGCCATGCTGGCAGCAGCTATGCAAAACCCTGGTGGGTTTGGCATGAACCCTGCTATGATGGCAGCAATGAATCCTGCTTTTGCAGCAGCAGCTGCATTGGGTGGGGCCCAGCCAGCTGTGCCTGGTTCAACGGTTGGTCAGGTTGGGTCAGTTGGTTTAGCTTATCCAACAGCAGGGTTTCAGATGCCTCCTGGGTTTCAAGGCCCGCCAGGCTTTCCTTCTGGTACTCAGCAGGGAAGTGGTAGTACAGGTGTGTATCAAGCTGGGTCAGGTGTGCAGGGTCAGCTGCCGGGTGCATCCACTACCATGGGTGGATATTGACAGCTATAGGTATAGTAATTATTTGATGAAATCTCTCTTCTTTATTGAATCTTTGATTTATTTCTGAATTTTGGGGCTACTTATTGGGATGGCCTAATTTGGTACTTCAATCAACCCTCAAATCTGGTTTATGGATTTTCTAGAATTTGATAATTTGGTACTTGAAATTTGATTAGTTTCCAGGTGGAGTTTTCTTGTGATCTTTGTAACTTAGTATGTGCTCAGGTGCCAAATTGTCAAAACTTTGAAATCAAGCAGTTTTAATTTGAACACCCTTCTCATTCACCATCTCATACAATTTTTTTATATACTTGGTTTATTTCTCATTTCTCTCTCTGACACCCTTTAATTTAGTTCTTAAGGTACATCTAATTTTTTTGCATTTTGTGAGTAGAATTGCTTACTGATTGGCGACTTAACTGTTTTTAGTTTCTATCGAGATCGTGATTAGTTCCTGTGGATCTGTGTTGGTGCTTCTCAGGATTTCTGCATGGAATTTCTCATCTTTATGGGACCTTTTCGATCTTTGTGCTAATTTTCGGGCAACTTTGTGGCGTTTTTAAGATAAACTAATAACTATCTTTCCAGTGGTGGAGTTTCTTTGATCTGTTTATTGTAATGAAAACTAGTACTGTAGTTCGTTCTTTTTTAGTTATAATGCGCTGTAATGAATAATCTTAGTTATATAAGCCGCAAAATATGCTTGCGATTTTCAAAGCGTTATGAGTTTTCCTTTTTTGAGGCTAGAGGGGATTTGCAGATGGTGGTTGAATCATGCCTCTTGACCATGATAATTTTACATTGATGCTATCTTTTCCCCTTCTGTGTTGGCATTATTTGAATTTTCACAATCATATTCCCAAGTTGTATGCATAGTGATTTGGTTATTGGTTTACTGAGCTCACTTTTATGTTAAGCATTTATTGCATTTTACAATCCTGTTACAAAAATAGTTGAAAAACATGGAGCTGCTGCACTTTTTAACAATGGAAGGTTTTTTATTCTTGGTATTTGTTTCGTGTTATTCATTGTTTATGAAGACAGGCTTTCTCTTCCCTGGTAAAATGGAGAAAAAAAAAATATTTTTCCAATGATCTATGTAGGGTTTGGTTTTGGTGAATTTCTTAGGTTTTTTGCATGGTTGACTTGGCTTATAAATTGTTTTATTCAATGATTGAAACACTTGATTAGACTTGGCAAATATCGGTGTCAAATTTTTCAAAAAATAGCCACTGCCAAGCTGATTCTTGTTCAGTGCCTCTGTGCTTTTGTTGTGTATTTTGAAGGCAGTTTTACTATTTTGCACTTGTATGAATGGTTTTAGTTATGGTTAGTACTCTGCTGTTCCATGTTTACCAATTATTTTTGTGTCACATTTGACTTGATTTTGCCGCACAGTTGAATCGATTCAACAGTTACATGGCTTGAGATTGGGAATTGCTCTGCGCCCCATTACTCATTCACTCCAGTTATTTTCTAAACAGTGACTAAAATACCCTTATTAGATAGGAATAGTCTGGAAAAACATATAGCAGAGGAGAGGGTATTTTGGTCATTTTTAGAAAATAATTGTAGCAAATAATTGTTGGGGCGTGTCCTGTGTAATTCCCCTTGAGATCAGAGGAGGGCGGTTTTTTTTTTTTTTTTTGCTTGTTTGTGGGGGGGGGGGGGGGGGGGAGAGTAAATAAAAAGCAAATGATTTTTAGATACTATCTTGAGAACACAAACAAGTGAACCGTGAGGGGTGAAGTGGGAAGTGTAAATTTGGAGAAGATATGCAAGGCATTAAAAGGTCAACAATTTGGAAAAGATATTTTTCTTATTGTTTTTTCCCTTTTTTTGGTAAAAGTTAATCCTGAGGGCCGAATAATTAGTCGGAGTTTGTCGTTTGATTCAGATAGATTTTGTACCTTATTATTATTGTCACATTTGTGTTTGTTGAAGACGGATGTGATTTGCTACTTTTTTTTTTAGTTTTTACAAATATTTTCGATATTAGAAAATAGACGAAAAAAATCAGCAGTAATCCAAGCTTATCTCTTATTGTTTTGACTCCTAACTTTCTGTGTCACAATTAAGTTTTGATCTGACATAAAAATTGCCGAGATTTTTCGGTTTTTTGTAAGGGATCACATTTTTTTCTTTGTTTTCACAAACTTGGCAAGGTTTTGAAGTTTCTGTCCACGCGATGAAAGTAGTTCACGCCAGTAGTTTTATGATTAAACTCTGGCGAATAAAATTTAATTACTTAAAAACGAAATTTATGATCTGCTAATGGTATGCACAATTTTGTGACCTCCAATGAATTTGTTGTATTATTCCACAATGAGATTAGAGCAACGTTAGAGTCAAACTTATTAATAATATACGATACGAACTGCTTAATTGTAATCTTCACATTTAAATTTTTTATTAAAGAATGAATTTTTTTTCCCGAAATTTTTAACTATTGTTTTGGATTTTTAAAAATTGGAAGGTAAATTTATAAGATTGAGGATTTTTAAATTTAAAAAATTTTAGAAATTTGGAAATAATGTTAAATTTGTTTTCTAAGTAGATTTTATTTTGAAGATCAACTTGAGCTGTTGGAATTTGTCGTTTTATTCTCGAAAATTGCGATCTGATTGCATTTGAGTTTTGACAGATTCAAGTGTCAAATGCGTTTGACTTTGACATTATTCATGAAATTAATTTATTTCGGTGGCAATTCTATTCTGCTGCCTTACACAAAATATTATTTAGGTAGTTAACTATAAAAATTGAACGTGTCTCAAGTCACAACAGGACCAAGTTTTGGGAAATGGTCAAAAGTAATGCATTGACCATTAGTCTTTGACCCCTTGGCGGCCAAGCATGCTCACTGTTTCAGTATCTACACGTTTGGAGCCTTATAAATTTCCTTGCTACTACGACTGGAAAGGGAAAGAAAACCAGAAGAGAACACAGAGAAGAGCACTTAAAAAAGTTTTAATGGGTTACGAAGCTGTTGAAGCGTATGCCTTGAAGAAGCTCAGCGAGGATAAGCGAGATTCTTCAAGAGATGTGAAGAAGAGAGGTTCAAAAGATGTGGCTAAGAAGAAGAGGCTTTTATGGAGTTTGCTTAAAATCTTAAAGAAGATCCATCCGGTCTCAACCGTTGAAAATAAGTGAAGAATGTTATTGCTGAAGTACTAGTTGACTTTGTATGTACAACTTATGTTTGTGGTTTTTGTAATTTGATCCTTGAAGTAGGGTCAATATATATATATATTTTTTTTTAGTCATTGTGCAATGTAAAAATATAGTCCCATACAAGTCTATACACTTTTTAGCTGCTTTTCCATTACCGGATTATATGTTTTTATAATATATTAAATATCCAAACACCTTGAAGTAAACTCGTTCAGGCAGACTTGTTAATAATAAAAAAAAAAAAAATTGGCTCGAATTCATGTGTTCCTCTTTCATCACAAGAGATTAAGTGTGATAATTACAAAGACAGCAAAAGTGTAGAGGTTGAAAATTTAATTGTAACTTTAGAACCCAGTTAGAGCAATTATTAGTTTGGAGCTTTGTCATAACGAATTATTCAATATGAATTCACACTCATTAACTTAATAGTCAGTACTAATGTATATTAAATACATATGTTTTTTTCTTTTCTTTTTTTAAAGCAGTTGAATTCATTACAAGCAAGAACTACAAAGTGTTGTAGACATTAAAAATTTTATACTAATAAAAGTATAAATATCGGTCGTTCTATGACTAATGTCATGCTTATGTAACATGTTTTATCATCTCTGACTTCGCCCAAAATGCAATTATACCTGAGGAAAAGAAAAATAAATGCCAAACGAATTTACTCATAAAGCAATTAGAATGCGCCATTGACAAACAGATCACATAAAAAATTAGACATAAAAGAGTTACAAATGCAATGAAAAATAAAGAAGATTAGCATTGAGATTATTATATATTGGGGATATGATAAGGACAACTACAATGCATCTGCATAGTTTAATTTGCACCAAACTTATGCAAACAAGGCTCATTTCAAATATAGTAAGATACTCAGATTTGCCTCTACTTTTTTCTGATCCTGTTTGCCAAGGAGGCCTTCTCTATCAGCCAATGGTTTTCATGGTTGACAATTGTTTTTTTTAACACAATATCATGCTTATCCAAACGTGTAGCGAGTCACATAATTGATAGTTCATTGATCAGGCGGATAGCTTGCTACGTGTAACGCCTACAGCAACTTCAAACAGAAAAATCAAAGACCATGCAAATATAAAACTCGTTTACCTAATGTTGTTCTTTATGTAATTGCATTTGACTCGCTTTATGAAGGCATATTGTATGATTAAGGTGGATTGCTAGTCAGTATCCACAGTCATTATTTTTAGAATATAAGTGCATCTAATAGGTATAAGCACTTGTACATACAAGAATACTATAAGAAAAATTTTAGCATAGAATCTAATTAAAATTTTCTTTCAGGACAGTTTAGCATATTTATAAAAGTGAGATTTGTTCTGAAGACTTCTTTGATTTAATTATATATGATTTTTTTTCTTTTTTGTACATTTTTGTAAATCCAATCGTCAAATATTCACGAAATATTGACGCAATATAAAGGGCTCTTCAAATCTCACTTCCATTATTCTATGCAAATGAAAAAAAAAAATAATAAGCTCCAATTTTCTATCATAGTATCAATATTTTTTTTTATCAAAACCCTTATTTTAACACTAAGCAAGCATTTTTTTTTAATCTTAAGATCAGATCTCATAAGAGCATTTAAGAGTGGTTCTGATGATTTATGGTCTTGAAAGGAAGATCTCTCTAAACTATTTAAGTCAAGTTCTCATAATTTATGGTCAGAAATAGAGTATTTATTCAATCAATCGACTCGGTCTATATTTCATGGGTTGATTTTGATGCAGTTGGTATTGTTATTTTTTTTCCGTTGAATATGTCTAATTAATATCATTTGCCGATTAATTATATTTTGCTGCTGACTTGTTCATATATATATATATATATATATATATATATATATATATATATATATATATATATATATATATATATATATAGAAAGTTTAATATGCACTATAGTGCATAGGGCACTTCGTGCACCGCGGACTTTTTGGGGGGTATTTTTATAAATTGACAAATCTAATTTAACCAATCTAATCTACATATTGAAATCTCATAGAAAACCAAATTTTACAATTTTTTAGATTTTATTACTAATTTTTTCGAATTTTTTAAAACATGTCATTTTTGGAAAATTGTAAATAGTACAACATTCCAAAAATGGCATGTTTTAAAAAATTCAAAATATTCCCGAAAACAGGATCAGTTTGAACTCCGGACAAAAATTTTAAAAATTAATTTACAGCATTAACACTGTAATGGTGGCCAGCACAATAATTAGGTGTATGGGATAGATGTTAGTTATATATATAGCTTGGGTTAGTGCAGGTGCTGCTCCCAAATCAATTACAACTTGCAACAATTTTAAATTACCAATTAGCAATGAGTTATTGGCCACACTTAGACCTATAAATACTCATAGTTAGCCCAAAGAAATAGTACACTTCCTATTGTAGAAGGTTCAATAAGTCAACCAGATAATGAGTTCCGTAGGGTTCAGCTATGGCTATATTAACTCACTGAAGGAGCAGTGCAAGAAGAAAATAGAAGAGAGAGGAGAGGGGTCATCCGAAAAGGAGATACCAGCAAATAAGGTAAATCCAATTGCCGCTTCCGAGCCGGTTAATACCGCCGAAAAAGGGTCGGAAACCGTCTCAGCTGCTCAGAAGTGATGAGTTTTTCAATTGAGTAGCTATTACGAGGTTGACATGTAAAATTGATTGTTGTATTATTGTGAATAACAATAATAAGTGAATGCATATGTAATATGATTGGATTGTCTATGATTCTAGCTATAAGTGAATGTCTTTTGATGCACAACGGTACATGTCAAAAGCACTCCCGTATACATGGAATATGTGTTTGTAAATGTTTAAGTACCACAAATTACACCAAATTGGTAGTCACATCTTAATCCCTTGGCTCATTAACATGTCCACATATTGCCTTTTTTCATATAAGTCATATTTTTTTGACAACAAATTTAGAATTATAGATATTGAGATTTATCTAATTAAAACTAAACATGCTGAAACTGGAATACTGAAATTATCAACTCCTAGTATGTAATACTACATTTAATGGAAGAACTCTTATAGCTTGGATAAGATGCTGACATGTGCAGTGGCATACCACCTTCGCAGCTTTTGTTGAAACAGTAGGTTTGGGGTTTTGTGTTTTAATGTAGTTATTGTGGCTAAACTTGTTTAACAATTGACAAGTACAGTAAATCTTCCTCTAATAAATTTCATCAATTTTTTCAACTCATAATTCTCAGCAGTCTACATACCAGCCTGCTGGTACCAACTTGGACAAGAAAAAGACAAAAAAAAAAAAAGGCTCCAACCCTGTAGCTTGTACCAAAGATATTCTATTTCCAAGTTTTTTCATTTTACCCATTCGATGATAATTCTCAGCAGTCCACATACCAGCCTGCTGGTACCAACTTGGACAAGGGGGAAAAAAAAAAAGGCTCCAACCCTGTATTAGCTTGTACCAAAAAGATATTATGTTTCCAAGTTTTGTCATTTTGCCCGTTCGATGGTGATTAGTGAATGACAAAACTACAAGAATCATAACCAAAAGAGTCAACAGCACACTTCTTGCATTAAACAACAATACAACCATCATCTTGACTGAAGTTCGAAACAATCAATCCTACACATTTCCTTGAAAAGAGCTTGTGTCCACAATTGAATTTTACAAAAGAATTTCTACGTCACATCCTCCAGATTAAAATGGGACAAACTTTTTATATCACTGGATCAATTCAACCACCAACAATCAATCAAATCATTTATGTGTTTAAAAGGAAGAAGAAAGAAACATATGGTAAAAATTCACTTCCCAAAACTGAAACCGAAACCAACCCTATTGACTATTACATAGATTACCTTTAAGAACATACCAGCAGGAAATTTCACCAAAATATTCACATGAACAGTCTGATGGATGCAATAATCTTAGTTTGAAATTCTTGTTCATTATTATAGTATAGTACATACACATCGACCTTGCCTTGAAGCATTTTCTTTCTCCTTGCCTGCAGAGACTAAAAGAACCTTACAATCAGAAATTGACAAAATATGAAACCATTATAAATTCTCAAAAGATTTGCATAATTTGACCCTGCAAATTGGCTCAGTATTGCAACTGGTCATGTAGAAATTCATTTTGCCAAATTGGTCATCGAACCTAGGATTATGTATAGTGTATTGATTTGGTGGTGCTAGGCTAATCAACATCTTTTGTCTGCACTAGATGTTTCAAATACTTCCATTTTTGGCTTTTTGAACATTTGTTTGTAATAAATGTAACCTTTTATATCGTTTCATTGGTAACCATCAACCAACCTTAAAAAATATTTAGGATGTTAATCATGAAAGTTTAATATGTTGATCGGCTTAGGAGCTTAAAAAAATACTTTTTGCTAATGCACCACACAAACTTTATCCATTCAACCAGCAAAAGTAGTGCATTTACATGTGAGAGTCCCTCTAGTTAATACTATCAACAAGAGGGGCGATGTTGCACAAACCGAAAAAGGTTGAGTAATTTGAATAAGATAATGTCTCAGCCTCTCGTGCGAAAATTAACCAAAAGAATTATGGAAGACTAATTGCAGCTTTGTCTAACTCTTTGATATGATTAGTATATATGATCTTGCCTAGAATTTACATCTAAAGTTCTTATCGACTAAAGTCGCAAATTTTTTTAAAAAAAGCAAAAATGAATTGTGGAAATTTCAAAATTATTGAGAATGTAAGTGTGTTTTCATCTGACAAATTCTATTGTTAGTATATTGTTTTATTAATGTTGCTGCTGCTGTTTCTGCTATTATCATCAGATTATTGTGTTTCAACTTTCACTAATAACATGTTATTCTAGGTCCAGTTTCAGAATTGTCTATCCTTAGCTTACTAATGCCAAATGAGGTTTCCCTAACTCTGTATGCAACTCTATGAACATTCTAGACACTATTTAAAAAAGGATAAGTCGATAATTTCACATCTTCCTTTTCATCTTCTGCATTTTCTATCATATTCTATCAACTTAGAAGAGAAAGCAAAAAACAACAGGCAACAAAAAGAAGAGCAAATAAGTCAAAAAGGGAAATTGAACAGCAGGGGCTAATGTCGAACTTTGAATTGTGGAGATAAGCTGCAGAAGAACTTTTGCTGAAGAATAGAACAGGGTGCCAAGGATAGAAAATTTTTTAAAAGTTTTGAGGGTAAATTTTAGAGTACTATAATTTTCTGCTTAAAGTACATAGACAGCTGGCAAATAACCATAAGAGTTCTAAAGAAGAATGTGGTTGATTGACCACAAATTTTTACTAGTGGAGACCTAGGAAATGAAAGTAAATGTAATAAAGCAAAAAATATAATTAATTACCAGCTCTTTTGACACTTTGTGGGGGTCGAACAACAACATGCATGGTGATTATGCTGCCTGGTAGGTCGCCTACAGGAACCCTAGACTCAGTTAGAGTCCATTTATTCTCCAATATTCTTCCAGCATTTATGAGCTTCAGATCCTCTACCTTTGTTGGAGCATTTGCTTTATCTATCCACATAATTACAAAATGAACAATTAAATCTTAATGACACTTAGCATGGACTTTTACAGTTGAATAACTAGCTCTATTGATTAGTAACAACATCACCATTCTTCTTAAGCATGTTCAGAAAAAAAAAAAAATGCTGTTACATGGTGATAAAACAGTGCTATTTTTCCATGAAATTCCTCCTAACAGAAGGCATTCAACCTCTGTATACTAGAGTCAAATTGACAGGGACCTGAAATTGGACTCTGTAAGGCCCATTCCATCTTTTAAAACTCGGACGTCTCTCTAGCCAAAACGCCAAACACTTTTAGACATAAGGCCACTTGTTAGCAGAATACTCCATTAATTGAACTGATATTTATGACAGTGCAAAATCCTCATTGTCATATAATTCAGTGCTGAACGAAGTAATCCAAGGGCACTTCACTGTACACTCGGGATGAATAGACTTTGTCTAGAAAAAAAGAATGGATTTTAAAATGAAGAATTCTTGATCAATTGTAGCACGACAATCCAGAAACTGCTACTGAAGATAAAAACTGTTCAAAGCTCCTTGGCCATTAGAATGTAATCGACGTACTTACTGCCTCGTCAACATAGATCCAAAGGTTGAGAACAGATTTTGCTAAAATGAAATAATAACCTCATTTCCAATGTGTTTTACCCAGCTATCACTGTTTTCTTTGGTAGAAAGTGCTGGTTGTATACTGATAACACTTGGCTGCTTGGATCATGCGCCAAATAAACCAGTAAATGCTAAAAGGATTATACCTTTTACCCTGATTTTAGCTAGAGTCAATGACTTCTGCTTCAACATGTTGCAAACCCACCCTGATTTTTGCTTCAGTTGTTCATTATGATGTTCTAACGAGACTACTTTAATTTTGAATCAAACAAATTAAAGGGCAGAGCCAAAGAAATTGTCTCCTTTTCTTAAAGGCTCTAAAAGCCAAAAGAAAAAAAAGGACGCTGAAAGTAATTTATACAATTTATTCATGGGTTAGAGGGCAAAAATCAACCAACCATATATTAATCTCTTATCTTTGAATAAATCAAGATCATTATTCATAAACTGATCTCCTAAGCCTCTTTGTAGATCATGCTTCCAGTTCACTCTCTGAACTGGCAGCTGAGCTAATCTAAACAGATTATTCACAAACCCAACAGAAAAAATAGAAAAAAAATACAACAAAAATAGTAAACCAACAAAAAGATCTCACCTTCAGGCCATTTAGCAATGATCGTCTCTTTCAAAGAAGCAACAGTTGTAGAAGGATCGTACTTATCAGGTCCGATGTCAGTTCCATCAAACAACCTAAATCTGACCTCTATAGCTTCCTCCTCTGCCATTCCTCTCTCTTTCCTCTTACTTCTTCCCCAAAGAAACTAACACAATTCTCTCAAATCAACCTCTTTTTTTCTCTCGATGGAGATTGAATTGCCTAAAGAAATCCACCCAGAATCTTCGTTCAAACCCAAGAAGTCAAACGAAGAATCGACCTATAGGAGCAAGATTGGAATGCTTCAAAACCAAATTTTCTTTTCTTTTTTGTGATAGAAACGAGAGAGAGAAAATCAGAGATGTGCTCGTGTTCTCTTCTAGAGACAGCCTAGTCGCCACTATAGAAGACTTAATAATTTTTTTTCTTGGTTTTTCCTCTTTATTTTTTGTAATTATTTATTTTTAGCACTGTACTTCAGGTTTCTTACTTTTGTTCCCTCGGCTGAGGAACCGTGAAAGAGAAAAAAAAAATTAAATGTAATAAAACAATTGGCGGTTTATCTTACTTTTTTCCAATTTTGCGTACATATTTTTCTTTGGTAACATGACGTTTATAAATATGCTTATTTTTGTATAAATTGAACTTTGTTCTTTGAATTTATTTATCACATATGACAACTGAATTTCATTATTCTTTTAATTAGTGAATTTTTCAATAATACATTTTTATGTTTTGTAATAAATATTCTTTTTCTTAGAAACTTGTGGAATAGTAATGCTAACGCCATTGTTAACAAAATCTCCGATCAAACTAAACTAGTGTTGGTTATATAAAACATTAACAATTTTAATTTTGGTGTGACTACAAAAATTTAACTAATTTAAAACATAAAAGTTTGGTAACCTCCAACCAAGTTCATCCTTAAAAAAAAAAAAAAAAAAAAAAACCTCCAACCAAGTTTATCCCATTTTCTACGCATTACTTAATTATTTGGATATTTGGAGGATAAATATGTTGTTTAATCTTTCACGCGTAACACCAAATGCAAATGCAAGAAGATTCAAGTCTGAATAACCTGCGGCGGTCTCGGTGTAGTATATCATGGTGTTGACATCTGAATGATAATTTGTTTCAACGTTTACACTTGGGCTGGGGGCAGGCGTAAACGGATTTTTTAGCCCAAATCAGATTGGGCCCATTAAACTTCGCATATCCCGAAAAAAATTAAAACTAACGTTACTGTTCACTCGAATTTCGATAATAACAGTTAAAAAATAAAAAATTTAAAAATAACGTCGCTGGATCGTCATCCGGATTGACGAAATCGCAAAATCCTTGGAGCTTGGATCGTCATTTGGGATGACGACCCAAGGTTGGATCGTCATTCCAATTGACGATCTAATTTATTTGTATGTTTTAATAATCAAAACATATGTATCAATCATTTATTAAAGGAAACGTTTCAGAGCATGGCTATTAGTGCATGGCTTTCTCAATCAAGGCGTATATAATAATCAGCTAGATTCTCTAATCATACTATGCATGTACATTATTCTAGAGTACTACTGACTCAACAATATTATA
The DNA here is from genome assembly GCA_028095005.1 of Rhynchospora pubera. Classification (NCBI taxonomy): domain Eukaryota; kingdom Viridiplantae; phylum Streptophyta; class Magnoliopsida; order Poales; family Cyperaceae; genus Rhynchospora; species Rhynchospora pubera. The sequence continues at coordinate 410,340 of JAMFTS010000012.1, read as the reverse complement.
ACAAACGAGTTGTATGTCAGATCTTATCTATCAATTGCAAGCTAATCTTCTAAACAATTGTTAGAAAAAATAAATGTAAGAATGTCCTTAAGATACCGTAAGGATCTAATGGAATTAACCATTGTTTTTTTACTGGAAACGGAGAGATAATACAGATAATAATAATTAATGTACATTACTAATAAATTATGCACACACAAATAAAAGGAAGTATTATGTTGCATAAGTTTATCTAGCTAGGAAAATTATTTTCCAGGTTTCACTCAGGACAAAGAACCGATTAAAAGAACGTTAAATTTAACTTTAAAAAAATGCTAAATTTTTAAAATGAGACAAATTTAAAAAAAAAGAGTTTACTGTATGTATTGAATATTCGGACTTAAGTAAGTATAATTTTAAAACATGTAAATATATGTATAATTAATCACATGTTAATTTAAGGGAAACACAAAACATTGCATTGTTTGAATAGTTATATTGTGTCACATATATTTCAATCTATATATTTTATTTGACAAAGGAGAAAGAGATATAATACATAAGCCATCCGATCAATGTAAAAATGGTGAGATATAAAAGTGAACGACTAACGGACTAAGAGTCTATAAATGTTTTTTTAGTATATGGGTGACAAAGACTAACAAACTAACTCATAATTATATATTTCTTGTCCAACCTCCTCTTGACAAAGCAAGCTGCTATTTGAAACATGGCTATGATAAAAAACATTCGACATTTTATTCAACCTCATGTTTAATTGGACTACACAAGGAACATGCATGAAAATGCAGAATGCTTCTTATATGAATTCCATGACGATACAAAACTACTACTTTTGTTTTTTTTTTTTTTTTTGAAACAAAACTACTACTTACTGTCGTTATCATGTCAGTGCATATGTAAATTTTTTTAATTCCACCATCCGGTCAACAAAACTTTAAACATAAATAATTACATGCGCCCGTTATCATGAGGCACGCTTAAGAAAAATATGGTCAAAAACTATATATTTACATCTCCACAATTGAATGTTTATGAGCAACGCAACTGCAAGATTCCAAATTAAGCTTTCTATCAATTTCAACACATATTTTATATAAACTTTAATTGTATTTAACATTCCTCTGACATAACTTCAATACAAACAAGAATTAATATATACTTTCTTTCCCAGGCTTCTAGCTAGCTTGGTTGATCAAGTCCTCTCCCCACACCAAAACTCAACTCCATGTTTCATGCATGGAAATGGAAGAAATAGAAGAAATCAATCAAGACAACACAACTGCAACAAACTGTACACCAGCTCGCAGTGATGAACCTCTGGTGCTTTCCTTTATAGACCTGACTTACCATGTTAAGCTGGCAAAAAAACGGCAACTTATTACTTGTTTTCGTTGCAGAAGTGACTCATCAGAGTCAGGTCCCACTACCATGGATTCAACCAAGACAATCCTCGACTCGGTCTCAGGTGAGGCTAGGGAAGGCGAGATACTGGCAATTCTAGGCCCAAGTGGGTCCGGCAAATCTACGCTCATCGATGCATTAGCAAATCGAATAGCACGCAAAAGCCTTGACGGTCTCATCTCACTAAATGGAGAGAAAATTGATATTGAGGAAAAACTAAAAGCTATATCGGCATATGTCATGCAAGACGACTTGCTCTACCCAATGCTGACTGTGCAAGAGACTCTGATGTTCTCTGCTGAGTTGAGGCTGCCTCAATCAGTTTCAAGGAGTAAGAAAAGAGAGAGAGTTAGCAAGCTCATCGAGCTTCTTGGTCTAGGATTGGTGGCAAGTGCAATTGTCGGGGATGAGGGGAAGCGCGGTATCTCTGGAGGGGAGCGGCGACGTGTTTCAATTGGGGTTGACATTGTGCATGACCCGACTATTCTCTTCTTGGATGAGCCTACTTCTGGGCTTGATTCCACTAGTGCTTTCATGGTGGTCAAGGTAAACATCCAGCTTGTTGCTTTATTACTCTGCAATTTGTCAGAAATATGGAGCACTTATTTAAATTCCCGAATTTCACAATTAAAAACAATTAATAATTGGTTAGTTTAAACCAGAGATAATTTCTGCCTTATTTAAAAACTGCAGGTTTTGCAAGACATTGCTCGGAGAAGAAGCATTGTAATGATGTCGATCCACCAACCAAGCTCTCGCATCCTTGGCCTCCTTGACCATGTTCTCTTCCTCTGTAAGGGCACAACAGTCTTTGATGGCCCGCCCGCCAGCCTTCCTCTATTTTTCTCTGAGTTCGGTCGTTCAATTCCTGAGGATCAAAATAGAGCTGAGTTTGTTCTGGACCTAATTCATGAGCTCCAGTCAGTCCCAGACGGAATCAAACCTCTTATTGAATTCAAAAACTCATGGCTGGAAAGAAGGAACGCATTCCACAATGGTAACAGTAAAAGTGCCCACAAACGACTTCTTAAGGATGTCATAGCAGCTGGCTGCAGTCATGAAAAGCTAAATTCATATGCATATAAAAAATTTGCTAATCCTTGGTGGGCAGAGGTAATTATAACGGATTATATGGTTTACTAATTGCTGAAGTTCTCTGGATTCAGAAGTTCATTTAATTTGCATTTTCTATTAGCTAGAGTTCAAGCATTATTACTTTTCAATTTTATTATTAAACAAGTTAAACCCTGTCTGATCAATTGATTGCTCCAACTTCTGACACTTGGAGCCAAACTGAATTTAAAATTTAAAGAACTTCATATTTGCAGTTTTATATTTGAACTTTTTATTTTTTTCTTTTCTACTTAAATGGACCAAACTACAAATGGGATCTGGATTATATTCCTAACAGATTCGGTCATTAAAAGTGGAATTGTGGAAACAAACATTAATATCCTTCATGCTACGAGAGATAAACAGCAAGAAATGTAATCTAATTCAAAAATAAGACATGCACTAACTAGGTGCATCAACAGGTATGGATCCTCACAAGGCGCTCATCTGTTAATACCTTGCGCACACCTCAACTATTTCTGACCCAGCTTGGTGCAGTCGTGCTAACCGGCTTCATAATGGGAACCTTATTCTGGCGCCTTGATGGATCACCAAAGGGTGTAGTGGAGCGGGTGGCCTTCTTTACCGTTGCTGTGTCAACAATGTTTTACATCTGTGCAGAATCATTGCCGACATTCCTCGAGGAGCGCTACATATTCATCCGTGAGACAGCTCATAATATGTACCGCCAGTCCTCCTATGTGATCTCTCGTACCATCTCTAGTTTCCCTCCTCTCATTGTGCTCTCTCTGACCTTTGCTTTAATCACATTTTTCGCGGTGGGTTTGGCTGGTGGTTTCCCGGGCCTCTTATTCTTCATGGCTACTATCTTGGCCTCCTTTTGGGCAGGCAGTGGATTTGCATTATTCCTCTCTTCTATTCTCTCACATATCGTGCTCGGCTATGCTGTGGTGGTTGCATTTTTGCGATTCTTTGTAATATTTAGTGGTTTCTTCATAAATAGGGACCGGATCCCGCACTACTGGATTTGGTTTCACTACCTCTCACTTGTGAAGTACCCATATGAAGCAGCAATGCAAAATGAGTTCAGTGACCCCAATAAATGCTTTGTCAGAGGGGTACAGATGTTTGACAACACGCCGGTAGAGCCCTACCCGTACCAGACAAAGGTTAATCTGCTTACAAACATTAGCAGGTCTCTAAGGATGAACCTGACGAGTACCACATGCATTACCACTGGGCCTGCTCTGCTGAAGCGGGATGCGGTAACAGATCTCAGCAAATGGAATTGCCTCTGGACGCTTGTTGCATGGGGATTCTTTTTTCGTTTCATATTTTACATTTTTTTGCTTGCAGGAAGCAAGAATAAAAGAAAATAGTTATTTGAAGTGTTAGTGACAAAATCTTTTTTTTTTTAATTTCGAAATAGCACAGTTATACTATAACTTTGTTGTAACGGAAATTTGGAAATGTGTTATTATATGATCAATGGAATAATGATAACATAAAAAATGTTAGCTAGTATTCTAGTAATATATTGTTGAGTCCCCATAAACAAACAAACCAGTGTCGCCAGGTCTTACAGATCACACAAGACTTGTACAAGCAGTCCAGCCGAGCTGTGCCAGAAAAAGGATACCCCAATCCAACTAATCAGCAGATCAATACTAGGTAGCCACAAATCCTTAAGTGCAGTACGAGTGAACACCAAAAGCACTGTTAATACAACAATACACCCTTTCGGGCAATTTATCGAACATCTTACGGATACTACTAATGAACAACCACAAGAGAGTAACTAATTGAATTTTAGTCGCCGAAACAACAACAAAGGAAAAACTAATTTCATCCAAGAAAAAACTCGGGATTCGGGCATCGGAAACAATTTATACTAAACAGTGAAATTTGGGGTATCGGCTAAGATCTAGGCTTGCTTTATCATTTGTTTGCTTTGAATTGGAACTGGAATAATGCTTTGTAGTTAACTTGTTTATAAAGGATCCCAAAGATTTATCTTTTTCCCACTATCATAGTTTTTTGTTTTCTTTTTCAAAATCTTTCCAACTATTACAGATTTATAGTTATACACCTTTCTCGGTTAGAATTAACATATGTGCACTTTTTGTATGTTTATATGGGTACATACTATTATGAGTAATATTTGAATATTTAATATTAGAGAAATGTGATCGGAGGTGAAACCCAAGTCAAATTAGATCTTAAATCTAATCTATTGCAGCGTAGCTTGAGAGTCGAATCACAGGGACAATTATTCTAAACTATAGACTTTAAGTAACTTAGTTTAATTAATCTAAGAGTAAACAAGTCAAAAGTTGATTAATTGATTAAAAGGATTAAATTTAAACTAAAGAAATTAATTCTAAACTCTAATTAACCTCTGAATTACTCTAAAAATTAAGGAAAAATTTTAAACTCGAATTATGGATTTAAACTAGGGTCAATTGATCGGGTTTCAATTCTAGGCACTATCTAGGCGGGTCGCCAGCTTCCTGGCGGGGTCGATAGGATAGTTCGAATATTCAGTTCAATCAGTTTCTAAATTCTCTAAGTGCAGGTTCTTTGGCTTAAACTCTGGTCCAAATACTAACTCTCGTTTTTTATTTGGTATTACTAAGTTTTATCCTCTAAATCTCCCTAAATTCTAGGTTTCAACTCTCGTTTCTTGGCTTAGGTTTTAGGATTTGTCTTAACTATTCGGTAGGATATCCTAGATCTCTCAATCTTAGGAGGGAATTAATTTTTCAGCTAAGTTCCGGTTTCACCTTTTGAGTATACTACCTATCCTAAGGTAAGGGAATACGAATTGTCTTGGAATTAAGGTTCTATTTGCTTATCTACTAGATCAGGCCTAAACCAAGTGAGTAAACCTTCAAAACAATTCAATTCATATTCTCAAAATCAAGCAAATAAACTTAAGTAAAGCAAAGCAACTCAGAAAAATTAGAAAACTAGATTAAACTTCATAAATCTACCAAGTCATAGTTCCCTACAATTGTCCCTAAACTAAACTACTCACTACAAGTCATACTAAACATAAAGACAAAAGGTTTCAACAAACTAAACATCAAAATAAAGAAATAGAGAAAGATTACAACAAAGAAATAAAAGAAACTCTCTCAGCTTGAATCCTGTCGGGGTCGACAGGCTGGGCGCGATTTCTGCTAACTCCTCTTGAATCTTGCTCCAAAATCAAAACTTTTACTTTCTGGTGCCCTTCCACATGATTAAATAGACTTCAAGGACGGTTCCCATGCGTGGAGATCATGTCTAGTTCCTCTGAAAATAGGAAACACGCTCTACCAGAAATATCGTCTCTAAATTGGACATGTCTGTTTAAGTCTGGCAGGGTCGCTAGGACAGGGGCCTTGTCTGGTTTGACCCTGTTCCTTTGCTCCAGTCGCTTGGATCTTGACTTGCTCCGCTTGAACTCTGCCTTGGGTCCAATTTTGCACCAAATCGTCATTGAACCTGAAATTAAACAAGGGCAAATAGTAGTACTACAATTCTAACCTAAATTGCATTAAAATCTAACTAAAACACAAACATTTAATTGAAATTAAGGCTAAAAAGGGTTGAATATTTCGATGTAAAACCCGCCTATCAAAATGCTAGTGTCCTATATATACGACGGATGGGTCCGTCCAATATGATCGTTTTTACGTTTCTAAATTTTAAATGACCGATCCGAACCGTGCAAGCTATTCTCAATATTGAAAACTTACAATAAACTATTTTTTTTATTTTTTCGAAATTGTTTACTATTTTTTTGGTATTTTTAAAAATTCATGATATAAACATTATAGATCGTCCAATAACAACGATTTTCTAAAATGCAAAAAAAATAGTAAAAAATTTTGAAAAAATGTAAAAATTGGTTTCTTATAAGTTTTCAATATGGAAAACATATTGAACGGTTTGGATTAGTTATTTAATGATTAAAAACGTGAAAATCATCGTATTGGACGGAGCCCATCCGTCCTATATATTGGACACTAGCATTTCTCTTAATATTAATATAAATTAGTAGTGTCTCAATTAGTTGATGTTTTTGTTTTAGTCTAGGTACCTTTTCTTTGTTCTTTTATGTAAAGGACTAAAGGTTAATGCAGATGTACAGCAGGCATCCATATCCTAAGTTTCTTACCATTGCCTTTCCCTTCAATCAATCTCAATAGGCCAACCTTTCTTCTTTAGTCTTTCCAGCACGCTTCTTTGGACAATTCTCAAATTTTCTTTTTAATTAGGTCATTTTCATTATTCCTTGGCAAATTTAAAATGAGGGTAGCTTTGACAATTTCAATTTGACCTAGTTGTTTCCTTTTTCATTCAAATTTTCTTTAGGGGCATTTTAGTTAATGCTACAACAAATGGATTTTATTATAAGGTTTGCTTGCTGTTAAGCATCCCAAATTTATTTGAACTTGTACCTGAGTCGGCAAATAATACTTGAAAAGATCAAATTATTATTATTTTATCTTTGTTTGTTAATTGTTGATAGCAAGGGATTCATGATAAGTGGGTTCGATAGGGATCCAGATTTATGTATGTTGCTTTGTTGCAGTGTTCAGTAGGGGTAGTTTGCTGCTGTCCCTGTCTTGATGCATGTGGTTTGTTGCAGTTTGTGCATTTTCATTCAATAGGGTACTGCTGACCCTGCCTGTACACATACTGGTACGGTCCATCATGTTGCAACCCAGTGGTGCATGCATCCATCTATCAGCACCAATAACTGGTGTGTGTCAGAGAGATTGTACCGGTACCGTACCACTATGTGTACCAGTTATTCCTCAAACAGGAAGTTTGTCCACTTTAATGTATACATTCGTTTGGGTTCATGTGTGCAGCGGCTGATGCACGGCAAGGTCACCATGCATTTATGTGTGACTTTCAGGTCTGTGTGGTTCGTTTCAGGTCAGATCTATATGAGGTCAGTGCAGTCTGGTTTTAGGGTTGTTGAGCCAAAACCCCAAGCATATCTCTGCATTTTGAATTTAAAAAACAATGAGGCGAAAGTGATGTCATCAAATCTTTTATAAAAGAAAACTTCTATAATTGTTGGTAAAATCTTATCATGTCCCCAATTGAGGCGGTGTGTTTGGATGAGCAAGAATAAGGATCCGGTTAAAAATAAGCTCCAAATTTTTTATTCTTGTGCAATCCAAACAACACAAGAATAAAAAATCTAGACTTATCCGACCCCTTATTCTTATACTAATAAAACCATAGAATTTGAATAAGAATAAAAAATTCTAAAATCTCGTGTCAATACTTATTCTTATGCTTATCCGGCCTCAATCTAAACAAACCTACCAACGTGACAAGTTACACGAGAAAAATGGAGCAAAGTTGAGATTGAGCATAATCCCAGTTATTTGGATACAAATTGAGAAAAATTGGATCTATAAACCGTAAGGCTAAAGCCTAGATAGGCCCAAATTATTACTCAACTTTCTAAGCATGAAACTTATTGGACATTTAAATATATATACTGGGTCCAGTTGGTAGTTGAAACGTTTCTTCCAAAACTTTTTGACATAGTGATGTCCATTTTATTCTCTCAACAAGCCCAGCTGGTTCCCACTTCTCATAGTACTCGTGCCCATGCAAACGAATATAATCAAAATAATTATAACTATAAAAAATGCATAAAAAAAAATTACACAGATTGACAAACAGACTGACAATATCTAATTCCTTTATTTCTCATTCGTTTCCGTTACGACGTTAACACGTTATATACATCCTTACACTTCTTTTGTTTCCCAAAATGGTTGCCATCTGTATCCCACAGACTGGAGATACAGTCAAATTAAACCGAAATAATTCATATCTTTGGGCATCCACTCCTTTCATCTCATGCAGTTTTTCAATTTTAAACTTTTAGTTAAACTTTCTCCCTTTGAACAACGAACGAGTTAAGTAAAGAAACCACATTATAAAAAAAAAAAGAGCGTTGAATAAGGAAAATTATATTGAAAAGTAGGCCAACGAGAATCCGTACGACTTTCGGCAGGAACATTATGACAGTATAACGGATATTAACTTTAACCCAATTCGATCAAATTGCTTATATTAGGGTTTGGTTCTAATTGAATCCGAAACCTTTAGATGTTTAAATGAGACATACTTAATACATAATCAACTATAAGAAATAATTAATTAATGGATTATTTTGAAATTTCTACAAGCAAATTTAAATGCTTGAGATGGCGCAATTATTTCTGAAGCCTCATATCTGATGGATTCGGATCTCCATATACTTGTGAAACCTTAATTGGAGCTGGTAACCGCATTTTGTTAAGATAGTGGTATCCAAATGTGATCCAATAGCAGTACAAATTAATGCTAACCAGAGAAGAACCATTTTGGAAAACTACTGCGTTGATCAAGCAATTCAACTCCAGTATATATGTATCCTTGAAACACTATAACTAGTACACGTTTCCATTGTTTCTCTTCTAATAAAGAAAAGGCTTGCCATCATATTTTAAAAACCGAAAGATCCTCTCTTCTTCCAAGTGAAGAAGAAACCTCGCTAATGGAGTCGGAACCCCTACAAGAGGTTGACTTGGGTGGCAACCGTGCAGCCCGTTCACAGTTTGTTTTGGCTTTCAACGACCTCACATATAACGTGAGACAACCAAAGAAAAAAGCCGTTCGCACTCCATCCTTCCAGAGAGGACGGGTCCAAGCTGTACCTTATGACATTGAGAGACCTCCTAAGGTTAAAACCCTACTTGACCGTGTCTCGGGGGAGGCCAGACAGGGAGAGATTCTGGCAATACTTGGCCCCAGTGGGTCTGGAAAATCCACCTTGCTAGATGCCTTGGCAAATCGTATCGCTCGTGAAAGCCTGCAGGGGACTATAACTCTCAATGGAGAGAGACTCAAAAGCGGGGCCCTGCTCAAAGTGATATCGACCTACGTGATGCAAGATGATATGCTGTATCCAATGCTTACGGTCGAAGAGACGCTAATGTTTGCTGCAGAGTTCAGATTGCCAAAAACATGGACTACGCGAGACAAGAAGAAGAGAGTGGAGGTGTTGATTGACCAGCTCGGGCTTAAGAAGGCAGCAAAAACTATTGTAGGAGACGAGGGACACCGTGGCGTCTCTGGTGGAGAGCGTCGGCGTGTATCCATTGGGGTAGATATCGTCCATGATCCAATCATTCTCTTCTTGGATGAGCCTATTTCTGGGTTAGATTCCACGAGTGCATACATGGTCATCAAGGTATGCATTCAAGATTACTTTATTAGTGCATTAATTAAGTTGTTACGTTTTTTGAAGAAAAAAATTACAAAATAAGAAAAACAACAAATATTTCAACATTTTCTTCATATCTTTTATACTTTTACAATTTTGTTCATTAAATCATCGAAAGAATTGAATAATCCAGAATCATATTTAATACACATGTAAATTAAAAAAATATAATATTGCAAACAGTTGAGATGCTATATATGATTTGATCCAAAATGCCAAGAGGTTCGGCTAGAAAATAAGGGATCATAAGTTCATAACAATGCTTAATTTTGCTCAGATTTCTTTGCATATTTATGAGTCTTATTGTGCGTACGTTGATCTCCACCATATCAGCAACACCAGTAGACAGCACTGAGGTTTTTCATTTTAAGTTTCATATACTGATGATGAATGATGATCGATCTTCAATTATACAGGTGCTTCATGAGATTGCAGAGAAGGGCAGCCTTGTAATTATGTCAATCCACCAGCCAAGCTCACGCATTCTCAACCTACTCGACCGGATGATCTTTCTCTCACGTGGTCGCACGGTCTACTATGGTCCTCCTGGTAGCCTCTCAAAGTACTTCTCTGAATTCGGTATGCCAATCCCAAGAGAGCAAAACCCAGCCGAATTCACCCTGGACCTTGTTCATAAGCTCCAGGAAGATGAGCAAACAGATCCAACGGGCATTCGACGCCTAGTTGGTTTCTGCAAGTCATGGGGACTAAGAAATGTATCGAGACGTGAACCGAGTACCTTACGCACTTCAAATGGAATGTCCCTTAATGAAGTAATTTTCAACTGTATCCCTCATGCCAGGCTTGTCAATGGTACTATCCCGAATTATGCAAATAACCCATGGACTGAGGTAAGGAACTCTAATATGTTCATTCATATATATATATATAGACTCCGGTCAAAGCGCTTTGATTGAAGGCTTTCTCATATAGAGAATGGATTCAATCAAAGCGCTTTGACCGGAGTCTCAGTTAAACCCCGTCGGTTCTCAATTTTGAAAGTTCAAACGACTGATCCGAACGTCAAATATGATCTCTATATTGAAATCTTCTTGCCGACCAAAATTTTCATTTTTTTGAATTTTTTAAGTATTTTTTTCGGATTTTCAAAAATCGTTAATCTAATTTGTTCTGAACCCTAAAAAAATTGCTGTTTTTGAAAATCCGAAAAAAATACTTAAAAAATTCAAAAAAAATGAAAATTTTGGTCGGCAAGGAGATTTCAATATGGAGATCATATTTGACGGTTCGGATCGGTCGTTTGAACTTTCAAAATTGAGAACCGACGGGGTTTAACTGAGACTCCGGTCAAAGCGCTTTGATTGAAGGCTTTCTCATATAGAGAATGGATTCAATCAAAGCGCTTTGACCGGAGTCTCAGTTAAACCCCGTCGGTTCTCAATTTTGAAAGTTCAAACGACCGATCCGAACCGTCAAATATGATCTCCATATTGAAATCTTCTTGCCGACCAAAATTTTCATTTTTTTGAATTTTTTAAGTATTTTTTTCGGATTTTCAAAAATCGTTAATCTAATTTGTTCTGAACCCTACAAAAATTGCTGTTTTTGAAAATCCGAAAAAAATACTTAAAAAATTCAAAAAAATGAAAATTTTGGTCGGCAAGGAGATTTCAATATGGAGATCATATTTGACGGTTCGGATCGGTCGTTTGAACTTTCAAAATTGAGAACCGACGGGGTTTAACTGAGACTCCGGTCAAAGCGCTTTGATTGAAGGCTTTCTCTCTCTCTCTCTCTCTCTATATATATATATATATATATTTCTGTTGTGTCATCTAAAATGTTAGATTTAACATTTAACGAAATGTTACAGATGTGGGTACTTATGAAGCGATCGTACACCAACTCGTGGCGGTTGCCGGAGATCTTCATATCCCAGTTGGGTGCAGTTATATTCACTGGTGTGCTATGTGCGTCGCTCTTCTGGAAGCTCGAGAAGTCGTCGACTGGCGTCACAGAGCGACTTGGTTTCTTCTCGGTTGCTATGTCCACGATGTTTTACATTGTGGTGAATGCTTTACCTGCCTTTCTCGATGAGCGTTACATTTTCTACAGGGAGACATCCCACAATGCATACCGCCGCTCCTCTTATGTAATTTCTCGTGCCATTGGGGGCTTTCCTGCACTGGTTGTCTATTCTGTGGTATTTGCCGGAGTTACGTACTTTCCTGTTGGCCTTGATGGTGGCTTTAATGGTTTCCTATATTATACCATCTGTTCATTGGCTGCATTTTGGTCAGGTAGTGGATTTGCCAACTTCCTATCAGGTATTCTTACTGAATTTGTGTCAGGCTTTGCTGTCGTGATGGCGGCATTACGCTTTTTCTTGACATTTTGTGGGTTCTACATCAACCGAGACCGTATTCCACACTATTGGCTCTGGTTCCACTACATGTCACTGATGAAGTACCCGTACCAAGGTGCAATGCAGAATGAGTTTGGCAATAACAGTACATGCTTTTCTCGAGGGGTTCAGCTCTTTGACAATACCATTATAGAGCAGTTCCCGTCTGATGTAAAGGGCAGTTTGCTACCAGGCATTAGTATGATACTTGGAACCAATATTACAACACAGACATGCATGACGACTGGACCTCAAATACTGGAGCAAAACGCAGTGAATGATCTCAGTAAATGGGATGAAATCTGGGTGCAGATTGCATGGGGATTTCTATTTCGCTTTCTATTCTATATTGCATTGAAAGTCGGAAGCAATAATAAGAGGCGCTAAAGGGGAGAAACCACTAAATTATGCGTCTTTTTAAGTATGAATGTATTATGTATTGGATTTCTAAAAATGTTAAAAAGCTCGTTCGTGTTTAATTTGATAGTTTTGAGGCTTGAAGACTTGAGAAAACCAAAACTGCAAATGTAAGACTTAATTAATAAAACAAAACTGCAAATGTACTTATTGTATCTGTTGATTTTCACAACGTTCTAAAAGAAAAATTATGTACTGTATTTCTGTCATTATAATATTTTGTTTGTATAAAATGGATTGTCTAGTATTGAGAGGTTGGATTGGTTTCAAGTTCTTTCGCTTGTTGAAATTAAGTGCACGGTGTTATAAGATATTGGTTTTAGTATTTAGCCAATTTTAGTACTTAGCCTTCGTTTGACTTTATTCTTACCAATTCTCTGTGTCCCTATCTGTCAGAATGGTAATTGCTCATACAAATTTACTTCTTGACCTATTTTTCTGACCATGCCTCTTTCTCTCTGGAACCCACATCTGACGAATTCAATTTGAGAGTATAGCTGCAGCGCACAAGGAGTCAAGGACAGAAAATTAATTGTAATTGTCTTCTAATTTTTCTAAAGAAAATTTCGTCAATGTATTTTTTTCCAGGCATTTCACAAGAAACAACTGTTGTATTGATATGAATATTATTATAATCTTCAAGTTTTTCTCATTAATTTCAAGGACAATGGGAATATTTTATAAGTAATGGTGTCCAGGCATGCATGACTATTTTAACATTAGGCCGAGTCATACTTGCTGCATGAATTGTGTTACAGGATATGTGGAGTGCAGTAAGCACCTTCTCATTTTTCTTGTTTCTTAGGCTCTATAAATAATTAAATACAAATATACAATATAGATGAGTTCAAAACTAACAATTTATCCAAAACCATCTTCTGCTAATTCTCTTATTGGGCCTAGTATTGGGTCCAACAGGACACAAATCCGGTGCCTTCTTTTCTTTGACAGAACTATAGTCTATAGCCTGTAATTCTAACCCATTTTGATAAATAAAACAATTTTATGCATATTTAGATGCAAATAAAATAACTAACACATTTTTCTGTGTGGTTTCTCATTTCTGTCATCTTGTATTTTACAATTATTACTCTTTCCTCCATAAGATAGGAGGAGAAAACTAAAAATGTCTAAATATTGTAGCTGATATATACTCAACTGTCCTGACTGCTCCTCTATTTATATAGCAAAACAAATAAACAAAAAGAAGTAGAAATTGAAAGAAATAAAAATATAAACTCAATGACTCAAAACAGCAAACTAGCTAGTGGTAAGCTGGTTTATATTGATGGGGTAAACCAAAGGTGCAGATCCGTCGAAGGCAGTGGTTGTAACCAATCGGGATGTTGCTTCAGTCGGATGGTAATAATCCCAGAAAATGTGATCATTTCTGTTGTCACAGTAGGTAGATACTGGCAAGCATCCTATTTTAGCATTTAGGTCTCCTAGGCCGCAGCAGGCTTCTGCGACTTCACTAAAACCTAGAAGGAAATTAAAATAATATATTTCAATAATATGATAATGAGACCATACTTCAATGAATTGCTACAAAATAGATTTCCTATATAGCATTGCTTTATATATACCATAGGTAGAAGGTTGCTTGATATATTGAAGGACAGCATTGTAGGTGTCGAAAAAAGAATAGCTCATATCCTCGGACTTTTGCATCTTATTTAGTAAAGAAGATACCCCTGTATTATAGAGGTTAGAAACATAATTTCCCACTGCATTGCATTCCTTTGTCTCGTTTCGCTCCCGTACTCCTGGGCAGCAACCAACAGGGCCGCTTCCTATGAACACCAATCTCCGTGCACCGATATTGTATATCCTCTGAAAATTTTGTCAGACAATTTAATTAGTTAAGGGTTATACACTTATACTATTGATTCAGTCAAACGTAGTAAACTACAACAGGATAAATCTGTCCAATTCTTTGTTGATTTGATAATTTTCACAGAATTTATCAAAATTTGTATATTTTAATTGTCAATTTCATACACATTTGTTGATTCTCTTCAGGTTGTACTTATTATAGGAAAAAAATAAATAACCGGTCAAATGTAGGGTTTCCTATCTTTTTCCTAGTTGTATTTGCATCTTGACTACAAATGTAATTTTTCTAACAAACCTTCAAAGGTTATTATTCTTTCCTAATAATTTTTGGTCTACCTTGATTTGGACCTGCAGAGTGGCAAGAAGAGAGCCTACAAAATCTTCGGGAGAGGCACTATCGGCTGGGTCTGATTTTGCATAATTGATGAGCTCATTGCTTCCTATTACCAACGCAAAAATTGACCTTGCAAGGTGATCTATGGTTTTTTCTGTGCCAAGTTGCTCTACTAATACAGCATACAATGTTGCAAAGTAATCTATTTGCTCATCAAAGCTTATACATTGGCCCTGAATTACCAGCAAATAGTGGTCAAAACTGAATAAAGTAATGTTCAGAGTATAAAAATGATGCAATTTTATCCCAGAAACAAAATGTAAGAATGTTATATATACTTTCGTATCATGTAATTTGTAGAAGCACAGAGGGGTGAGGATCTAATTTTTGAGAAATTTTATCTGCAAGCCAATCAGAATTAAGGAGTTCGATTCTGCAGAGAGAAAGTTACCAAAATATAGAGCACTTAATTGAAAGATACAGATTTGAAGAAGCGATGGTACTAAGAGTTGGATTAATGGTTCATTAATTAGCATTTAAATACCTCTGCTGACCTCAACACTTAGACCGAGGCATAAGATGCAGAAACTAACACCTTGCTAAAAGCCCAAATTAGCAATAATTATCTTTTAGTTCTTTAAAATATTACGTACCAAGTTAGTGGTGTTGAAAATGCCGGCGCCACCTGAAGCAAAATTAACTCCAGCAAGATATGAATCGGTGTTGTTCGAATCAGGAGAAAGAGAGAGGTATGGTGCTGCAGTTGGTACGCCTAGATTCTGAGCTGTGTAACATTAATTAATTAACTAGAACTATTTAGCACAGAATAATGTATTAAACACTTTAATCTGGTATATATGGACATACATGCATGCATGCCTATGAAACAAATTAATTAATTAAGTGATTAGGATAAAAGAAAAATTCAATTATAATAAATATGCAGGAATTAATGTAGCATCATTAATTATAAGATGGAGGGAATTCACAACAGAAAAAAAAATGTACTATAGGAAACTCTTTTTAAGTACTAGAACAAACGAACTCTTAGACCTTTACAAGGCCTGGACTCATCTGTAATTAGAAACATATCTCCAGAGACGCAGCATTTAACACAGAAACAAACAGACTCCAAGTAGAAGTGACGTGTCAATTTTTTGGCTGTGCTAGATGCATGTAAACAAATATTCTGTTGATGGATCCTTCTTATTGTTTTCTACTTTTCTGAGACATCATGCGTCTTGTTCACATTACCAGCTCTATAAACAAATATTCTGTACTTTTCCAACCATAATCAGTAATTTTCATCAAAGATTATATGCACGAAAGTGTTCACGCGTGAAATAATGATTTGCATCAAGCTTACTACAATTTGTTGTTGGCTTCTGAAACTTTAGTTCCACACATGGGACTCAACCAGTTCCGTAAATTTTTTTAATGCACGGATCTTAAATCGAAAATTTAATACTAAACATAAAAATAAATAATTTTATCAACAAATATGGCAGAACGCCACTAACAGGGTGCACCGGCGGAGGCGCCACTCCCATTGGTGCTCCTATACATTGATCTATTTCAACTCTCCATCTGCTTTTCAAGTTTTAAAATTTCAAATTTTTCTACCTGCGCCAGTCCATGTGACGCTTACTATTTTTTTAAAAAAATATTATTTTTAATTTATCTTATAGGGCCAATGAGATTGATATGTTAATATTTTAAAAAATATATATTTTTTTACTTTTGATAAAATTATTATTATTTTTTTAAAAATATATTACTATTTTAAAAAAATTGTGTGATAGCGCCAACCGCCAATGACAATGGCGATTTATATTTTTAAAAATAAAAAATTTTTACTATTTTTTGTAAATTAATTCCCCTTAAACCTGGGACTAGGAGCGCCATTCCCGATGGTGTCCTGACATGTTTATAATCAAATTTTTTTTATATGTTTATTATTCAATTTTCAGCTTCAGTAATTTTTATTAAAATAATTTATGGCAACTAGTTGAACTAAGAGTAATTATTTGTTATTCTAACAATAAATAGTGATATATTTATTTATCCCTTGATGATTCGTTCTTTTTTATTGTTATTAATTAATAAAAATTATGTATATTCTTTTTAAGTAAGATACATTTTTCTGTACTTGAATAAGTTAAATATACATGGGAAAAAAATTAGAAAAGATTTCGTTGGACGGAAAAGCACCCCATAATTATATTTTGTTTCAGGTTCATGGTTAAGTCCCAATTTGATATTTGTGAACCCCACCATTGCAATCGGATAAAGCGTTAAATTTAATTAGCCCAGAAACTAATAACTGAAAATGTGAATTTTAACTACAAAGCAAAAGCTCTTTTACAACCAAATCCACGACTTCAAAATAAATGATTTAGTTAAGTGTTATCGCCAGCAATACGTCAACTAAAATTATGTAGTGTCATGTGAAGCAATCTTTTAAGAAGCTTTCCTGTCTTTAATTGGAAATGGAAAAGTGACCAAGACGTGGTACCGCAAGTGTTTCCGTGTACACAACATCAAACTTCACAAATATTTTTAAAAGCATAATTCATTTTCTACACTTTCAGGGTTTCTTTTAATGATGAGCTAGAACAAAAAATAACGTAAATAAAAATAAGTGTTATTTTTAACTTTTAGTAAGACAATATTATTCGAACCGTTATTTCACTTTTAACAAAACAATTTACTTTCAAAATAGTTGTTATATATGATATTGGCACTTTGATGTGCACTTGGGCCTGGTTTAATTAACCGTTCAGATTTAATTATCCTTCTCCTATCTAAACATATCTTTAGTATTTTTATTTCTTTTTTTTTTTTATACACCGTATGCATAGCATGCTCTGTTTTCAACACCCTACCGGTTACCAGAAAATTCTAGTAATACCGGGTACCGGAATGGTGACTAAAACAACGGTATCTGATATTAATTAAGAGTGGAAATACTGGAAAATTTCGGAAAAATACCGTATATCAGCCACGGGCTGGATGGGTGCCGGTAAGGTATCGAAAACATATTTGCATGTAACTCTGTAAGATACATTTATGTATGTGCACTTGCGCCTGGTTTTGACAATTCAACCTGTGATGATATTGGCACGTTGTCTCGTTTCTTATTTTTCAAGCAAAAGGCCTCTGATTTTTTTTCCTTTTTTTTTAGTGAAAATTTATTAGAAGCAAGAGTCTCTGATTGATAGCATAAGGGGACTGAGTGCACGTCATCTATAATTTAATCCCTTTCCAATTATAAGATGTTGAATTAATGATGTGTCGTACATGAAGCTGTATTTCTTCTGAGGAAAATATGGGTTCAGAGAAAGTGATGTAACAATTCAAAAAATTTGAGTTCCAAATTCTAGAAACATCACTAAAAAAAAAATAATATCTGATGGTAAAGTGTAAGATGGGGCTTAGGGGCTAGCTACATGATCACAGATGAAAATTATTAATTGGTTTTTAAGGTAAACACGATTCTCATGTTGACTGAAACGCGCATGCAAAGTGTATATAACAGAGTTTTACCTTTTTTTTTTTTAAGGTCAATTGCTCCATGCAATATCTGGATAGATATTTTTGTGTTACATCACCTCGTTTTGCCTTGTTATATTGGTTACCGTATCATTTTATGAAATTGAAATATTATTTTCTACAGTAGAAAATATAACTTTTTACATAATTGAAACTTTATCATCCTCAATTAATGTCCGCAAACCTAGCTACACTTTTGCATTTTTTTTTTCTATAAGCAATTATGTGTACAATTACCATTATATAATGTGACATTGCCATAACTAAGGACAACATTTTATCATCCAATTGACGTCTCAAGACAAAAGTGTAAGACCGTCATGGATGAAAGTAATTTTGTTAGACCATAACTATATATATACTACGTAACTCCATGATATCTTAAATTTTTATTCTAATCCCTCTTAATTTGTAGCCTAAAAACAGTAGGCCGTTGTACGTAAATTAATTGATCTGTAAAAACAGAAATTTGATTGAACGGATAAAATTCATATTTTGTTGTGTAATTTATTTTGAACTAAAGTCTCCTTAACATAGAGAGCTTTGTTGACCTTCAAATTAAAAACATAGAGAGAGATTTGTTGGAGTGTCCAGACATCCAGTCCTACTTTGTCATTTAAGATCAATCTGGAATTTTGATGGCTCTTCTTTCAACGTACTGGAACGTTATTTTATTTTTTTCAGCTTTGTTCAATTTTCTTTCTCATACATCTTAATTTAGATATTTGATTAAATATTAGCTTGGTAGGATTTAATTATGAGTTTACATGTTATTACACTACAAGTTAGATTTTGTGAAACCAGGTTTCTTTGTCTATTTTATTTTTAGATTCACTAGAGCTCCGTTTGGATAAGTGTGGGAAGAAGAGAAGAAGGGAAGAAGTATTAGGAAGTGTGTAACTTTGTGAAGAATTTAATTATATTGTTTATAATTTATTTTTTCCCTTCTTTCTTTTTCCTACCTTCTTCTCAACGCATCCAAACGGTGCCTAGAAGAGAATATACTTCATAATTAGAGCAACCCACGTCGAATGTTATGAAATGTTACTCAAGTTTGCTCTTGAAATTTCATTGAGTTACATATAGTATATACATATATGCATGTAATTGAAAACAAAGGTTCACCAACCAACCAGGTACCTCGAACATCATTATTAGCCATCTTCTTCATAGAGAATGACATGTACTTTTTTGTCTTGTCATAAAAAAAAATTATAAGCAGAATCTGAGATTTTTTTTGAAGTGGCCCCATAATGGAATAGGGAATAATTATAGTTCATTAAAAATAAATTTAAATAAACTCACCACGAACTTCGGAGCTGTAAGTCTATTCCCACAAATTACTTTTCTAAAGATTTAATTTCGAAACTATTTTTGTTAAATGATTCCAGTAGTTATAATGGTTCACTATATGTCTCAAGTACCGTATATATAATAGAAAAATGCATCTTTTTTTTTTCCCAAAGAAAGATGTAGTCAAATATATACGGCTCTCAATTTTGAATTTCTTTAAAATTTAAATATTTACACGAGATTTTTTAATCGTATTTTTTGAACTCACAACTTTAATTCAAAGTAAGTTATTTTTACTAAATTATGGACTACAATTCATCTTAAAAAAAAACTGTAATATCCGAAAAAAGTGCAAACGTATTGTTACTTACATCAGTTTTTTTTTTTTGGCTAACCTTTGCAAATTCATCAGTAGTATGCGTTAAGTCACAAGTTGGTTTTTCATAAACAAATTTGAAAAGAGATCTCAAACTTTTTTTTTTTTTGAAGATAAATTAGAGATCTAAGCCATCCAATTTATTTTTAAATTAAATATCTATAAAAGACCCTCCAGTCGGGTTTCGAACCTGCGACCTTTTACTCAAAGAGTCAAGGTGCATTGCTCTTTGTCACTAGATCGAGAGCTGGTTCTTAGAGATCTCAAACTTCAAACACATACAGAAATGTAATGCCAAGTCACGCACCTAAGAAATCAGCAAAATTGAAGCCATTGCTGAAGCGGCCGGTGGCCTTCTTGCCGGGGTAGTCGATTCCGTTATGCGGGAAGTCGGCTTTCAGCAAACTGAGTGCCAAGTAATTGTTGTTGCCTACATCTACTAGTGAGTCTCCAAATACATACAACGCTGGCACTAACCCTTGTGCATTTGCACCAGGATGCATGGTAAAGACCAAGAACAAAATTGCACTCAATATGCTTGAATAATACTCATTAGACTCCATTGAGACTTGAGAGAGAGAGAGAGAGAGAGAGAGAGAGGTTGGTTTGGTGTTTCAAATTGGGGTGGTATATGGCTCTCTCTTGGCTGGCTTTTAAAGAAGAGAGTAGAGAACACGCTTTTGTACTGTGTTAGCTAAGATGCGGCAGATAGTTTTTTTTTTTTTTTCATTTTACATGTATATACATTGGCGGATCCAAATAGAAGTAACCCAGGCAAGTGCCTGGGATCGTTTTTGAAAAACTAAGGACCTGAATAGAAGAATTTGATAGGTGTACGGGCTTAAAAAATCATAATACCTAGATTAAGATTAATAAAATATTGGACATTTCTAAAAATAATGTGTTGATTTAGTTTTTTATGTTTTTTTTGTTGATTTAGCTTTTTTGTGTTTTTTTTTTGTGATTGATAGAGTAAAGATCATGAAAAATTGATTAGATTTATTAAAAAAATGATGTATTTTGTAATATTTCAATTATATATGTTTAGAATGACTTTGTTTATCAAATTTATTAATTATTTATTTTATTTTTAAAATGTTATTATATTATAATTGTGCTGCTTAAAAATTTTTACTCGATCCGCCCAGCATGTATATATCACTAGACACCAAATCTAGAAAAAAATGGGTTATGTCAAATCACAGTAGACAAAAGTGAGTTGCTGGACGGTTCCTGGCGGAGTCCTAGGCTAACACTTTTTTTTTTTTTTAGAGAACTAGTGGCTACCAAGTTACTACCTAGGCTAATACTTTACCTAAGATCTTTCCGGGACCAGGTTGCATCAAAATAAAATCACAAATCAATTTTACTGAGCCCACTTGAAAATTCTTACAATTAATTTTCATTGTCGCTTTTATTTTATTTTATTTTAATTATTATTTATATTTTTGGGGAGGCGGGTTGGCGGGGGGCGGTGCGGTGGATTTGGAAGTATTATTGGTCAATTTTTAAAATTTAAAAATTGTTGCTTTTGAATAATTTAACCATATTGGCCTCAAGGGGCGCACGAGTGACTTGTGCATGCTATTAGAATTAGAAATTATAAATATATAAGGCTGGACAAGCGTGAGCTGCACGTGCTGGTCTTTAGGCACTGTAGATAGCACAGTATTTTGATCTGGCCCGTTGATTTTGGATGGAAAAATCGCAGCCGTCCGTTTCTTTGCATCTTTTTCCGTTGGATTCGGCCATTTCCTTTTTTCCTTGGTCAATCGATCGTGTGGCTGAATACGGAACGACAATCACATCTTTTCTCGCTCTCGCTGAAGTCCTTCGCCATCACTTTCGCTTTTTGTGTGTGGCTGTCAGTCAGGCCGTTAAGGCGAAAAAGGAAAAGATATTTGCATCTGTATAAATTTAGAAGGACATGGATATAGATATTTGCTTCTGTATACTGAGTATTTAACAAAGCTATATTAGTTAGCCTACTGGAGCTATTGTGCATGTTTTAATTACCTTCTCATACTTAAGGCTCCGTTTGGATAGGTGTGGAAAGAAGGGAAGAAGGGAAGAAGTATTGGGAAATGTGTAACTTTGTGAAGAGTTTGGATTGTTTATAATTTTTTTTCTTCTTTTTCCTTCTTCTTCTTTCTTCCAACGATCCAAACGCACCCTAAGTGTTTTATATTTATTTTTTCGTTGGTTTGGTGTACTTTAGCTCAAAATCTAAGCGCTTTTATCACTTAAGCACGTAAACCATAATTTGCATTGTTCGATACTTTTGTTTTTGTGAAAGGGCATAGAATGAAGTATTTTACAGAGCTTTTGTCTTTTTCATTAGATTACCAATTGAAATCACTAAAGACATCATATCATATCATATCATATCATATCATCAGTGGCGGATCTAGAAAAAATATCTAGGTGGGTCTGACAACATCTGTTTAAGTCTTCAGCCCCACTTTTGAGTGTTCTAATGGCAGAAAAAATTAGCTGGGGCTAAAGGGGGGCTCCAAGGGCTCGACAGCATGAGGTGGGGCTCTAGCCCCACCCGCCCCGGTGGTAGATCCGCCCCTGCATATCATATCATATCATATCATATCGCATCATGTAGGGATGAAAATGGATCGGATACGGAGCGGATGTTGGTCTTCCCATATCCGCATCCGCATTTTTTTTTCCGGATACGGATACGAATACGAATGCATTCGGATACGGATACGGTTCGGATATTAAACGGATACGAATACGGTTCGGATATTATCGGATACGGAGTCGAATACGAATATATTTTGTCGGATACAGATTGTATTTTAATCTTTATTATTTATTTATAATAGTAATTTCTATAAATATAATGATATTCAATATACTCATGTCTATGTTAGTATTTTGTCAATATTAGAGAAAAAAAATTAATTTCAGTATTGTTATCATTTATAATCGTCTCAATTAATAGAAAGTAAAAATAATTTTATGTTACTAGTCCAAATAAAAATATTTATTGTAAGAAAATTTATTTAATAAAAATTAAGTATTATCTAATTAAAAGTATTCTCTAATATAGAGAAGTAATTATATTATATTAATCATCTTATGACGTTAAAGATACGGATAAACGGATTAATATTTATCGGATACGGATAATATCCATGTCGGATACGGATAAAGAGCGGATATTGGTCTTCCCATATCCGCATCCATATTTTTTTGACGGATACGGATACGAATACGGATATGTTCGGATACGGATACGGTTCGGATATTACGCGTATTTTTCGGATTCGGATACGGATCGGAGCGGATTTTATCCGCTCCGTTTTCATCCCTAGCATTATGTCATTTTCTTATTGTAACAAATAATTCAATTTTTTCCCAAAGAGTTTAATAGCTGTTATCATTTTTCCTTAGTTCATACTACAAATGTATATCAAGACAACTTTTAGTTGATTCTGCATTGAATTTAAAGAGATTTGTGTAAAGTCATTACTATAATTTAGGTCATGTGTTTACTTTTTGTTAAATTAGGTTTTGTGCATTTACTATGTGTCAAGGGTGAAATAGGAAAAATATGATCAATAATCATCACGTCTGTTTTCTAGATGTTTTTTTATTACATGTATTTTTTAATTTCAACTTTGATTTTTCTGAAGATAATTCAGTTAGATTCATCGGACTTTCTCTATGCTTACATTAAATTAATTTTTGGATCAATAATTGTTTTTAGGCACAAATTTATTAGGTTGCTTTAGCAGGTTTGGATTCGCTGAAAGTACTGTGCGTGTCAGTCATTTCTTTAGCTCTTTTGTTGAGTTTCAATGGATTTCCCTCTTTGATTTCTCTCCTGGCGCCCATTGTGTGTCTGTGTGTTCACCAGTACCAATGGTTTGGTACTTTATACTGGATGCTGATAAAAATTATGCATACAAAGATAGTGGTGTTCTATGTGTGGCCTCATAGGCTCACAGTGAAATTAAAGATGCTCTCAAGCCTTAGATTTGGGATCTAGCTCCATTGGAAACACATGAGGGATCTAATTGAGGATTTAAATTAATTTGTTGCTGAAAAGCCGAAATAATTCTGGTTAGAAAAATATGTTTGGGAATGCATGATTCTTTTCAATTATTCCATGTATTTTAAGCTTATATGATCCTTCTTTTTCAAGACCACACAGGATCGAATAAATCGTTTCCATCTAAATTGCAAGGTGTGTGTGCAGACTGACTATGGCTATGATTTTACTTGGAAAGTTTTGATATGATTATTGAGTGCTTCTATCACTTATTTTATATTTTACAAACACTGAGTTATGCTGACTTAAATTTTTCTTTCATGTGTTTTTGCATTCATTTCATGGTTGGTATTGAAGCCAGTGCGATCAAAATAGAAATTTGGTGATTAGAATAGACATAGAAATGATAAGAACATAACTCATTGGTATGTTGACCAAACAGAGAATAAAAAAGTTACATAATAATAAAGAATAAAAAAATAAAATAAATAAAATACCAAATTACTTTGGATTCTCATTGTTCGTGATACAGTACCAGAATTTTGCGTGTATATACACATCTAATTTCTGCCTATATAACGCATGGAATTGGAACTGCGGGAGGAGCAATTAAATTAGCACAAGATAGTTTTATAAAAAGCTCTTTCGATATTAGATGATAATAAACTAAGCCTGCGAAAAGAAAATTGGTCATGTAGATACCAATATAGTTCAATTGTGGATTGGATTGATGTAGTATAATTTTGAAATATTCAACAAGTGTTGTGCACATCTACCTAAGAATATTCATTTTGGTTAGTATTATTTCAGGTTGTCTGACTAACTAAACCATTAGAATAGTAGTAATTTTTGGGTTCTTCGTGCTTTGTGTTTTGTGCTTTGATATTTATTTTTGGTTGAGTGATTTGGGTTTTATTCATTCGAGTGGTTGAGTAAATTGGTGAGATTATGTATCATGCTTAAATTGGTATTTATTTAAGCATGATGCATTAATTTCTTAACGTATTGTTTTACAAACTTGTTGAATATGATCGATCAAAACTTGTTGAATATGTATCATGCTTAAACTCTATATATAGTTTAGCTACGGTGAGTCGCGACTCATGGATCCTCCGGTGAGTCGCGACCAAAACTCCTAGATCTAGATCAAAATGACCGATCCAAACCGTTCAATATGATCTCTCTATTGAAATCTCTGTGCAAACTAAATTTTTTATTTTTTCGAAATTTTTAAGTATTTTTTTCGGATTTTTAAAAACTGATGTTTTTGAATGGTTCAGAACCAATTAGATTAACGATTTTCTAAAATTTCAAAAAAATACTTAAAAATTTAGAAAAAATGAAAAATTTGGTCTATATGGAGATTTCAATAGGGAGATCATATTGGACGGTTTGGATCGGTCATTTTAATCTAGATCTAGGAGTTTTGGTCGCGACTCACCGGAGGGTCCGTGAGTCGCGACTCACCGTAGCTAAACTCTATATATATATTGGTCATGTTACAGATATATGTTCTCCGCAATGTGATATTTTTATCTTAGAATTTATTCAGATCATATGAGTCGAATAGACTAAGAAATATGATACTCGAGACTTTGAATTCCCCAAATAAGTAATTCGAAAGCAGAAGAAAAAAAAAGGAATGCATATATTATCTCAGATCTGAAATTAAGTTTTCAATTATTTATTTATTTTTTTAAACTTTATTTATATTTTTTATAATAAAACCAAAAAATCCAAAACTTCATTTAGTTATTAGTTAAAGCTAATTAGCAATTATATTCAAAATTAATAATAACAATAGAAAATTATTTTTAAAGTAAATAATGGAAAAAAAACAGATAGCCTCCTTACAAATTCAAAATAATTGTTTTTCATTATGTAATATCAACACAGCTAACGTGCATCAAGATTCGTGCAGAAGTATACCGTGATTTAGATCAACGGATAATATTTCAGTCGGATAATACCAGCGAGGGAATAATATCGATTCGACCGATCCAGAGTCCAGACCTTGAATCTGTTTATATTCTCTCTTTTTTTCTGAACTCATTCCCCAAAGAAACCCTAGCTCAGGTTAGGATCTGACCTCCTTCACTTTTTTCGCTGGATCTCTGTCTGGAATGCACGAAAGTGAATAGAGAGAGAGAGAGAGAGAGGTTCGATTCTTCCTCCTCCACATCCTTTTCTATGTTTCTCCTTTAGCATCCTTTTCTCGGATTTTGTATCTCTGATGCTTTTTTTTTTTTGGTTTTTTCAGAGAGTGATTTTGCTGAGATCAGATACTTTTGAGTGATTCATTCCTTGAGGGTTTGAAACTTTGAATTTGGTTATTGTTGATTGTTGTGAGCGATCTGATGAGTGGTGTTTTCAGCGAGGAGATACTGGCAGAAAAGCTCTCCCAGCTCAATAACACTCAGCAATGCATTCAAAGTATCCTTTTTTTTATTTTTTAAGTGGAAATTATAAAAGTGTTATGTTTCTGTTTATGGGATTCAATTTTTAGGGTTATTTTCTTTTACTTTTTGCATTATTTTAATTCAGCTGATTGATGCCATTTTCCCCTTTTCTTAAACTTAGTGAAAAAAACTGTAATTATATAATCCTACTGATTACTTGTGATACAAACTGTTCAATAGTGTCTTTTTATTAGATGGGACAAAGCAAAAAGGTTAATATATTATGTGTAGACTGTAAATACTCTGTCATCCAATTATTCCCCCAGCTACCTCAAATCAGTAAATGCGTAATGACTAACGCGGTTTTGTTTCCTTGACCAATTATTTCCTAAAATAGCTCTGTCGCACTGGTGCATCTTTCACCGGAAAAACGCCGAAAAGATTGTGCAGACATGGGACAAGCAGTTCCACAGCTCTGACAAGGAAAAAAAGATCCCTTTACTGTACGTTGCAAATGACATACTACAAAATAGCAGAAAAAATGGGAAAGAGTTTGTTGAGGAGTTCTGGAAACTTCTCCCTGCTGCTCTTAAAGATGTAGCTGAGCATGGTGACGACAGTGGGAAGGGTGTTGTCTCTCGTTTGGTATGTTGCTTTATAGAAATTGAGGAAATAATCTTTTCTTGAGCAAGATAACACCTATTTTGCCTTTTCCCTATATTTTTTAATAGTTCCCAAAACATTCCCAAATGCATGGTGGAGGGTTCAAAACTTTTTCGATATTTTTATAATGTACCATATCCTGTTTCCTCTGAATAAACCCATGTAAATTCACTGTTTACCTTCTCTATAGTTAAATCTTCCAATTTCCGTAATTTTAGGTCCAAATATGGGAAGAGAGGAGAGTGTTTGGATCGCAGACAAAGACTCTGAAGGAAGCAATGCTAGGAGATGAGTCTCTTCCGGAATTAGAATTGAACAAAAAGCGTGCAAGGAGCTCAATCAAAATTGTCAAGAGAGACTCCCGGTCTGTAAGAATTGTAAGGAAGTAGCTTCAGTTACCTTCTTGACCTTCTCTCAAGTTTTGTAGTCTTTTATTGATTAAATTTTATTTGGAACCAGAAACTTAACGTCGGGGGGGCTGCAGAAAAGATTGTTTCAGCCTTTAATGCTGTCTCAAGCAGTGATTTAGATGAGAAAGCTGACTTTGCAAAGTGCACGTCTTCTGCAAAAGGCATTGGGAAGATGGAAAAAGATGTAGAAGATGCATGCAGCCAAGGTGTTATTTTGTTAATGTGATATTTATTGTGTTTCTTTCAATTGTCCTTCTATTTTGTTAATGTGATATTTACTGTGTTTGAATCACAGATGCAATTTTACCCTCGTTCTCCTTTTTCGACTTTGTCTGAATTTATTATCTGTTTTTAGTTGGGGAATCTCGCAGGGAGATGCTTGAAAAGGAGCTGAAGGAGGAGGAAACAATACTTAATCAATGCATTGAAAGGCTAAAGGCTGTAAAACAAAACCGATCTGCTCTTGTGTCTCAACTAAAGGAAGCATTAAAAGAGCAGGTTCAATTTTGCCAGCTAATTCACTTGACAACTGCTGTCAAGATCTCAAAAAAAAAAAAATAATAATAATTCTCAAGTACATT
Source organism: Rhynchospora pubera (assembly GCA_028095005.1). Classification (NCBI taxonomy): domain Eukaryota; kingdom Viridiplantae; phylum Streptophyta; class Magnoliopsida; order Poales; family Cyperaceae; genus Rhynchospora; species Rhynchospora pubera. The sequence goes on along the minus strand of JAMFTS010000012.1, from coordinate 382,336 downwards.
CATTTTGGTGTTTTCCATCTTTGTTTTGTCTTAGTAACTTTATTATTACTATCTAGGAGTCTGAGCTAGAGGAGGTGCGTAAACAAATACAGCTTGCTGAGGCAACTGTAGACCAAGCAGCGAACTTGCGGAGACGGCTCAATAATGAGCCAGTTATTGATTCCAAACAAAAGCTGCATACAAATGGTCACGCAGAATCAGACCCAGCTAAGAAAACCGCAGCTGCAATAGCTGCTGAGGTGGCAGACCGCCTGGCAGCTTCCTCCCACTCTCAGCAGATCATGTCATCAGTCCTCTCCTCCTTGGCTCAAGAAGCCAAAAGCAGTACAAATGGTGGTACAACTATGGAGAAACCAGCATCATTACCAGTCACACCTCAGGCTGTCTTTCCGGGCCCACCAGGTGGGGTAATCATGGGGTTGAATTATGGATATGGGGCTGGTATACCGACACCACCATTGCAGCCACCTCAGGCTGGAATGATGGGATCCACAAGGCCTATGATGCCCTTGGGCCAGATGATGCCGATGAGTCAGCAGAGCCAGCCAATGCAGTTCACACTGCAGCAGGTGGGGCCACCTGGTTTTCGCTCATTGCAACCAACATTGCCTGGGATGCCTTTTTACCACCCTCCTAGTTAATGAGTCCAGTCATTTTTAGGCATTTTTTTGTTCTTTTCTTGGCAAAGGTTTGAACTGGAACTGCTGAATATTGTTGGTGCAAGAGAGCTAAGCAGATCGAAAGAATGTTAAAATTTTGTTAATGTTAGGGGTTTTGTTTAAAGGTTTTTATTTTCTCTCTTTAAGTGGTGGAATATAAGATGAGAATATGAGCTTGCTATGCAAAGGTAGAACATTGTTGAAAGTCAATTCTGTTGAAGTGATATTGGCGCTCTTGATAGCTTGCTATGCAAAGGGAAGGAATTCTGTTTGCGCATATTTTGTGATATTTTCCTTCTGTGTTTTTACTGTCTTTTTATTGATGCCATCTTGTAATGTATAATGTATTGATTCTACTTGGGTATCTTCTTTTGTATAGTACCAGTTTATGCTAATCTAAAACCTATTATGTTTGATTAATATTTTTTTCTTGTCGAAAATAACTTAGTTGTCAAAAATGGTCGTAGTTATCTATCCTTGGTACTTAATTAATAGCATAATTTATGCCTGCACACAGAAAAGGCGCCTATTGTTGTACTAGCTGACGCTTATTGCCTCGTCAACTGCTCAATTGACTGTTTCCTCAAAATTGTTATAAGATAAGACTTACTGGTTAATTCCCAAACTAGAAAACACACTTGCCAGATCCGAATCCATTTCGGCCCAACACTGACAATATTAGATCCGTAAAGGCCCAACACTTCTTCGTTACTATTCTCTTCACCGATTTTACGATTTTATCCCTAGAAAAGGGCTGTTTTACTTTGGTTTTAGATTTTGGCAAAAGGGCAGTCGGACTGAGTGCTCATTTACTACTCTCCGTTCGCTTCTCTCTCTTTCAGCGATTTCTCAATCAAACATCTTCCGATGTTTCGAAGGTACTTCTTCTTCTTTTGTTTGTTTTCATTTCCTAATCGATTTTTTATTTTTCTCATTTTTTGCGAGAAATGATCGATGAATTTGTTGGATGTGTTACAGGTGTGTTAAGGATTTGACTTCGGTTCGATCTCTCACCAGGTCTCATCCTCGCCAAATCGCATCTCAGGTACGTATTGATTCTGTTCAATTTTTGTTGTTAATTTGGTTGTCTTCAGTTCACTTGTGATTGAATGAAATTGTGTAATGGATAATTTGTGCAAGTAGCTTTAGCTTAGGAGAAAAATAAAAAAATGAAATTGGTTTATACTATGGAAGACCATGAATGTATCATAAATAGAATAAGATATGGTCAATCGAGTATTGCATTTCTTCTTTGGAATAATAATTGTTTCCAGATAGTAGATTCCTTTGAAAATGATATCGATTTTTCACAAGAAAATCCTTGTTGTTGTGACCACACTATTCACTTAAAGCAAAACAGGCATTAAAATCACTGTTTGAAAATTTATTGAACATCTGTTTCTTGTCATGCATTTTATTGTTGAAAGCAGTTGCCATATATTCTCTCAACGAGAAATGCACTTTCCACCTCAGCTCCGAAAGTACCCCCACCTGAAGAGGAGAAGAAATCAGGAGGCAGTGGTTTACTCGGTCGTTTACTGTTAGGCGGTTTCATCCTTGGTGGCGGTGCTTTAGCATACAATTATGGATACTTCGACTCTTTTTTGAAGGATGCGAAAGTCCCTGTATATGGCACAATTGAGAAAGACTCTCAGAAAGTTCCTGCAAATCAAGATGTACCTGCTGAGAATCTGGCCTCACATGAATCGTTTGATTCGAAAGCTAAAATTCATACTCCTTCTCCAGAATTTGTTGAACCACAAATTGAAAAGCCAGCCTCGCTTGAGTCGGCTGCAACAGAATCAGAACGGCCAGCTCATGAAATAGCTAAACCAGACACAGATAAGGCTGAACCAAAGTTGTATCCTCTTGCACCATCAGATGAATCTATTAATACAAAAGAAAGTGTTCCTGAAGGGAATATGCAAGATAGACCTGTAGCCTCAGATGTTAAACGGGTGGAATCTGAATCTGTAACCCAAGACACAGCATCAAAGGATCCTGAAGAGGTGGTTGTAATTAAGACTACAGAAGGAGGTGAAACCGATAAAGCTGAGCAAATTGCTGATGATTCAGCTACTGTTTCAAGACAAGTTGAAGAAGCTGGTTCATTGGATGGTATACCACCAAAAGATACTGTTCATGAGACACCAAAGGTGAAATTATTTTTGAACTTATAATAAGTAGCCCCCATCTTCTAATAAAGTTTCATAAATATATTTTCTGCCTTTTAAGTTTTATAATGTCTCTCCTTTTATGGAAACCACTCTCAACTTTTATCACTACTGGTATTATATAGATGAAAGGCTTAGTGCAGTTAAATGACATTAGTGATATTAATGAAATAGGGTCTCTTATGTCTTGTAGGAGCTTTTTTGAAAAATTGTTGATGTTGTTAAGCATATTTTCATAGTCAAACAGTTAATTGAAGCCCAAATTACGTTCCTCACATTATATGTTATATTTTCATAAACTAGGTTTTTTGTTATGTATTATGAAAATTTCCAGGGTATCCTGATTCCTTTGGCTTTTTATATAAAACGAACTGATTCGAAGATGGTTATATATTAATTGATTTCATGAATTAATGCACTTGTAGGATCCTGTATATTCTGAAGCACAGCCACCAAAGTCACTTGCTGAGTTGTATTCGCTCCAAGAAGAAGACCACATAGATGATGCTGCCAAAGAGAAGGTCAATAATGCTAATGTCACACCAGTTAGTGAAAATTCTGATGGGCCAAAGGTGGTGGTTGATTTGATTGAAGCTATACATGCTGCTGAGCGACAGCAGGCTGAATCAGATGCTTATATCTTTGCTGAAGAGAAAAGGAGGCTCAAGGTTATCTTCCATTTCTTCTCAATTATTGGTCTGTAACGTAGTACACCAACATTTTTGGCAGCATTTTTACAAAAACTCTGCTAGTGCATTCTTCAATTTGAATAACCTGTAGATTCTAGTGATGGAACTGACTATTCCATCAAAGGTAGAATCTGGCCCAATTTATACTGTCCCTGTAATTCCAAATCAAGCTAAAACCCAGCAAGGCGGGTTTTGTCAGGTCCTCAGTTTGTATGTACTATTTAGCAAGTGTCTTAGTTGAATTATGATTAGTATTATGAGGGCTAAGTTTTTATTAGCAGTACCTTTATTTTAAATGCTTGGGCTTGAGCTATAATGTTACAGATTGATTGGTATATTTTCCAAATAATTAAAGTTTCATATATATATTTGCCATGAATCTTTGACTGTTAATATAAATTCTAGGGTTATAATGCCAATACCCATATTACTTTGTTTAGGAGAAGTATGAGAGGGAGCTGAAGGATGCAAGAGCCTTGCTAGTAAAGAAAGCTGAAGAGGTTGCAATGTTGGAAAAGGTATGGATTTTGCTTTAGCTATTTATACATTTTTTTTTTTAATTAAAGGATTTGCTTCTCCTTTTATTTTATTTTTTTTTTCCTTTGGGATCTTGTAGAGATGGCAGAATTATTATTATTTTTTTCCTTCCATTCTAGGAATTGAACAAAGAGAAAGCAAAGGCAGTTGCTACAATCAAGAGTGTCCAGGAAACTGCACAGCAAAGGCTGCAAAAGGAACTGGAACACAAGGTACATATCTAATACAATATTATTTGACTTCTGAACCAAAATATTTTGGTTAGTTTGGCCCAATTGGACCAGTTACAATTTATACTGGTAACAGACCTGAACAGTTCCTAATACATTGAATGCATATGCATTGGGACCTTCACTGTAACACTCAGTTAAAGTGAAAATTGGGACTCAAATTTATAAAACGATTATTAGGACCTTCACTGTAACACTACTGATAGGGGACTGACTTCTTCAGCGATTATTCTTTTTTCCCATAATTATATTATCTAACTTCGGTGTGGGAATATTTATTATTGAATATGTACTTTCCTAAGTACTTTAAATCTGATTTGGAGTTTTTCTCATAGTATTTTTTATTTTCAAATTTGATTCAGGAAGACGAAGTGAGAAAACAACTGGAGAGGGTTCAGGAGTTGGCCAAAGCTGAGTTGGCAGCTGCTATTTCCAAGGAGAAAGCATCCCAGATAGAGAAAATTGCTGAAGCAAACCTCAACGTCGATATTCTTCTTCTTTCCTCTTATATACTGACAACTTATGCTTTTTTTGTCTACTGATCCTCTTTTTTGTAACTTGTACAGGTAAATGCATTGCGCATGGCATTTTATGCAAGGTCAGAAGAAGCACGACAAAGTCACTCAGTTCACAGCCTTGCTTTGGTCAGTATATTTATTTTACGCTCCCCTGAAAATAGTACTTCAGAAATAATTGTTGATTTCTGAAATTAACATCTACTATATCTGTGCTCATCATCCAACATCTGTCAAATTTGCTATGATCTGCATTCTTAATAGCTGTTACATTACAGAGAAAGATGAGGTGCATGATGTTAAAATTTTGCAATCCTGTCATCTTTCCATATTTCTCTCTCTTATCATTCTTTATGTTTTCAATCTCAGTAGGTGATTGTTCATTATCAGCATAAACTATGAATTTCTATAAGACTCCTTTCTTTTCATCTCATCCTAACGTAGAGAACTCAACATTGTGGGTTTATAGCAAGTATCTTAAGTTGTTACTGCTTCAAATTGCACACATGTAATCATATGATCATGTAGTCTTAAGTTGTTTCTTACCATAAAATGATATCTCTTAATTTAATTGAAAAAGGTACAATCTATGCAGATATAATTTATATGTAAAGAATCTGTTTGTTTATCAATAGCACCAAAAATGAACTTTGGACTGCCTGATTCAAACAAGACTGGCTCTGCGTCTTATAAGACTGATTATTAGCACTTGTTTTCAATTCAAGCAAGAGTCTTTTTTCCAAGATTTGTATGTGTCCTGGTTCTGAAAAGATATTGTGAAACTCAAATATATTAAAGATTGAAAGGCATTTCTTTGGTCAACTTATTCGTGTATTTAACAGTTGGTTACTATACACAAATAAACTAAAAAACAATCTGGTGTTCATTGTTTATGGTAATAATTGAGTATTAAACTATTCAGTTTTGTTTAAAACATTATTTATGTATTTATTTATTTGTTTGTTTGTCTATTTATTTTTGAATCTGATAGGCAACACTTAGGATGGAAGAGGCACTTTCAAAAGGGCTCCCACTAAAGGAAGAAGTCGACTTGTTGCGCAATTCTCTTGAAGAAATCGATAAGGACACCCTCTTGTCATTAGCTCTTTCTTCCCTTCCTAAGGAGGCTCTTGATTGTGGCACTGATACCCAAATGGACCTCAGCATTAAGGCATGTCTGTCTTTTTACCTTCTTTTCTTGCATTGAATTTAGAAGGATTAATTTTAACATTGGTTTATTCTCTTAACAGTTTAGTGCATTGAAGGGGACCCTGAGGCGTTACAGCCTTATCCCTGCTAGTGGTGGAGGCATGTTGACTCATGCTGTGGCTCGTCTTGCCTCTTCTATAAAGGTAGTACGTCAAAACTAGTGTTCATTTGATGACGCAGATAAAAAACAGCATCTTTTTTATTTGCAAATTACATTACGTTTTGAGTTTTTTTTTTTACTTTTTAATCGCTGAACATGAACATCTTTGAGGTTGGACTCAGGAAGTTTATATTATATGAAGTCAAATTAAGAGGAAAAAAAATTGAATACTATTTATCATTGCTTATCTGGAATTTATTTTATTTTCATTATCAGATCAAGGAGGAGGATGAATCTGGCGAGGGAATCGAATCACTTATAACAAGAGTTGAGAATTTGCTGGTAAATGGTAAATTAGCTGAAGCAGCTGATGCTTTGGAAATAGGATTGCAGGGGAGTCAAGCTGAGGAGGCTGTCGCACAGTGGGTGAGACAGGTCAGAGCCCGTGCCATAGCCGAGCAGACCCTCTCTCTTCTCCAATCATATGCTTCTTCTATTACTTTCTCTTGAGGTGCCTTAGTCTTTTGTTTTCCGTGTTTCAATGATATCTTGATTTCTCTAGTTAGGGTTAAATGTTCAGTCAAAAGTGGGAAAGGGTTCGGCTCCTTTTTTAATCGAGCTAATAAAGTTTCGGTTAACCATTTTGGGAATTCGAGTTTAATGAGCATTTTTTTTTAATCCTTTTCCTTGCTTACATTTGAAGAGCGAAGTTGGGACTCAAGTCACTATACCAAATCTATGTAATTACAAGTTGCAATAAAAAAAAATTTAAATGTGAAATCTATACTCTTTAAAGAGGATTGAGTGAGTCTTTGAGTCTCTCATTACTACCATATTGTGGAAGTTGTCTGTCTGATTTGCTTATTAATTCTTGATCGAAGAGTCTTTCCGTTCATTTTTCTTTTGCGTGAGATGTAATGAAACTCTTAAGGAGATAATCCTTTTGTGTTCCGCTCTATGAATTTCGTGTAACTAATTTTGTTTATTAATGTATAAATTTTTAGCATTATAGAGTAATTTTTGCCCTAATTTGCTTCATGTAAGATTAGGGGATTGCGCAATTAGTGGTTAGCGCCAAATTAGTCAGGAGCAAAAAAAAAAAAAAAATGAGATGGGCTAAAATCAGCCACGACTTTCGGATTGACTCGTCAATTGCGATTATATTTCAACTTTTGAGGTTCTAATGATTTATCTGAACCGTTCAATGTGTTTTCTATATTAAAATCTCATTGGAGACCAAATTTTATATTTTTCTGATTTTATTTACTTTTTTTTTGAGAATTTAAAAAATCATAGTTATTAAAGGGTCAAGAATTGTTTAGATTAAGAATTTTGTAAAATACCAAACAAATACTAAAAAATTTCAAAAAAATATAAAATTTTGTCTCCAACGAGATTTGTATATGGAGAGCACATTGAACGGTTCGGATCGATTGTTAGAATCTCAAAAATTGAGATTTGATCGTAGCTGACGGTTTCATCCGTCAGTCGCGACTGATTTTAGCCCATCTCAAAAAAAAAAAAAAAAATTGCAAGCAGTTTTTATTGTACTCGGTTAACTGAAAGAAAGTTCTAATTATAATTCTTTTTTCTCTCAAATAAATTGAATTAATTTCATTGCTACAAAACAAAATTAAAACATAACAGGTAATAAGTGTGTATCATTATTTTGACGCAAGTCGAATGTACATTTGGTGCATTGCATTGACTACGCCCTTTCTTTTGCGCTGAAACATATAAGACGGAACAACGTTTCTCATGACTGTTCCGCTGCTAAAGCGCATACTAGACCCGTACGCGACCACATGGTTACTCTCATCTGTCCGGTCCGTCGAGTGTATCTGCGAGAGAAGATAAGAGAGAAGTGAGAAGGAAGAGATCAGACAGAGAACAATCAAATAATCAGACAGCTAAGATTTTTGTTTTTTTTGGTTTGTTTGTTTGTCTGTACGGAATGGTTGTTTTTTTTTCATGTACAGGCTTTGTAAAAAAAAATAAATTTTTTTTTAAAAAAATGAAAAAACAAAAAAAGAAACCTCATTGAGGTTCATTAATTTGAGAAATTAAAAAAATTGTTTATCATTTTTTTTTTACAATCTTTTACTTCTCTTTTCACAGTACTTAAATGACTACGTCTTTTATATTTAACTCAACAATAATTAATGGATTTTAATGAGGTTCTTGCAATGCTGCATTGACCAGCATGCTAGGAATGACAAATTTGTTAGGATGCAATGTTCGTCGCCGTCCATATCTTACAGAGCATCACAGGGAATTAATGTCTTCCTAGTTCCAACTTCAAGTTCAAATGATCTTGTTATTTGATAGCAAAGTAACATGCATGAGCATTAGCCCTTAGCTTAGTGGAAAAGGATTATACCCTGGTTTATTGTTACAAAAAAATAAAAAGTAACAAATAATAAATAATAAAAAATAGCAAACTTATTTGATAGCAAACTAAGATGAGAATTAGTACGTCAGTCTAATGGCATCAGCAGGGCCAGGTGTTAACATTCCTGTGGTCCGGTAATAATAATTAAATACAAGTAAACGGAAATAATTATAAGCTGGCTATATAGCTGTTTCCACCTAAGAGGTAAAAGCTATCAGTAATCTGCTGACTCACAATGATGCCAGAATTTAGAAGACCACTGAAAGGAATTTGTCAATCAAAGAATTGAGCATCAATTTTTGTTTGTAAACATCAGATTAATTTGGATGTGATTATATCATTTCAAAAAAGATTTGAATGTATATACCAACAAGTTAATGGATATCTTTTTTCTTGATCACTTTTCTTTAAATTCTCAAATCAAAATCAAACTGTTCTTTGATATATACTACCCGCGAAGTGTCAATAGTTAGACCCTGTCAATAACATTCTCTTTGTCTCCAATGTTTATGTCAGTGGAAAAAAAGAAAACAAAAGTTAGTTAAAGCGCGTGCACATCGCACGTCCCTTTCGCCGCTTTTCTAATTTATATTTATATTCAAGAAATCTATAAACTAACTAATATAAACTTGTGATATTTCTCCACATGAATTCTGAATCTTAATCAAGGCCATGTTCCCCTGGAACCCACTTGTTTTAGGTCAGCTTGATATATACCGGTTATCTTATGAAAACAAATTAAAGAAAAACACTCTAAATTATTTATTTGATAAGTACGCTCAACTTATGGCTAATCTTGACATTTCTTTTTAAAGGTAGCTAGGGAGATGATTATCTCTCCTACAATTATATTGAACGAAAAAGTTTCGTACAAAGTAAAAAGAATAAATTACAAGGACAAAACAAAAGAAAATGCGCAAATTAAACTATATACGAGTCAGGACTAAAAACCCTAGCCTAACGATCCAAAACTAATAGCAGTTTGCAATACAGGCCTTGGTGTTGATAACAGTCAACAAAAAATTCAGATAGTAATTCTCTTGGCAAATGCAGTGAATCTGCGCAATTATTCCAGAGAAGCAGGGTTGCATTCGCAAAAAAATTGCTTGAGAAGTATACAGATTTTTCGGGAGTGATAACCGTCATCCAGCGAAAAATCATCCGTGTCATCCATACTGTTTTTTCGCCTCTGACTTTTTTCGCGCGCCCTCTCTCTCTCCATTCACCCTCCCTCTCATTTTTCCCCTCCCTACCCTTCCCTAACCTCGCACTTTTCCCCTCCTTTCTCTCTCTCCCCTCTCTCCTTTTCCCTTCTCCCACCTTCGTTTTTGTTCGCTCTCAATTTCCCTTCAACTACTAATTGATTAAATAAAGAAACAAAATGAACAGATGCAACAAATAAATTGAACATATACAACAACTAATTGAACAGAAATAATAAACAACTTGAACTCAGACAAAAGATAAAAATTAACATATATAGATAACAAAGTGAATATGTAACACAAATAAAATGAACAGATATATCAAATAAATTGAACATATATTACAAACAATTTGAACTCATGTAAAAAAAATAAATGTGAGCATATATAAAGCAGAAATAACAAATAAATTGAACATAAATAACAAATAAATTGAACATATATAACAATGAATTGAAGAGATATAACAAACACCATAAACTAATAAAAAAAAATGAAGATAAATAAATTGAACAGATAGACCAATATAAATTGAACATATATTACAAACAATTTGAACTCATGCAAAAAAAATAAAGGTGAACATAAATAAAATAGAAATAACAAATAAATTGAACAGAAATAACAAATAAATTGAACACATATAACAATGAATTGAACATATATAACAAAAATCGTGAACTCATTAAAAAAGTGAAGATAAACAAATAGAACATATGTAACAAATAAATTGAACATATATTACAAATAATTTGAACTCATGCAAAAAAATAATAAAGGTGAACATATACAAAATAGAAAATAACAAATAAATTGAACAGAAATAACAGATAAATTGAACAGATATAACAAATAAATTGAACAGAGATAACAAATAAAATTGAACATATATAACATAAAATAGAAGAGAGAGAGAGAAAAAAAAAAAGAAACAAATGGCCAATGATAAAGAAAAAACCATGGCTAGTAAGGCTAACTCTCTTAATCTCTTTGTGGCTTTCTTGGAAGAGAGCGGAGGGAGAGGGAAAATTCACAAAGAAAGAGAGAGGGAGAGGGAGACGCACCTAGAGGAAAGTGAGAGAAGAGAGAAAAGACGCGAGCGGAGGGAGTAAAGTCGCGAAGGAAGGGAGGGAGACGAGGGAAGGGAGGGGACACGCGAAAGGGAAGGGAGCGTACTGCGGATGGCGCTGGATGACAATCCTGTGGTTGGTAAGTGGTAATTACCCAGATTTTTACCGAGTTTCTTGTATGTCTCTTTTGTTGGGAAATAATAAGGCTCGAAGCTTGTTTGTTCGAAACGCTATCAGAGTCGGTTACACTTGGAAAAGGTTGCCATAAACAAACACTATCAGAGTCGGTTACACTTGGAAAAGGTTGCCATTTATTACAGGAATAATTAGTTTTATGCCACTATAAATTTTCTCAATTTGGAAAATGTGATCTTTAAATTGCCAAATTGATTTTTGCCATTAGAGAGAATTATTAGAATTAGTTTTATGCCAATATTTTTTTTTCAAAAACACACTAAATTCTAAAAATACAATCATCAAACATGTCATTATTTTTAATAATGGACAAATAGCCCTCATGAAAATAAACCCTAAAAAGTTTTTAAAAAATAATGGCGGCGCTGATGGAGAAAAAAAAGAACGAAGGTGTGAAGGATGTTAATTAATTATTGGCATGGACCTATTTCATTAACTATTTAACTAGCTACTCATATAATATATGTAGAATAAATATACAATATGCTTTTAAGGTGATTTAATCATTTACGGAGGCATGTTCATTAATTTTTGTTGCCTTTGTTGATTTGTAATGGTATAAAACCAATTATATCTTTTGCAATGGCATCTCTAATTTTTTTTTATTATATAGTGACATATTTAAAATGGTAGAATTGTCATATCAATTGTCCCATGGCATAAAACTAATTTCCAATATTTTATAGTGGCATAAAAATAATTTATCTTTTAGTGATGACATACTTCTAATTTCAAATATTTACGACATAAATCTAAATCACCCTTTATTATAGTTACACTCGAAACATGAAACTAAACGCAATCAGTACAGATGAAGACAAATATTGATTACTAGTGGATTAGTCCTAACTTTGGTCCACATGGACAATTTATAAACAAATATTGGACTTTTTTTTTAAAAGTTGGCAAATATTGGACTTAAATTGATTAGTAGATGAATTAAACATGGACGGAATATTCATACATATTGTGGACGTTTAGACATGGACTTCAACTCTTTATGATTGGACGGAAACAGACTTGAATTGGAACCCGTCCAGTAACAGCTCTAATATCACTAGTACATCAACCTACAACTCAACGCGTCTTTCCATCAGCCCTTGCTGGGTTGCCCCCGTCTCTACTTAACACCTTCCTAACCTGGAAATATGGATGGTTATCCTTTTGGTCAATGGAATAAAAATTAAAAAATAAACTCACTGCATCTAAAAATGCATGTAAGCACATCCGCGCCACAGACAGAAATCATAAAGATTTTATTAGATAACCTAAGATCCATATGCACAATGATTAGACTACAGAGAAATCTCTTTCTAGCACTATCCATTGCTCGATTATCTGAACCTTTACAGAACGAGCATAAAGGATTAAAAAAAAATCAACACATAGAAATAACAATATAAGATACTAATTTAGTACAATAAGATATCACTTGAACTGGGATGAGAAAAACACCCAATACAATTAGAGAGATGGGAGCTCAGAAGGCATGGAGAGAGGAACTGGAAGTGGTAGACTGGGGGCCGGTGTAGGTATGAGAGCGAGCATCTGGTTCTTGATGATGCCCATGCATGTCTCTATCTCCCGATACAACCCTGCATTATCTGGGCAACATGGTTGCATGCTCGCAAGAGCCGAGTCCAGTATATGTGCCACCTCTGCTGGTGGCTGTTGTTTCTCCGTACAACTCTGCTAACGATTAATATTAATGTAAGTAACAGAAGTCCATATTGTTAACATGGCCAAATGGGCTCATCTTGCCAGAGGGACAAAAAAATGGAATATATCATCTTGCCTCCGATTTATTCTCATCATATAGACTCAGTATTTGCTATGGTTCCATAATCTTATCATAAGTTACTAATCCAATTAGAATTCAAATCAAATTAGGGCAGAACATAATGTTTTTCTCCCCCAAATCATATAGACTCAGTATTCTGCTAGAAAATTCCATGCCCATTGAAAGTAATTTTTATCCTTTTTTTGTTGGCAAATACAAAAGATCTGACTTGTTCGGGATAAAAGACTGACTTGACTTGAGTTGACTTAAAATACAACAAATCTTTTTTCTACTTTGCAACAAGAAATAAAAAAATACAATGGGAGAATAGGGAAAGAAATGGAGAAGATAGGTAACGAAATGCTTAAAGGTTCACCTGTATCATTAGTAAAGTGGAGACACATGATGAGATTAGCTCTGAAGGAAGCCTAACCTCCCCTTCAAATCCAACACGCATCTTAGGGCTTTCCGCATGCACGGCAGAAGGGTCAAAAGTCGCAGATGTTGCATTCTCCTGCTGGTAAGTAGAGTTGGCATGACCTGAGTCAGGAGGAATTCGCCTTATCCCCAAAATGCTGGAGCCAGATCCAAAGTTGCGGTTGCTCAAGCTATCGAGAGCCTCTCCTATCTTGACAAGAGGATCCTCCCCATCACTTGTAGTGCACATCACCTATTAGAAGATGTCACTTTTGTAATCCCCACCAAGAAAAGAAAAAGGATAAAATATAAAAATTAATAACATGATACTAGACTTTCAACAACACAATGTGCTTTAAATTGTTGAGAGAAACCCAGAAACAGTTGGTACAGTAGGTCCAAAGCATTGATGTTGGTACTTGAGAGAGAAGAAACTTTTCATTTAATTATATTTGGTTGTACCATATAATCAAGGTATGGCTCTAGATTGATATTTTCACATAACTTCACCTAAACCCTCCAAAAGGTTGTCATACCTGAACAGCAGCATCAACCATCATTTTGGCTTTACGTCTTGAGTTCTCTATGATCTCTACCACCTGAGAACCTGCGTCTTGGCTATTATTGAATCCTGCATTGTTCAATGAATCTGGAGGTGCCCCGTATGTTTCTGTGGACCTGGGCAATGGATTTGCTGGATTCACAATATAGGTGTTGCGTTGTCTCAAAGTGAGCAATGCAGAAGCAACCTGCAGATAAGTCAGTTTTGTTAAGTATGGTTTGCATTTATATCCAATTCCTAAGGACTGTTTATATTCAGACCCTGAAAAGCAATTGCACTTAGCCATTTCACTGATAAATAATTTCTTTCACCTGATCATTGGCCTCTCGGAGTTGGACAAGTACCGTGGCATACTGGTTTCTAAAATGCTCCAAGTCAGACAAGTTATCAGTCTCCTTCTGCTTTCCAGAGACTTCCTCATTCATATACCTCAACTCCATTAACAAGGCCTCCTGTATTTCACAAAATTAATCCAGTTTTAGATGCAAATCTTAAAATAACAAAGCCCAAGGTTACTAAATATCAGAGATCCAATATTGACCTTCTTATCAAGAGCACGTGACAGCTCAGCAAGAGCTCTGATGTCCGCCTCTCTTTCCTGTATCTGTGACATAGTAGAAGACTGGTTGTACATCGCCTGCCGGGCAACTACGGTAGCTTCATTCAAGGTAGCTTTGGCCTGTGCAACTGAATCAATGCTGTCCCCCTGCTGACAAATTCCATCCAGGTAAAACATTGATTTAATATTATACTTTTGGATTATTGCATTAGAAGGATATAAATGTCATGTAATAAATGAGGTGAAAGCAGCATGTGACCTTAGCTTGCTTCAAAAGAGTATTCATTGGATAAGAAGTGGCAGTGTGAGAGGGCCCACCAAGGCCCTCTGAACTCTGACTCACTCTAGTAGGAACCCCAGCTCTCCAATCATTAGCTTGAGCCGCAAACTTTGAGTCACCAAATTTGCTTGCGTAAACATTTTGTCTTCTAAGTGCCTCAGGTATATTTTCCACTGGATTAGATGGCAAGCAGTCTATATCCTGTATTTGACAAACAAAACATATATCTCTGTCAAAATATTATCCATACAATGCTGAAAGTCTGAACAATGCTAAATAGTCCTTATACCAATAATATATCACTTGCTATTACAGGGGAAAGAAAACATACCAAGACAAATTCAACCCCCAATTCAGGGCGGTCAAACTGCACTCTACACCGGTCTCCATCAACAGTAAGAACACTGCCATCATGCAGTTCTCTGGATTTGGGATGGCAAGCAATGACACGTTGACCCACAGTCAAGGGTCGGGCAAGATCGGTGGGAAGTCCCTCCAATTTGCCAGTCAACAAAGATGAATAATGCTCCCTCACAGACTGTCGGTACTTAGCCAGCTTGACCCTCTCTTCCTTCAAAAAAAAGGCTGACAGCCTACGTGGCTTACCTAGAGATCTGCACACAAAACAACATCATTATAACAATTAGGAAGAAATCAAGGATACGTGAAATAGAGAAGAAGGATATTAGACACATACCCCCTTATAACACCCCATTCTTCACGCGTGAGCCTTGGGATGTGGCCAAGCTTGACATGATTCAAGTACTCCACAAACTCATTTTGAGCAAACCATGGATAATCTATAGCACTGTAGAACCACTCAAATCTGCACCACCTCCGGAACATACTATTTGACAAACAATGAGACAGCTTATCCTAAAGGAAACAAAAGGAGAAAATAAGTAATGTGAAAAAACTATTGAATTTAATCATTATTATTGCCAATTAGACTATAGAATTTACTGTGAAGTTGAAAGAAATGGACCTTAAGATCAACAGCAGAGTTAGGAAGGTAGGAAGGCCTCTTATTTGCAGTGTTCTCACTGCGCCAGATCTCTCTCTTAGAGAATGCCTTCACTATACCAGACTTGCGGCGACTCTTGCTCTTGATTTGCAAATGGGTTGGGTTACCAGTAATTGAAGTCTCACTTACATCTATGACAACTCTCGCAGGGCCAGAAATAGAGGGAGAGAGCTCAACTGGATTAACAAATTCCCCTGCTGGTTTGGCTGGACTAGCCTGGATCGGACGTCTACCTAACTTCTCTTCTCCAACAGATACCTGAAAAGCAGTAGGAACATTTTATGCACATTCACAAAAGAAAATTTTCTTGTTCATTTGAAATGGTTAGCTTCATCTGGTAAGTTACAGGTGCACACACTAGTATTAATTAGAAGAAATGTCTGTGCACACTACCACCATAGTTTCTAATAAGTATATTTTTCAGCAAGTACAAAAACACAGAAAGATTATAAGAAGAGTGCCTAGTACCTCTGCCTTTTCAATCTCATTCTTGGCTTCATCTTTCTGGATCTATGCGCAAAAAAGCAAGAGTAAAACAAAATTACTACTTAAAAAGTCAATTTAAAAAATCTGAAGCAAAATCAATAATAGCTATCAGACGCTACCTTCGAAGGAGTAGGCTTCCGTTTCTTTGCTTTCTCAGGCTTTAGAGTACTATCCTTAGTTTCAGGAGTAGCACGTTCCTTAGCAACTTTAGTCTTTTTACGAGCACTGCCCTCAGGACCAACACCATCAGCCTTCCTTTTATTCTTTGATGAGGCTTTAGGTTTAGATTGCTTCTCACTGGAATCAAATTCCTGGTTATCATCCTTACCCTGGGCCGAAGATTCTAATAGTAAAAGAAAACAGTGAGTATGATTGCCTATTGCTATAAAATATCTTTTAAATGCAAGATAGTAAGTGAACTCTGAACCTGATTCAGCAATTGGAGTAGGTTGCAAAATATTCACTGAGAGATCTGCCAATGTATGAAGGGCGGACAATGCACCAGCTTCATCATCTGAAACTAAAGTATGAATATGTCAAGCATAAAGGAAGTCCGACAGAATAAAATATGCAATGTTATATGCAATAGCAACCCTACTGCTGGTCACTTCTGTAATGGAATACTCACTAAAAAGGCAGAATCACCATTTAACTCATGTTAAGCTGAATCCTTTATTTAGAAATTTACCAGAGAATCTGGAAAATGTTTTAGACTTTTAACAAATTTCCAACATAGGTTAAAAAAACCAGTTGTATCTACTTTCCATACAATGAAGCAAATAAATACATAAAACCAAATAATGATTTAATAGTAAATGTACCTTCAAAGAAGAGCTGTCGACTTCTCTTCCGAGAAGAGGTAGAAGCCCAAGGAGATTTAGCATCCCCTTCATCAGCATCCTTGAGCCCCTTCCCACTACTACTATGATGCCCTTCTTCAGTGCCGCTGCATGCTTCCTTGTCATCTTCCCTGTTTGGAGTTATACCCTTCTGTTTTTTCTTTTGAGACTTCTTCGATTTGGGTGTTTTACTGCCAACCGCAGCAACACCCTTTCCAGGAGTGTAAGGACCTTTATGGGACGCCTCATTTTCAGCCTCTCTGCTCCCAAGGCTCCCTTCTCCCTCTGCATGAAATGCAACTGCTTTTGAACTGTCCCTCTCTGACTCTGCATTCTGGAATTTTATTTAAGAAACAAGTAGCTGAGAAAATTTATACTAGAAGGAGAAAACAAACATGAAACAGTTCAATGGACAAAAGAAGCACTGAACATGATACTTAATACATTGATATGAAGCATTCAGCACAGTAGCTTCCATTAACTTTTGTGGAAAGAGCAATCAAAACAACCAGGAAGAAGAAAGAATCATAGTAATCCACTGATATTTAACAGAATCTGAAATCCACCGTGATTTCGCTACCTTGACCAGCAACCATTTGGCCCAAATATCTTGCTCCATAGGAAAATGACTAAATGAGGATGCTTAAATAGGATTAAAAGAAAAGGACAATTTACCTTCTTATCACCAGCCTTAATAGTAGCAGCATATTTAGAGGGGGTGTGAGAAACTTGCGGGGAGCCACCTCTTTGGAAAACTTCAGCCAGAGCCATTGCTGCCACGTGGGCCCCTTCATCATCTTCATGTTTTACTGTTGCACTACGAGAGCCAAGTCTGTTGTTAGCTCTGTTTTGGATGCTCGCAACAGCAACCCTAGGTGTCCTTTTTCCAACAGCACGAGGTCTGGTGCCTGTAAGTAGGTTTCTCCACCATTATATAACAGAAACTTGAAAGTAGGTTTCCTTTTTTGCAGATGACATTCAGTTTGACCATAATTGCAAATAACAAGCAAATATTCCAAAAGAATTCATGAAATAATTTTAGCAGAATATGCCATCAACGTAACAGTAAGAATAACAGTCAGGTGATAGCTGCCGGCACCCTCTAGCATACTGCTTGCTATTAACAATCTCAGGAACTATTGGAATGTGGTAACCAAATAACAAAACGTTAGCCATCTTTTCCAAAACAACCCTACTAGAAATAGGATAGGAAAATTGCCCTTTCAGAGGAAAAAACAAAATATTCACCTCCAGAGCGTTTCTTCTTTATTGCTGACAAGGCAGCAAAGCTAGACGAAGCAGGCTCATAAGAAAGAAGGTCAGGAAATCGTGACTTTGAAGCCTTAGATTCTGTCTTTTGTTTACCCTTCCCACGCTTTGGTGGTGGCCTTGTAGGTCCCATCTTTAGTAACTCATTATCTTCATTTTCACTGTTGCTTCCCTCCTGTAAAGTAAACACAATTTTTCATTTTAGTTCTTTTCCTATGATAATGTGAGATAATTAGAAAGCAAGTAAAAGATTACCAAATTACTATAGTGATCAGTCATCATTGCAATCAGTCCAGCAGCTGTAGCTGCTCCTTCTGGGAGTGAAAGATATGCCTGTAAAATGCACCTACCTTTTTAGCAATCAAATAAAAATTTAATACATGGGGTTCATATTTTCTTTGAAGATAGTGCAGATCTTAGCTCAAAGCTTACCCGATTCATGTTGTAAAGTGCTTCCGCCATATCTGCAGTCCTGTTACGTACTGATCCAGACACCTAACAATCAAAAGATAGAAAAGAAAGCATCAATCAAACAACCCTAGTACATCCAAAATCCATTTGACAAAATAAATTACAAATAAAACAGATAAGTGTAGTGCTAAAAATGAGGACCTTTTTCCAGTCTTTTCCATATTTCCGGTAGGCATCATAAAAACGCTCAAGCTTTTCTTTGCTCCACTGGGGACCTAGCAGGTCAACTAATTTCCTTTTCTGCAATTATTAGACCAAAACATAATAAACAAGTAAGAAGAATGTCTAATAATTGAAATGATCAGGTTATAAGCATATTGTATGATAGATGACAAAAGAGCAATGAACATAGTAAAGCTGTTTTTTGACAAAAGCTAATAACCAAAATGTTGAAAGATGCAACTTTTGAATTGGGTTGCTACAATGGCATTGGTTAGTTTGAAATAAAGTGTGAAAAGAAATCATCCAGAAAAGTCATCTACACCATGAATTGCGAGACTGTCTGCCTCAGTTCTCAAGCATTAGAGGAATTAAAACTCATGCTTCAGTAAAAGGGGAAAAAAAGAACTCATAGTAAATGGCCCGAGATTCTATGCTTAAAAGTGTAATAGAAAATTAAATTAAAATGTGTAGGATTAACTATACCTTATTTTTGCCTTTGTTAGCTGTACTAGGCCCTTCCTTTTCAGCCCAGTCTTCATTAACCTTAGCAAACTTTTTATGCACTTTTCTTCCCTTCCTTGTAGATGCCATGACGATATGCCTTTACTGGAATATATCAGAGGATAAAAAAATGAGAATGCAGTAAAAATAGGTAACTAAGAATAAATGAATAAGAGTATGGTTCATAGAATCGGATTCAACCCGCCCAACTTTTGGCGGTTTGGAGTGGAATCGGACTGAATGTTGAAATAAGGCGAAAAATTAATTGAATCCAGGCAAAATCGGATGGGAATCGCCACATTGGCACACATAACATCCGTTCGCATTACCCTTTCAGCTCACATACCAATAAAAAATTGTAGGAGTAAGACAATTCAAAGAAAAATGGGAGAGTAAGGCTATGGGGAAGTGAAAATGGGAAGCAAAGGAGAAATTGAGAAAATGGGGAGAGAATAGTGGATTGGGAAAGAAACAGGGAAGACTGGGAGAGAGAAAGGGTATGCATGCTATCAATCAACCAATCTATTAACTCACGGAAGGAGATTCAATTCAAAAACTTTGCTTTCTTCTATTAATGAAAAAGCAAGCAGCTATTGATTCGCACTACCCTATACAAAATGAATTACAAGAAGATTACAAGAGTTTCAAGGGTTTTGGCAAAATCTGGAAAAGTAGCTATTGATTCGGTCTAAATGCAAGAAAAGTAAATCTAAGTTGATCCCACAAATTCTAGAGCCGCTCTAATTCCAATATCATTCACATGCGAAATAGCATTAACCCACTATCAATTACACACTTAAAAAGAAAATTTAAACCATCGCCAAAAAATTCAATTCACCAACCCAAATTGAAATTTCGAAAACAACCAATCAAAGAAAACCCAAACAAAGCAAGATTTCAGAAAGAAGATGCACCGAACTAGATCTGAAACACCAAATTCCATTAGGTAAAGAACTTAGGTGAGAATCTCCACAACGATTGAGGTGCCTTACCCAAGAATTTGCGCAAGCGCTTGGAAGGAGATGGAGAGGAAGTTCGATTGGAAGATTTGGGAGGCGCGAATGGGTTCGATTTCTTCCTTCCTTTTTCCTTTTTTTTTTTCTCTTCCCTTTTTGTGGGTTTTCTTTTCCCTCTCTCTTTCTTTTTCCTTTTGTTTCTTTTCTTTGTAGCTTCTAATCTCCTCTCTCCCGCGATCGAAACACTGGAATGGAACAAGTACGAAACCAACCCTGAAAAACACGTAAATTAACTCCTCCCGTTCTTTCCTTTTTTAATTTTCCGACTCGTATATACGCGGAGGTCGATATGCCTTTTTTATGTTTTTGGAATGAAATTTTGTCTTTATTTAAAAAATTCAAAATTTTAAATTTATAAAACGATATTAAAACCGTTAAATATGATTATGCCACCTTGGTGTATATATACATACGAGAAAAATAAAATATCTCGACTTTATTTTTGTCGATCTACAGATTTTGTAAGTTGGCTGATGTTGATAATTTCTTAATATTTATCTTTCCAGTTTTAATTCTAATAAAACTAAAGTCACTTACCCTATTTTTTATGTTCGTATAATCATATTAGAATGATAGTATAATTAAATCTAACATTTTTTAATTGTATTATTTTACTCCAAGAATTACTAACCATTTAATCAATAAGAGTGAAAAAAACCACCAAAAATTGAAGTATATGAATACACACACTGACACACATATACATATAGAAAGAGAGACTATTGCAAAAAAGAGGAGGGTTTCAATGTCTACCATTTAGATACCCCAAAAGCCCAAACTCATTTTTTATTATTTTTTTCAAAATATAAAATTCAAATATCGAATCAAACCGTTGATCTTATTCAATTTAACAACCGATGTATTTTTATATATGTTTATAAATTTTAGAGTTTATTTGATATTTGATCAATAGACTAAAATATGAACATGGAATAAATCTATCATATTTAACTAAATTTGTTCACTAATCAAGAGAAGAGTATAAAACAAGCACTTAAATTTACAAAACTTATGTAGAACACAAACCTTATTTCTAATTAGATTTGAGTAAGTACACTATATAAAGCAGTCTAATTTTAGAAGTTCAAATTTGAATATAAAATAAAATGCCGCATATTTCCTCATGAAGACAAAAGGTAATTGATTATCGGGGGAAATATTTTCAAATAACTTATACTGCACCAATTTGTACCAATTGGTAATTTGCTCTCATTAAGGCAATTTTCGGCCGACCTAAAACTTTGCTTATACGTTAACGTCGTTAAAGAAGAAAATTCTCATTCTGATTCTTATATTACGCACTTGCTGCTTTTACAAAGCGTGAAGTATTTATGTCATTTTTTAATTCACCAATGGCGAAAATTATTAGAGTGAAGTAAAGCGGAATAAACTTGAAACAACTTTCATTAATTAATTAATGGAGTCTGAAAATAAAGAGTGAAGTATAGTGGAATAAAACTGAAGCAATTTCTTAAATGCAGTTAGTTAATAGACCAAATTTCTTAATACAAGTTATAGTTTATCTCTTGAGATTTCACTTGCTAATAATGGACATGAGAATAATTTAGTTATTTTATTGATCTTTTTACTTGGAAACACCATACATCAAAGTGACTTTATTTATATTTTTACTTTTAACTTTATTTAATACCGTTAAATGACCCTACAATACTAGTACCAAATCGGAGCCGTATCCTCTGCCGCGCGGCACAGCCGCACTTTTCATATGAGCCGTCAGATCTGATCTGGACGGTTCAGTTTTTTTCGAGCCTATCAATCCGGTATTTTTTAGGGGCCATTCAGATTAGATCAGACGGTTGAGATAAAAAGTGCGGCCAGCAGCACGCGGCAGAGGATGTGAATTCGTACCAAATCTGTTTAGGAGGCGGGACCGTTCAATGAACATAGTGCACGTTAAAAAAGTTTATCATTTTTCATATTTTAAATGCAATGTTCACATATTGTCTATCTAACTTAGCTCTTTGAAATATTTTATTCATCATTACCTAAGTGCAGCCGTGCAGAGCATAATCAGAAAATATGGAATAGTTGAGCTTGATGAAGGATTTTGAACCTAGGATATCAAATAAATTTATAACCTAGAGCTAACCTCACTAGTCGTTTTAGTTAAGCTTTAGGGTTGAATCCAAGGGACAGTATAACTGATTACTAGACTTTACTTCCTCACGAAAGCTAGAAAATTAATTTTTTGGAGTTTTATGATTTAGAAATACAATTATCTAAAGTGCAATTAAATAAATTATTTTTGGTATTTTTTTGGACTCTAAATAAATGCAAGGATGTCCTAGGATTTCGTGTTCAATTAGTTTAGCTCTAAAGCACCTCGGTCTACGACTTTCATCGAGACAGAGGCACATTTCGGACCGAAATGGATACTGTTTCGGTCCAAAACTTGCTTTAGACCTTCTGTTCTGACTTGATGTCTTTACACAATACTATGTAAAGGCTACTGGACGACCAGACCTAAGTCCTAACCTCAGCTGTCGCGATTTCGGTTCTGACTTGACTTGGAACTCGGTTTTTGCCACATAAACAACTAAACCTATACTTTCGTTCTGATTTAGCTATTTAAGTATGTTTAGTTGGATTTCTAGAGGTATTTAAAGTCCTGTCGGATTAGTAAAAGTTACACCTTTCGGTCGTGAACTAACCTCCTCTTTCGAGCGATTGGCTTACCTCATATACTTAACTAATCAATTATTTGTTCTAGTTTAATGCCCTAATGATGCTACAGTTCATCAATAGGTAAACAATCAAACAAATAATTAAATTAACCAAGCAAGATATAATTCTCAACAAAACATATCACATATCATAATATAAAGCAATCAAGTTATCACAAAATACTAAACTAATCTACTAACTACACCTAAGACATCATTAGCTAGCCTAACATGCAAGAAAAATAAGATACAAACTCCATCAAATCAAAATATCAAGAGAAAAGGAACGAATAAACCAAATATCGCTTCTAACTCAAGATATTGATCGTCCGAAGTCGTGGTTGGATCGGTTCTACCGCTGTCGCGTCCAGAATCGCTCCAAGATTGCTGCCATGGTCGTGCTCCGCTATGAGAGGTGGAATCCCACGCCTTTCGGCGCGAGATCGGCGTGAAAACGGTGGTGGAAAGGTGGAAAATATGCTATGGAAGGTGGTCTCCCCTCTCTGGTCGAAATTGGTGCTTAAATACACCAAGGGAAAGTCTAGGTGGCGGCTAGGGCAATAGATCTCCTTTCCTTCTCCGAAACTTGCCAAAATTCACTTTCCATACATGGATTTCGGAACGAAATCCGTACATTTCGGACCGAAATTCCAGAATCAAGCACTCATAGTATTTTGCCCATAATTTCTTCATCCAGACTCCGATTGAGGTGATTCAAAGATCGTTGGAAAGCTTAGGATGATCTATACAGTGCTATGGATTCTATTCAGTCATTTGTTTCTCCAAAATCCACCTTTTTATGTGATAATTATGCCTAATCCACCAAGTTCCTGCAAAACAAATCAAATTCCACGGCAGTATCCAATCTTGCCAAATAAAATGTAAAAATACAGTGAATATCATTGGTTTGGGTAGTATTTTGGTGCCAAGTATAGTCAAAATGTATATATAAATAAGAGATATCAGAGCTAAGAATATGACAATTAAAAATTTGATCCGATGAATTAATTAAATAATAGAAAGAATTTTAAAATTTTATTATTCAATTTAGTTGTATAACTTGCAGCACATGAGACCAACTAATTCTGGAAATTTTTTTAAATTGGCTGATTTTTTGGACATGTACTACGTTTGAAATATATCGTATCTATATATAAGAGGAGATTTGATATTTAACAGTTATCAAGTATTTTATTGTTGTAAACCACCGGTTTAACCATACTTGTTACATTATCAAACAATTTTCAAATTCTATATAAATTGGTAGACATATGTCTGTCAACTAATTCATCGGGAATTTACTTTCTTGTTCTAAAACTTATTGACTTGATATGAATAATATTGTTAATTATGGTTATGAAATATTTCATTTGTCAAAGTATAATAATGAAAGAAAAATATTTAATATTGTTCTTTTGGAGATTCGTTTAGCTTTCGAAATTTGAAGGACTAGAAATTAGATAATTTCTTAGGTTACTAGTTAACACAGTTCATCACTTTTTAGTTGTCATGAAATACAATATTTTTAATTGATACGCTTATAGTTACTCCATTGATCGGTACCACGACTCCAAGTTTTGTTTTTTGAAGGTTCCAATGGTCAATTCAAGTAGCTCAATATGATCAGCCTATTAAAAATTTGTAGGAAATTAAAATACCTTTTTCTTAACTAATTCTTTGAATATCTTATAAGACGATTTCTATTGTTTAGTCTAGAATTTCTGAAACCGATAATTTTATGTTTGTCAAGAATCGTAGTACAAAAAATATGTTTAAGATGTAAGTTTGATTTTACAAAATATTATAATATAGATCGAATTGGAAATCTTAAATTGACTTAAAAAAAGTCGAGATTTTCAAATTTTAATACCAGATTGGTTGGTCTAAGTATCTTTAGACAAATTATGTAGTGGTCTAGTGGAGCACTCTGTCACACTCGAACCCAACAAAACACCCTACCGGTTACCGGAAAATTCTGGTAATACCGGATACCGAAACAGTGACTGAAACGGCTATATCCGGTATTGTGAGATACAATACTGGGAAATTTCGGAAAATACCAAGAAATACCTGATTTCGTCATCTGGCCGGTATGAGTGCCGGTAGGGTATTGAAATCTCTGGTTCCTAGTCGATTCACAGAGAGAACCCCTCTCCTCTTTTGGAATTAACTTGGTTTGGTTTCTCTCTTCCTTTTCTCTTGTGCTTGTGTCATTCCAATTTGTATTTGTGTGCACTCGATTGATCTCTGAACTGTGTGTTTACTTGCTTGATAGAATTTAAATGCTCATTTGGGCTATGGATTGTTGTAATCTGTTCTTGCAAGTGCACACAGTTGGCTTGATCTATTGTATTGATTGATTAGTTAAATGTGAGAAGAATTGTTAAGTTGCAAATGCTTATTATTCGGCTAAATTTCCTTTATTCTGTCTCATGTGATTACTTTGCTCTCTAATCTGGTACCGAGAGCTGGTACATGCACTGTACAAGCCTTTAGGCTCATAAGGACTGATTAGTAATTAAAACTTGATTTCAGGGACTTATTCGTAAATTTAATTGAACTAATTTTGGATCAATCAGTGAAATGTTCTGTTATTTGGACTAAAGTGTAAAAGAAAATAGTAAATTTCGATTCATGGCCGATTTTTACGGGTCAGATCTGTGAAATAATTGAACCAAATTCAATTTTTATTCGTGGGTTCATATTTGATCCCCGAAACCCGCAAGCAAGTTTAAACCCAGATCCAATAGTCTGACAAGTGGGCCCCACTTTCCTACCCGGGTCGGTCTCTCAGGCCTTTTAAGGCCTTGTCCGGTTTTGTCTCTTTTTGGGCTTCTTCAATTTGATTGTTGGTCTTGTTCATCTATGGGCCGGAACTTACTTGATTGCTGAGCCACGTGCCCACGTCCATAATACAAATAATTAGGCTTAATTTCAGAAATGATAACTGCCTTTTGCCATCACTTGTCATCGTTAAACACAAAGTGAACACATAAGATAGAGAAGATAAATATATAGACAATCAAATTGAACACTTACAAACAAATAAGTATTGTCATCTCTTGCTCATAATTTTATATGCATATTCAAACAAATAAGTTCAATAAAATAAGTTGAATCGGATCCATACAGCCCGTAAATTTTAACCGTTATGATTCAATCAGACGGCTCTTGAGAACCACTGTAGTGCAGTAGCTATATTTATCCGTGCTAATAATGGCCAACAGGCAACAGCATATCATTATATTTTGTTTCGTTATTCGCATGGTTTTTGATGCATCATGCTCGTGCGTAAAATTTTGATTAAAAACTGTGAATCATATCTAATGTAAACTTAAATTTTGTTCATTATGTTTTATTCTGTATAAATTTATATCTCTGACGTATCAAAATTCATAATAATAGATTGTATATGGTTCATTCTTACGGTCTTGTATCATACACAGGCCACATATTTAATCGGTACAAAAAAATAATTTTTTGATATCGTAAAATTCATACTGAAAAATATAGACCACGTCACAAAAGAAATGAGGTATAATTTTGCATTCATTTAATTGAATCATTCAAACGCGAGAAAATGAGGGAAGAAATATTTTTAACTTACTTCCCTTTAATCCTCATCCCAACCTTTTCTTTCTATATTTCTCCTTATTTTTCATTTCCGTAATCAATAAAAAAAAGGACTGAAAACTTTATGGAACTTTGCAAAATAGTTGCTAATCCATATAGTATTCTTCTGCTATGCGTCATTGTCATTGAGATGGATACAAACTTCTGTAATAAGGCTTTTTCATTATGCAATGAAATAGTGGTAGGATAAAACCCACTTTTTTTTAAAAAAATATATTGGTATTTTTCTATCTCAAATCAATTCAAATTAATTTTGAAATATTGCCTTATGGACACAATATAAACGAAGTTTAGTCAGGGGCATGACGGCGTTAGCAAAATATACATAGTCAGAAAAAGGTATTAGTTATTTAATAGTACATTTTTTTTATACGCTGCCAGATATAGATAACAGAGTGTGCTAAATGATTGTAGAGAAGAAGCATTTGGTACTAGGTCCTTAGCGTATCTGTATCTATGTTTTTTCTAGTTAATGATTCTGTTGCATCCTATTAATCATTGCCACGCGGTTCTCTGGCTTGATTTCTTTTTTAAATTGATTTTATTTTAAAATGAGCTCTAGTTTTTTTTAGTTCTCTCAGCAAGGACGCAGAGCTAATTGCAGTCCAGCGTTAGTTGTTTTACAGCTAACATCATCTCATCAGGCTTTTTAATGTTTGTAATTTTCTGTATTTTATATGAAAATTATCATTCTTAAATCTTACACTGTGTTTGGTTGAAAGGATGAGAAGGAAAAGGGAAGAGAAATATAAGAGGAAAAGGGAAGGGATAGGATGGAATGGTAAATAAGTTTACTTTTGCTTGTTTGGATGATTAATGAAGGGGAAGAAAAAAAAATTTTCCATCCCTTCTATTCTCATGTTTGGATGATTTGATTTAACAAAGGTAAAAATCATCTAATTAGATACTACTGACCATTATACCCATGCCTTCTTTAGGTTATTTTTTCTCAAAATTAACAATAATATTTGTTACAAACATTCGTGTGCTAATTACATAAAAACGATAATGGTTTAAGCAACGTAGAACATTTATCAATGGTGGAATAAAAATGAATGAAACCAGAAAATTTTTTTGGGTCATGTTTGTGAGGTCATCTAAATTGGACGAGTTGTTTAATTATTTTTTTTATCAATTGATACAAAATTGGATTCCTCTTAGAAATATGTTTCCATTCAAGGTATATTTATAAATTGCCACTTTACCAGAGAAAACTAGAAAATGAGTCACACTTTTGAGCTGTACATTAAAAAACCCAAAAAAAAAAAAGTGAAGATACTTGGAACGAAGAAGAGACAACATTATATATTGCAAGAAAATGTTATCCGAAAATTGTTGATTTAATAGGCTGTCTATCTCGATCGCCAAGGCCCAAGGATACGGTTGTCAATAAGGTGAAAGTATTATACGTAATTTTTCTTTCCCATCCGTTCTCTTCCAAATCGGAGGAGACAATATTTGAACAGGAAGGGAAATATCAGAGAGAATTTCGTCCCCTCGCCAAAATTTTACTCTTTCGATTCCCATCCATCCAAACAGAAAAAAATTGTAAATTTTACTTTCTATCTCTTTCCTTCCCATCCATTCCCTTCTATCCAATATGGTCCCAATAATAAAGGTAGGAGCAAATGAAAATGATCCAAAATTGTAAGTGGTTAATTACTTTTCATAGGGAGAGTAATTTATCAGTTCCAATAATAAAGGTGGGAGCAAATGAAAATGATCCAATATGGTCCCACACATACTTTAAAGATGGATGTAATTTTTAATCTGACCGTCGGATCGAGTTGAAATTTTGACAGGACCTCCGTGACTCATGATATCTCATTTTTATATGCCTATTTTGATCATACTTAGCACCAAAATAGTACTCAAACCAATATAAATTGTCTCATAATTAACTGTGATTTTCAGGATATTTGGTACTGCCGCCGCTTCTTTGTTATTTTGTAGAATTCTCGTGAAGATTGAAGACTAGACACGCAAACAAGACGAATTGGAGCTTAGGTCACAGCCAGACGACTCATTCCTGGCCCACAGACGCATAAAATGGACTAGAGGAGGCCTACAAAGCACCATGCCAAGTCTGGATCTCACATCATGACCCAGGCTCCAGTTATCAGCCCAGACCAGCGACATTTCGGTCCGAAATTATGGAATTTCGATCCGAAATTTCATGTATGGAAAGATTTTCTATGGTAATTCGAAAGGAAGGAAATTTCTCTCTTACCTTGGCCGCCTCTGGGATTTTCCTAGGGTATTTATATGCGTGTTTCTTGACCAGAAAGGATCCATTATTCGGCATCGATTCCCTGGCCTGAGGACAGCGATATTTGCATCGGATATCTTGGTTTACTCTTTTATGCTTATGTTTCGTTGTTTCAAGGCTTGTATCTTACTTATTTGCATAATACTTATTATTTTTGTTATAAGCATGTTAGGCTAGACCTTTTTATGATGTTCTAGGGATAGCTAGTAGATTAATTTGGTGATATGTAATGACTTGATCATTTATGTTATGTTTATGTGATGAGTTTTGTTGAGATTAATCACTTGCTTAGTTAGTTCGATTATTTGCTTTGTTGCCTACCTAATGATGTCTGCAGCACCGTTAGGGCATTAGTCAAGAACAATTAATCGAATAGTTGAGTATATGAAATAAACCAAACACTTGAAAGAGGAGGTTAGATGCGACCGATAGGTGCAACTTTTATTGATCCGACAGGACCTTAAATATTTCTAGAACCCTCACTTAACTCACTTAATCAATCAGATTAGGACGAAAGTACACGTTTGATTGTTTACGAGGCGAAAACCAAGTTCCAAACCAAGTTAAAATCGAAATCGTGAAAGCTGAGGTTATAACTTAGGTCTGGTTGTTAAGTACCCTTTACATAGCATCGTGTAGAGATATCAAGTCGAAACATTCATTCTAAAGCAATTTCAGACCAAAATAGTAAGAATTTCGGACCGAAATCCTTATATTTCGGACCGAAATTAGCCTCTGTCTAGATTAAAATCGAAGACTGAGGTGCTTTAGAGCCAAACTAATTGAACACTAAACCCCTAGGACATCTCTTGCATTTATTTGAAACATCTAAAAACACAAAATCAAACCCAAAAATATTTTATAATTAATTTATCAATTCTCAATTATTATTCAGTAGATTCTTTTAAATTAAATCCTCATTATTTTATTGTCTAGCTTTTAAGAAAAACTAAGTCCGGTACTCATTTTACTGTCTCTTGGGTTCGACCCTTAGCTTTACCAGAACGATTAGTAAGGTAGAACAAGGTTATAAATTCATTTGACCTAGGTTTTAAATTTCCTTATCAAATTGGCGCCGTTGCCGGGGACGGTTTTGATATCGAGTACTTATTTTAGTATTAAGAGACTAGATTTTTCTTTTTATTTAATCTTTTCGTTGTTTTCTTCTTACTTGTAGGCTGAGAACTGGCCGGGAAACCAAAGAAAGGCAAGTCAAAGCCCGAGATCGTGCGCAAGTACTTCATCAGGGGACTTGAATCAGACCCAGAACTCTCAGACCAAGCAACCTCGAGCCAGACCCACTCCGTAGCTCAAACAGCACCCGAGACAGCACAAATTTCGGACCGAAACTCTCAAATTTCGGATCGAAATTTTGAGGTAGGAAGGGAAACAACGGGCGAGATGGCAGCCAATCAGGGCCCACTCAACGTTGAAGCAGAGACCCAGAGGCTGGAGAACCTGAGGCTTCAGCTCGAACAAAGGGAAGCCAGACTAGCAACCGATCGCGCCAATGTTGAGAATCAAAGGCGAGCACTTGAAGACGATAGGCGGAGATGGGAGCAGGATGACGAAAGCGTTCATGGCAATTCAGATGGAGAGGAGCAAGGGGGGCAAAACAGATCTCTCATGGACATTGCAGCTCCAAAAGCTAGCCACGTGGGTGGACCTGTGGTGATTCCAGGAATTGAAGCCAACAACATGATAATCACCACCAACCATGTAGCACTTGTGCAACAGAATCCGTTCTACGGAGATGATAAAGAGGATCCCCATGCTCACTTACAAACTTTTCTTGATTGCACACGTTTGGTTAAAATTAATGGTGTATCCCAACAGGCCATTAGACTTTTGCTGTTTAGGTTTACTCTTAAGGACCGAGCCATCAAATGGTACAAAACCTTAAAAAGGGGGTCTATTAGGAGTTGGGACCAAATGGCACAAGCCTTCCTTGATAGGTATTTCTCCGCTGACAGAGCAGACACAATTAGGAAGGAAATCAATAATTTTCACCAAAAGGACAATGAGACAATGAGAGATGCATGGGAACGTTTTAGGGACTTAGAAAACTCTTGTCCACACCATGGTATCCAAGATTGGATGGTAATTAAGGCTTTTCACAGTGGTCTATATGACAACATTAAAATTAACCTTGATTCTCTTTCAGGTGGAGCATTTAAGCGACTGGATGCAGCACAAGCTCGTGACAAAATTGATGAATGTGCTAGGAACTACGAATGGTATCCGATTCCCAACAACCGCCGCCCGCCTAGCAAGCACCAAGTGAATGAAATCACGACAAGAGACACGAGGATTGCCGAGCTCGAAGCGGAATTAGCATCATATCAGTCACTTCAGGGCACCCACCTCAATTCCAACACTTGTGGTGCATGCGGCGAAGAAGGGCATAGGTCAATTGATTGTCCACTTGCACGAGGGGGCGGCGAGAGGCATCAAGTCAACTCGCTCAACAGCGAGCCTTCTTACTTTCCTGGACATATCTTTAGTCGCAGTTACTCTTTGAGTGATAAAGAACAAGCCAATTGGGCAGACATGAACCACCCTAATTATCACAACAACGAAGATAGACCGTTTGTACCAAGGAACCAGTACAAAAACACCAACCCACCAACTTTGTACAAAAATACCCAATTTAACAACAACGGTCGTGACCAACCCTTTCCAAGAAAATCTGTTTACAATAGGGAGGGTATACCACCGGTTGTCCAAAATTTTATGCATGAACAGGGTAAATTTAATCAAATGTTGGTTGAGGAACTCAAAACTAACGCTGGAACTTTAAACAGGTTGGAACAAATGATGGAATCGCACTTTTCAAGGCAGCAAGGGAAGCTACCAAGTCAAACAGAGGTGAATCCTAATGCCCAGTGCAAAGCCTTGCACACATTGAGGAGTGACACGCAATACATGGACCCGCCAATGCCATTTGAGGCGGACGAGCAACCAAATAACAAAGGCAGGCAGGACAAGGAGCTGAAGGGGCCATATCTGGAACAAGTCCTACCTTCCCCACCTCTCATGTACCATTCCCAAGAAAGTTGGCTAAGGAAAAAGAGGATATCCAGTTCATGCGATTCTGGGAGATGCTTAAAGAGGTTCACATCACAATTCCCTTCTCTGACGTGTTCACCAAGGTGCCCATTTATGCTAAATTTCTCAAGGAGCTATGCACTGGAAAAAGGACCTTAGAAGAGCTGAAGACAATAGCTCTGACCAGACTTAGCAGTGAGGCCCTAAAAAGAAAAATGCCACCTAAATTGGGTGATCTTGGAAGGTTTGTCTTGCCTTGTTTGATTGGAAAGGAGTTCATCAACCAAGCATTGTGTGATATGGGGGCAAGTGTAAGCCTGATGCCCAAGTCAGTTTTTGAGAGAATAGGATTTGGTGAATTGTTGCCCACAAATATTACAATTCAGCTTGCTGACTCATCCAAGCGTTTGCCCATAGGTGAAATCAAAGATATTCCAGTGCAAGTTGGCAAATTCCTTGTTCCAAGCGACTTTGTGGTAATGGACATGGAAGAAGACAGAGAGGTTCCAATCATTTTGGGGCGTCCTTTCCTAAGTACCGCAGGAGTCATGATGGATGCCAGAGAAGGCACGATCTTGGTCAGAGTGGGAGGGAAAACACTTCGCTTCTCCATCAAGCATGCCATGAAATACCCTAGCACCAATAACCACCATTGTTGCATGATTGAGGAAATTGAGCCAATTATTGAAAAATCTCTCGAGGACCAATATGAAAATGCACTAATTCTGTATCAAAATTTTCTTTCTGATGTGCAGGAATCCATCGGGGTACAGGAGACCATCGAGGAGTTTAAAAACGACCAGGAAACTGACGAAATTGCCCTGCCAGAGGAGGTCAACGCAGCAGATACCGAAAATTTCGGACCGAAATCTACAATTTCGGACCGAAATTTCGCACCTCAGGTCGAATTAAAACCTCTTCCAGCCACTCTCAGGTATGAATTTCTTGGCCCAGATAAAAAATTTCCTGTTATTGTTAATGCTGGGTTGGATGCAGATCAAACAGAGAAATTTTTGGTGGAACTTCGCGCTCACAAAGGTGCAATTGGCTACTCTATCGATGATTTAAAGGGTATCGATCCCTCAATTTGCACTCATAGGATTCTCTTGGAGGAAGGCCACAGACCATCCATTGAAGGGCAGAGGCGACTCAACCCTAATCTCAAGGAGGTGGTCAAAAAGGAAATCCTCAAACTCCTTGATGCAGGCATTATTTATCCAATCTCAGATAGCAAATGGGTGAGCCCGGTGCATGTCGTGCCCAAGAAGGGAGGAACAACAGTGGTGAAGAACGAAAAAGATGAGATGATTCAGACAAGAATGGTGACTGGATGGAGGATGTGTATCGACTATCGCAAGCTCAACACCGCTACGCGAAAGGATCATTTTCCACTTCCATTTGTTGACCAACTGCTTGAAAGACTTGCTAATCACTCTTACTTTTGTTATTTAGATGGTTATTCTGGTTTCTTTCAAATTCCTATCCATCCAAATGACCAAGAAAAAACCACTTTTACCTGTCCCTATGGTACTTATGCATATAGGCGTATGCCTTTTGGACTTTGTAATGCACCTGCAACCTTTCAGAGAGCCATGATGGCCATTTTTTCGGATTTTATTGAAAAAGAAATGGAGGTGTTTATGGATGATTTCTCTGTTTATGGCACTTGCTTTGATTCATGCTTAGCTAATCTTTTTAAAATCTTGCAGAGATGCGAAGAAGTTAACTTGGTTTTGAATTGGGAAAAGTGTCACTTTATGGTGCAACAAGGGGTCGTGCTTGGACATGTGGTTACATCAAAGGGCATAGAGGTTGATAGAGCTAAGATTGAGGTGATAGAAAAGCTTGACATGCCAAAGAATGTGAAGGATGTTAGAAGTTTCTTGGGACACGCTGGATTCTATCGCCGATTCATTAAAGATTTTTCTAAAATTGCTAAACCTTTAACAAATCTCTTAATTAAAGACAATGAATTTATTGTGAATGATGAATGTCTTGATGCCTTTTGTAGGTTAAAGGAAGCCTTGATCTCAGCCCCTATCTTACAACCACCTGATTGGAGCCAACCATTCGAGCTTATGTGTGACGCGAGCGATTATGCAGTTGGAGCAGTCCTTGGGCAGCGAAAGGACAAGAAACCAGTGACTATTTACTATGCTAGCAAGGTGCTAGACCCTGCCCAAGTCAACTACACAACCACGGAGAAGGAACTTCTCGCCATAGTCTTCGTGCTTGACAAGTTCAGGTCCTATCTTGTTGGTTCCAAGGTGATCGTGTACACGGACCATGCAGCAATTCGCTATCTCCTCAGCAAAAAGGATGCCATGCCTAGGCTAATTCGATGGGTGTTGATTTTGCAGGAATTTGACCTTGAAATCAAGGACAAACAAGGCTCTGAAAATTCAGTGGCTGATCATCTCTCTCGCTTGCACTCAAATCAAAAACAAGAAATTGAAATACCTATCAATGACTATTTTCCTGACGAAAAATTGTTCTCTGTGCAGGGAAATTTAGGGGCAAAATTCAAAGATGTGATGGCTGAAATCGTATCTGTGGCAGAAATTTCGGACCGAAATTTTGAAAAGAAACAGAAGGCAGAAGAGCCTTGGTATGCAGATCTGGCTAATTTCCTGGCGAGTGGCTACTTACCTTCTGACATGACTTCCCAACAGAGAAAGAAGCTGAAATCAGACTCGAAGTACTACTTTTGGGAGGAGCCATACCTTTTCAAGCTTGGAATCGACAACATTTTTAGGAGGTGTGTGCCACATGATGAAGTCAAAACCATCCTTGCAAGTTGCCATTCCTCTGCCTATGAGGGCCACGCGTCATTTTCAAAAACAACAGCCAAAGTACTCCAATCAGGTTTTTACTGGCCTTCTCTTTTCAAAGATGCTCATTCTTTCGTTTCTGTTTACCTCTAATTTTTGCCATATGAGAAAATTTCAACAATTTGCAAGGCGGTGAAAATGGGGCCCATGAATGTATGTCAGGTCCAGATTCTCAGAAGGAGAGGGTCAATTTTCTAAAGCCAGAAGACGGTGCAGCAAGGGATGCTCGAATAAATTGATTATATGAATTATTTATGAGTCTTAGAAAATTCATTTAATCAATTTAAAATTCCTAAAAAATGAAAAATCTATGACTATCAAGTTTCTCATGTTTTATGGGAAGGCGTGCAAAGTTTCATGAGAAATGTCCAAAGGAAAATCAAATAATTTTCCTTGTGTGGATCCGAATTGGAATTTTGAAAAATGCCATGAAAGGACATGTTCATTAGTATATAAATGGAGATCGGCCAACCAAAGTATGCCGCATCAAAATGAATATATGCAAATTGGGCTTATGTAACAAAGTGGGAGAGGAAATGATGGGCTCGTACAGCCCATTGCAAAATAATCGAAGGAGCAGCCGAAATTTTAAAAAATAATATTAAAATAATATAATCCAATAAAATTAATATCAAAATAATCAGTTTAATATAAATAGTATCGTAAGATCGGAATCCTGGATTCCGAACGTTAGATCGGAATCCAGGAATCCGATCTAACGTTTAGTTTATATATAGGGGTTTCCGATCTAGAGAAGCTGCCTTCGCTCTCGCTTGGACTCTCCTTTCCGCGAGCACAGTAAGTTTTTTTAATTTTTATTTATTTATTTAATTTTTTATTTATTTAGTTTATTAGTTTTTAATTTAGTTAATTAAATTTAAAAATATGAAAAATATTGAAAAAATATTTGAAAAATCTGAAAAAATCAGGAAAAATAAAATGTAAATATATATGTAATTTATTAATTATATTGTATTTTTTTGTCTTTTTATTTGTTTATTCAGTACTTAATTAATTAGAAAAATAGATAATAAATTGTAAAATTATTTTAAAAATACGGAAAAATAAGAAAAATTCATATGAAAATTTATGTGTAATTAATTTTTTTATTTTTTAATTTTTTTTTGCTTTTAATAATTAAGATTTTGATAATTAAATATGGGAAAAATTAGAAAAATGATAATAATTGATGGTATTAATTAAAAATGTAGGTAAAAAATTGTTTAGAAGAGAGTCAATTTCTTTCTACATCAGGTTAGCTTTTTTATATGTTTATTTTATTATTGTTTGAATAGAAATGTTTGTGAATTGCTTGTAGATTGATTGATTGTTTGAAAATTTGTGAAATACAATGATTGTAAAATTGTGAAATGCTTGTGAAATGCTTGTGAAATGCAATGTTTGTGAAATGCAATGATTGTAAAATTTAAATGATTTATTCAAATTGGGTTGGGTTGGGTTCAAATTGGAATGAAATTGGGTTGGGTTGGGTTCAAATTGGGTTGAAATTGGGTTGAAATTGGGTTGTAAATGGGTTCAGATTTTTTGGAAAACTCTCCCGGTACAGGGGAGATGCTGCCGAAATTTTTATAGATTTTATACTTTATTAAATTTTAATTGCATTAACAGTCGAAATGCCACCGCGAAGAAGAAGACCAGAGGATCCACGTCGATCCACGAGGCGTCGAGGAGATCCTGGCGCATCTACATCAGGAGGAGATCCTGGCGCTTCTTCATCTGCCCCCCCTGCTGCCCCCCCCCCCCCCCCCCCCGTTCCTCCTCCGGCTGATCAGCTTCTGCATCTCAGTCAGTCTGAGCTTCGAGGCGTACGAGTAAGTTTTTATATATATATATATTTTAATAGTATATATAGGAAATAATTTATTTTTTAAATTATTTATGTAGTTAATTTTTGTATATAGTTAATAGTATATATAGTAAATAATATGTTTTTTAACTTATTTAGGCGTGGACGCCCGAAATGCATAAGGCAAAAATGATACGAACCGAGGAGGTGGACCAGCGTCTTGTGACATTGGGCCTTATTCATTTCGTTGAGTTAGGTCACATGCCATTGGATCGTTCCATGATACAGGGTCTAGCCATGTTCTGGAGGCCCGAGACCCACACTTTCCCCGCGTAGGCGAGATGACCGTTACTCTTGAGGTATTATTTTTTCAAAGTTCTGTTGGTAGCTATTTATTTATTTATTATTTTTTTTGTTGTTTAATAAAAAAATGTAAATAAAATTTGCAGGATGTCGCCTTCATTTTTGGCTTGCCTACGACTGGACGACCGGTGACCGGTCGTACTGATTACGACGATGTGCAGAAGCTAGCCGACTTTGCATTGCCACGGGACACTCCTATGGAGGATGTTCTAGATTGCTTCAGAGAGAGGGCGACTGATCGACGTGCTGGGAGGTAACAAACGTTTTAAAATTTAATTTAAATTTAGAGATATGCTGCAATATATATATATATATATATATATATATATATATATATATATATAATGTTTATGTAATGCAGGAAACTTCACGCAGTACAGTTTGGGAAACTGCGTGATATGTGGGCACAGGGACCTGGGTCAGAGGACGCAGATAGGATCGATAGATACACTCGGGCCCTGGTGTTGGAGTTGATGGGTTGCGTGATGTTTCCAGATACCACAGGAGATTCTGTTCCTTGTTTTTATCTGGAGTTACTTCGGGTTAGTAATTGTAAATATTAAGAACATCTTTTACATTAGTACTAACTTGGATAACTTAGTTTGCAACTAACGAAAAATATTTTTTCTTATTTGCAGGATGTTCATGCATCGGATTCAGTTAGATATAACTGGGGTGCGGCCATACTTGCTATGTTATACCGCGGCCTGGACTTGGCAGTCCTGGCAAATGGCGCTCAGAAGGTTCCTGCTCCGTGGCTACTGCTTCAGTTGTGGTCGTACACCCGGTTATTGCTTTGTCGCCCGTCCGTTACGAAAAGTTTCCAAGGTTGGGGGAAGCCGTCAGTTGAGAGATGTCCGCCGTATAGGAGGTATAATATTTTTTTTAAATAAAATAAATGAAATATTGTAAACAATTAAAATTAAATTACTCATAATTGTAAACAAATTAAATTACGTAATTTAAAATTAATTACTTAGTTTAACAATTGAAATCATGATAATTGTAATGATTTGGCAGGCAATGGACGACACGGCTGAGGTCGAAAAAGGTGAAAGGTCCTGTTCGTAGCGGTATTGAGTACGCTCGAGACGTACTAATGAAGATGGAGCATGCACACGTGGTGTGGCGGCCATACGAGGATGAGCTCAGACAGGTGGTCATGCCTCCTTATGCCCGCTACGAGCAGAGGTACTACCGGCTCCGCGTTCCATGCATCCATTTCTGGGTCGTGGCGTGGCACTATGCCGATCGGGTGATGCATCAGTTCATGCTGTTCCAGACTGTTCCGCCTCCTCTTCCTACGGTACGTTATTCTTTTCACCTTCGTGATAAATTGAAATATTTATAATACGTGCATTACATATGACCTAAAAAAACAGGCTTGGAGGAGGATGGAGGCTTTGTTACAGTACCGGCACAACACATTTCGGCAGAGGGATTTGCAGGACCTTTTCTCAGTAGAGGTTGCGATGTGGGCCGACACGACGCAGGTCGAGGTGGCAGAGGCGCGGCCATGGAGTGACGATATTTTGCCCGCGTACGATAGATGGATGCGGATACATGGAGGTGCTCATCTTGTCCCCATTCCAGGAGTAGCACAGCAGATTCCAGCTAGCCGGATGACATATCTAGAGAATGCGCCCGAGCGGGTGTCTATGGTAAGTTTTTTACTCAATTAAAATGAATTGATTTGTATTTTGGTCACTAACAACAAATAAACAGGTCAAGCACATATTGACGCAAGCTCTGCGAGCATGTTCATGGGCGGTGAAGAAAGGATTCAGACGGGCTGGGAAGGAGATGCTGAAGGGTTGCAGGACGCAGTTGGAGCTCGTTGGGGAGCCGCATCGGTTACCTAACCTTTTAGAGTCGAAGGGTCTAGCTACAGACATAGACTCCATACCTGATTCGCCTGAGAAGGATCACGCGCCAGAGCCTGGATTTGAGGAGCAGCAGTTTATGACGGTAACCTAAAATTTGTAATATTATTATTCTTTATTATTAAGTTATTGATAATATTAATATTATTTGTAATATCATTGTATGTAACAGCCATCTGGGTATACTTTACACGACTGTGACACATATTTTGATCAGCCGAGACCCAGCCAGCCTATTGTGCGGAGCAGACGGACAGAGAGTCAGCCATCCACACAGCCGCCCATCCACCCATCTACACAGGCACCCATATCCACTGGCGAGTTACCGACACCACCAGGCCCACCTCCTGTTGCATATCCAGACCCACCTACCCATTATGAGTACCAGACCCAGTACCCACCTTATCAGACACAGTATCCGACACAGTATCCACCTGGACCACCACCATATTCTCAGGGCGAGCCTATCTTGAGCCCGGGTGACGCTTTTTTGTCATCCATTGGAGTACATTTGGACGAGCCGTACACACCTCCAGTTCATCCATCTCATTTCGGTCAGAGCTATGGTCCATTTGGTCAGACATATGGCGGAGCCTCTTCTTCTAGTGCACCGCCTCGTCATTCCACTCCTCAGATGGCTCCTCGTCCACCACCTGTCGGACTTGCTCGCGGACGAGACCCCCGTCAGCCGCCAGGTCCTCCGTATATTTGGTCCCCTAGTGAGGGGAGGTGGATCCCCCGTACTGGACATATTTAGGATTTATTTGTATTTTATATTTTATTTACTTATGTATGACTTATATATTTATGAGTTTTATATTTATGACTTCTATATTTATTTGTATTTTATAATAACTAAAAACTAATTAGGACCAATCACAACGAGTACGAAACAACTAAGTACGATAAACGCTTTGAAAAATATGAAGTTTGGCGCAATCACACCTAAGTACGAAACACGTAACTATAAACCGTTGGATTCGAAAAGTTTGGCGCTAGAAAAATATGAAATACGCTCTGAAATATTCTAACAAAAATAGTGAGCTGTTAATTGGCGGACCTATTTTCCTAAACTTAAATTTCAACATTTTTAGGCGTACCATTTGTTCAAAACAAAAATGACAAAGGACCAAGATAGTCACACTTTCAACTGAAAAAATAGCTCTGGATTCGAAAAGTTTAGCGCTAGAAAAATATGAAATACGCTCTGAAAAATTCTAACAAAAATAGTGAGCTGTTATTTGGCGGACCTATTTTCCTAAACTTAAATTTCAACATTTTTAGGCCGTACCATTTGTTCAAAACAAAAATGACAAAGGACCAAGATAGTCACACTTTCAACTGAAAAAACAGTTCTACATTCAACTTAGTATTACGAATATTACAATTATTACATTATCACATCACATAAAAGTACAATTCAACTAAATATTACTGGTCTTTTTTCCTTTTTACTGTTATTTATTTTATTAATTTAATAATATTTATTATAAATATTTTAATTATATTAATTAATAAATTAAAATTTAAATATATATATTATATTTTTTGTAATTAAAATTGATTTTAATTTTATCATATTCATTAATTAAAATAATTCATTACCTAAAATAAAATTTAATATAGAATTAATATAGAATTATAATTTATTAATTTAATATAGAATTAATATAGAATTATATTATATTAATTTAATATTAAAATTTTATATATTTAATTAATGTTTATAAATAGAAGTAAAATAAAATATATTAATTTAATATTTTATCTTCAAAATATATTACTAAAATTTCATAATATATTAATTTAATATTAAAATTTCATATATTTAATTAATTTTAATAATAGAAGTACAATAAAACCATGAAAAACGACAAAATTGAGCAGTTACAGCACTGTTCGGAATCCAGGATTCCGATCTAACGTTCGGAATCTAGGATTCCGATCTTACGATACTATTTATATTAAACTGATTATATTATTTTAATTTTATTGGATTATATTATTTTAATATTATTTTTTTAAATTTCGGAATCCCTAATTCGTTTCTGAACCCAACGAGTTGGAAGCTCCCGCTGCACACAAATGGCGAGCTGGCGAGCTGCTATTGGCCCTCTAGCTGACCCCACTCACCAGCCTCTCAGCTTGAGACAAGTGGCGCACACTGGTTCGCCCCGTGCTGCTGGACCCCACCCTAAACGGAAAAGAAAGAGAGAAATCGAAGGAAAGAGAGAGACGAAGCCCGTCTCTGACAAAACCCAATCCGGCGAACCCCGCCACCATTGTCGGAGTTCTTGATACCATTGGAAAGCTCACAACAAGGAGAGAATAACAGTACCATTCTAGAGCTCTGGTGTGCCCGAATTCATGGTTAATTTAAAGGAAAAACCTCGAACCAGTGAGGGGAAAAGGATGAAATTGGAGCGAGATAAAGCTTTAAAGCATAAATGGTTTGTTCATAGAGCTCCGTGATGGTGCAAGGAGCATGATGAACCCATCAATTTGAACTGATATGGAGCCAATAGGTGAGACCACCATTTGATGCCACGACTTGGCCAGGAGTTGGTTAAACCCAGATCAACAGTCATTTGCAAAGTTAATTAACACTTAAAACATATTAAACACGGTGTATAGATGTTGTAATGGAAATCAAGTGATACAAGTTCCTAAATCCACTGGAGATGATATTGGTTTCGGTTACACTTGAGAGAAGTAAAAAGTGCAAAACGTGAAATAACATCTCTCACTGGTCCCCTCCCACCATGAGCTGTTGCCACGTCTACAAGGGGATAAACCAGAGATACTTGGTCTCTAAAGAACCGCACACAGCCACCGGATGAAAATCAAATGTTCAAGATGATGATAACTCGAAGAAATCCTTGTTGCAAACCCTAATTGCGCCTCTATTTGGATCTTATCTGTTGAGAGAGCATGGGAACATGATAAGTGAAGAAAGAGACACATTATAAGCTGCTTGGAGAGTAAGCATTATTCCACAACCATTGGATTGACTCAAAACTCATAGATGACTGCCAGCAATTGTACCTCCCTCTGGCGCCAAATACAAGTAGAAAGATGCAACAACCATACTGTCACTCACTCAATTGGCCAGATGGCACTAGACTCCACTTGTCAGACCATGCCATGTCCAATTATAAGCTGCCACAACATCACCAAAGTGCCTTTAGGTAGAAAAAAGTAAATTGAGCCGATGCAATTCAGCTCAAGGGAAAAGAAAGTTGAAATCTGCAATCAAGAGACAACAACTATAATCACCAAATGCCAATACACACGGCAGACAAGGCACAAGTGAAATGTAGTATATCCAAGCCTACATGTCGCTGCCCCATGCTTACTGAACATCAAGTGCCACTTGTCATGCAACAATTGGGAAGTAAATGAAGCAGTGAAAGTATGAAGTGAAGAAGCAATGCATAAAGCAAGGCGGCAATACATCTTAACATCACAGCCATTGATCAAGATTAAAGAGTCTGAAGATTTTGCCACATGGCAACAGAAGCAAGATGTAAACCCTAAGGATCACCTATAAAAGGAGCACCTCTTGAAGAAGAAGGGGAGGCGAGTAGGTTAATAGTGTCGAAACTCTGTCTTTTTTTCAAGTTTGTTTTTGAAGTCAAGGTAATGAAATGTAATCTGTAATGGCCTCCAATTAAGTGAATAAAATGATTTTGAATGCATTTGTTGTGTCTTTCTTTCTCTCTTTCATTTCTGATTTTGTTCTTTGGAGGTTGCACTGGTGCTAGTGAGGAGCGTGACATAGATTCCGCACTCATGAACACCAATTGTGCCTTTAAGAAGTTTTGCATGTAGGAGTAATTGTCATTAGCATAGGGTCCTCATCTTTAGTGTGTCTCCCTCACTATGCATGTGTCCTTGTGGTTACGAGCTGCTGGTTCTATGGAGAGCGTGACTTAGATTCCACCTCCAT
Source organism: Rhynchospora pubera (assembly GCA_028095005.1). Lineage (NCBI taxonomy): Eukaryota > Viridiplantae > Streptophyta > Magnoliopsida > Poales > Cyperaceae > Rhynchospora > Rhynchospora pubera. Next base: position 339,528 of record JAMFTS010000012.1, on the reverse strand, counting down.
GGGCGCCATGCTAGCTCCTGGCCTCTATTCTTGTCCTAGGTCATGTCTAGTTGTCATCGTGTCTTAGTTAAGTTCAGCATATGCACAGCTTGTAGTAAAAAATCTGATAAGTTAAGTTCCAGGTGTCTTGTTTTAAAAAAATGGTTAATCTTAGTACTTAGAATAAAAATCACACAACTAAAAATGAAGAACTTAAGTTTGCATAAAGTATAAACATTAAAAGTATACTCTAAAGAAGTATGTAGGAGTCCTCCTCTTTTCACAAAATCTGTATCTCTACTCAGGTTGTTTACATATTGAGTCCCTTTTCTCTTGAAGTAAAGCAAGTATAATAAATGGTCCCTTCCTTTATTTTTGTTATAAATAAAAGTGGAGTTAATTTTCTGAAATCCCTTAAAACAAATGTTTCTGTCTCATTTAGTAAATAATGAGTATAATGAGTTTCTACCAAAAAGAGTTGCATATCTAGGGCAGGTTTTAGGGTCATACTAAAGTAAATAATAATAATTTGCATCTAAACACAGAAAGTAAGTAGAGAAAATGAAGTCCTTGTGTTTTGTTACTGTTATACCTCTCTTTTGTTTAATTGATAAGTTCCTCAGTATTTGTAAAGTCATGTTCGCCAAGTTAAAATGTCAATAGTTTCAGCCCAGGTTATCTAGTATCAGCTATAGAATAAGCTTGTATGCCATAGAACAGTTAATCCTTGAAGTATGATGAAATTGAACTAAAAAATATCTAAGGTAAGGAATAAGTGGAACTGTGCCTGCATGAATGACCAAGAAAAAGGAAAGGAAATTGACCTTAGCATAATATCAACATATGAAAATAAATGGTCCCCAAATACAAACTGAACTGCATGAAGTTATTTGATTATGTGAGCACTGAAATATATTGAGTAGTGATGGTTAGAGAAAGATTAGATATGTGGTGAGAAACAAAATGATGCCAGGGACTAAAGTGAACAAGATAGTCCTGTACGTGTGTCACTGACCAATGTTAACAAGACTAGCACCACCAGTCCAAGTTTCACTTCAATTGTTTGAATAAGAAAATGTTGCGATCAAGGTCTAACTTCCAAAAGTTCAAACCATACACGTTTGTTAAATGAAACGAAGATAAAAGTGTTGGAATATGATGCCGCAGAAGATCGTACCCGGGATCAGATGCATGGCATGGATAGACACGGGTTGTGCCGCATAAGATCGTGTCCTGGATCAGATGCATGGCACCGACAGAAAAGGACAGTTCTGACCTTAATTGGAAGCATCTCACAAAAGAGGAAAGAATTCTTGGAGATATTTCAGAAAAGGAAAGAATATGCACAAGGAAGGTGATGATTGATTATTGAGAATCTGATTAGATTATCTAAAGATGTGTTTAGATATTCTTCTATTTCTTACCCGATTGTGTCTTGGAAAAGAAGTTATTGTTTTTCTATTTATTCATCTTCTCTCCTTGTATTGTATTAACTCAGATTATTCAGATAATAATAAAAATAGTGTGCGTGTGTGTGGAGGACGTAGGCACCGAATTGGTGCTGAACCTCGTTAAATCTTGTGTCTATTTTTATTTGTGTGCTTGATTGATTGATTTCTGAGTTCACTGCATCAAGATTCTAAGAGGCACGATTCATGTGCAGATGCACTTGGATCGTGCCTCCCCCATACAAATCTGACGATGAAATTATTCCGCTGCGACGACCGACGTTATTTTAACATGGTATCAGAGCGTGGTTCGCTCCTGTTGCGTCGCATAGGTGCTCGAAAATTGATGACTATTGCGGCAAGATCTTGTGCTACCGAGTTTCTTTGTCGTGTGCAGTTCGTATGATGAAGATTGAAGATGAGTCATGTTATGAGCTCTTATGGATAAAGGCGATTCACGAGGTACCAACTTCATCTCATGTGTCACGTATAATCTCATCTCATCTGCAAAGGTTGGCGCGATGTATGAGTTGCAGTGAAGATAGTCCCGATGCGTCTCCTCTCTAGTGTGTGGTGCAAAACGTGAGCCGCATCAATACAGGTGGGCAATTTCTCTGGAGCTCGTGCGAGTCTTATGACATTGGACCAGACAAATAAATTCTGGTTATTTTCAGATCTATGTGACGCATGTGGACCAAAAGTTGATTTCTCTACTAAAGTCAGGTGATATTGCTTTGTCTTTTTATGCGAGAATGAACTTGATTTGGTGGTCAAAACTTAGTAAAGTTCGTATTTGTGCTTCAAGTAAATCAGAAATTATGCACGTTTCCTAAATTGAATATTATTCGATGAATATCGTGATGTATACAATCTGTTGCAATTAATGGTAATTTCTTGATGATGTGCACCACATAAAAGGAAAGAAAATAAATTGTGATTTGAGTATTTGAAGGCATTTGCAACATAATTCTCTGTGAGAGGCGTATACAATATTCAAATAAGTTTATTTTGAAAGCGAAGTCCGCGACGAGTCAGGCAAATGGCCCCGGCGGGTCAGAAAGGTTCTTCGTGTATTGAAGAATTTGATTTCTTCAAATTGAGGACATTTGCAGGCAAGAAGAGAAACGATGTATGCAAGTCATCAAATATTTCTTTCAGGGGGAGAGTTGATGTGAAAGAAATATTTGGTGTCAAAGAAAAAATATGATCCAAATTGGATTAGGTGGCCCTAGTCGGGTTTATGTGATTTGAAAGAAAGATTTTTTGACTGTTGAGGTGCACGGATCGTGTCGGGATGGACACGGACTGAGCATGTGGGCTGGTAGGTGTTACCAGTTTAGAACAAAAACTTAAGATTGGTGTTTACCACTTTGAGCAGTAAGTGTCGTTGTTTTGATCGTAGGTGAGTGCTTGTGATTGTTGACCCAGTTGACCTTTTACCTGTGCAAGTTACCGCACAGTCGATCTTTTCCCTGTGCAAGTTACCGCACAATTGACCTAGTTGGCGGGGTGGATCGTCAAAAGTCTGTTGAGATGATTCGGCAGAGGTTGCATCGAATATGCAGCCATGGACTGGTCAATTGATCAGTTTTGGACTTCATCACTTCCTATGGGGAGTCATATAGAATCTGCTCGTTCTGGTTGTGGAGTTGAGAGAGTTGCGTATCCAGTGGTGAATGGTTACTCTCTTGAAGACATGATTTGGAGTTGCTTGACGGAGGAGTCAAGATGACGAGTGTAGGATTCAGCGACAAACTTGGCAAGTTGTCATGACAAGACTGTGCATGTCAACTTGAGGGGGAGTGTTGGAATATGATGCCGCAGAAGATCGTACCCGGGATCAGATGCATGGCATGGATAGACACGGGTTGTGCCGCATAAGATCGTGTCCTGGATCAGATGCATGGCACCGACAGAAAAGGACAGTTCTGACCTTAATTGGAAGCATCTCACAAAAGAGGAAAGAATTCTTGGAGATATTTCAGAAAAGGAAAGAATATGCACAAGGAAGGTGATGATTGATTATTGAGAATCTGATTAGATTATCTAAAGATGTGTTTAGATATTCTTCTATTTCTTACCCGATTGTGTCTTGGAAAAGAAGTTATTGTTTTTCTATTTATTCATCTTCTCTCCTTGTATTGTATTAACTCAGATTATTCAGATAATAATAAAAATAGTGTGCGTGTGTGTGGAGGACGTAGGCACCGAATTGGTGCTGAACCTCGTTAAATCTTGTGTCTATTTTTATTTGTGTGCTTGATTGATTGATTTCTGAGTTCACTGCATCAAGATTCTAAGAGGCACGATTCATGTGCAGATGCACTTGGATCGTGCCTCCCCCATACAAATCTGACGATGAAATTATTCCGCTGCGACGACCGACGTTACTTTAACAAAAAGAGAAGGCCAGGAGTCCTGTATTTAAATATAGGTCACGTTGTCCAACATGGTAAATCAAAAATGAGAACGGAAAGTAATAAACCAAGTGTATGTTGTTTGAGTACTAATTTACGGAACAATTCACACGTGAAACCAAACTTCATTTGTAAGTCTGCCAGACCAAAGGCAAAGTCAAAGTACATTACCTCAAAATTGGAAAATGCAACATAAAATTGAAGATACAGGTGACTTCACGATGCTCTTGAGAGGCTCCATGAGGTCTTTGCTGAGCCAATTCCTCACTGCGCTCCGTCAATCAATTGCCCTCTACCACTGCCGCGAACTAAACAAAACCAGCAGTCAGAACGCCCCAAATCGTCGAACGCGACTTCAATGAACGGCAGAGACTATCTCAGCAGACCATCACGACACTCTATGACGCAGCCGCAGTCGATATGGTCGCCGGAAATCCCTACTGAAACCACCAACGGAGGCGTCCAGTCAAACGGAAAGAATCAGAAGCCAGGCCAACGAAAGTGGGAGGGAAATGAGTCAAAGTTCTGCGTGAGCTTGGTGCACTGGAGAAACGATGCTGACACGCGAGGCCAACGGAGCGATCTAAATCCAGCCTGACTCGTTCGGCGCACAAACGCAAGCGTGGACCAATTGGCTCGATCAAATCCCAACCCCTAACGCCTCTTCTGGATCCCCTGCGACGCCCAGCATGAAACGAGTCCCTGACAACATAACACACACAACAAGTACATCCAATCAGAAAATTCTGCGAAGCAAGAAACTTCAAAAATGCATTAAAAATAGCTGGATCATCAGAAAAATTCCCATAAAATATCAAAATGTCAAGAAAAATATGAAAAATATTTTGATATAATATGTCATGCCAAAACACTGAAGCACCAAATATTTTGAAATTAAAAGTCTAAAAGGATGGCCATAATGGAAAATAATAAAATTAAGTCCCTCAAAGAAATTAAATAAAAGTCTCTTTTGAACATCTTATGTTCTAGACAGCAGGTATATTTGAACATTTTATGCTCTGGACAGCAGGTACATTTGAACATTTTATGATTTGAACAGCAGGTACAGTCAAGCATTAAAAATTTGCGAATAGAATTGAAACAACAAAAAGCATCACCAAGAAGGTCAAAAATAGAAGTTTAAAAGTGCAAATTTAAAATTCCAAACTCAAAAGTCCAATCGAGGATCGAAAATCTAAAACTCAAAAGTCTCAACTCAAAAATCCAATCCAAAGGTCCGTAATACCAAAATTCAAAAGCCCAAACCAAATTCAAAGATCAAACTTTAAACCAAGTCTGAAATGTCAAGAATCAAAAGTCAAACTCAAAAGTCAAGATCCAAAAGTGTTAGCTTAAAGGTGCAAGACTTAAAAGTCGAACTCAAAAGTCCAAAATACTAAAAGTGCAAATTAAAAAGTCCAAACCTGAAACTGACACAAAGTCAAAATAACACAAAGTCTAAAAGTGACATAAAATCTAAAAGTGACACAAAGTCAAAATGACACAAAGTCTAAAAGTGACCCAAAATACACAAAGTCTAAAGTGACATAAAGTCTTAAAAGTCAAAAATTCGTCTCTTCAAGACTGCATAGCGTTTCGCCTTGAAGAAGACACCCCCCTGATGTTCAGATTGAGAAAAAGGAAAAGTCAATTCTGAATGATCACTGAAGTTCCTGTCAAGAGAAGGCATAGCGCACCTGTACTCAAGACTTGAACGAAATCCCAAAATCTCTAAATCCCTAAACGATCGAGGATTGATCTAGGATACCAAATTTCCTAGTATCAAACTCGAAATCTTTGTGACGGCACTAAGCCTGATCCAGCAAAGTAAAAACAACCAAAATGTCTTAAAATATGTAACTAAAATATTAAATTGCATTGTTCATATTTGCATTGCACTGTTTAAATGACTGCCCTTCTGCTTTGTTTTCACCCTGAAATTCTCCACCAAGACACAATTCTTTTATTAAAATGGACTTCATCCACTAACGACATCTAAACTTTGATTATCCCGATCTAGAGGTGCTCTTGGCCCAGTTCGTAACTGAGTCCGGAGGTAATTAACAGTAGGGGCTTGCGCCTACTGGAAGAAAAGGACCTACAACAAACAATCAACTCTCGAGGTACTTAGAACCGCATTAGTGCCCTTCGCTCATTTGAAATGGGCAGTAACGACGGGTCTCAAGATGCTCGAGGGGTATCTGATCCGCATTTTCTTCGCCCCATAGAGGACTATCTGATCTTCCGTGGTTGGACTGAAAAAGTGCGAGACAGTTTCTTCTTGTGATCAATGTCAAAGAACGGGCAACATTTCCAAAAGGAATGAAATGCCTCTTAACCCTATTCTTGAAGTTGAAATTTTTGATGTATGGGGTGTAGATTTCATGGGGCCATTTCCAAGTTCACATGGATTCGAGTATATTTTGGTAGCTGTTGACTATGTCTCAAAATGGGTGGAAGCAATTGCATGCAAGGCGGCAGATTCAAGCTCAGTCATCCGCCTTTTCTCTAAGATCATCTTCCCACGATTTGGTGTGCCAAGGGCGGTGATAAGCGACGGTGGCAAGCATTTCATCAATCGACACTTTGACGACCTTTTGAAGAAACATGGTGTCATTCACAAAGTGGCCACTGCCTATCACCCTTAAACAAGTGGGCAAGTTGAGGTGTCCAACAGAGAAATCAAAAGCATCTTGGAAAAGACGGTGGCTCGTTCACGCAAGGACTGGGCAAGCAAGCTTGATGATGCACTTTGGGCGTACCGCACCGCTTTCAAGACACCAATTGGTATGAGCCCCTTCAAGCTAGTCTATGGCAAGCCATGTCATTTGCCAGTTGAAATCGAGCACAAGGCGTATTGGGCAACTCGCGCCATCAACATGGATTTGTTAAAAGCTGGTGAAAAGCGAATATTAGATTTGCATGAATTGGATGAGGTACGCCTGAACTCCTATGAAAATGCTAAATTTTATAAAGAAAAAACAAAACTTTTGCATGACAGGAGAATTTCAAGAAGAGAATTCAAGGAAGGCGACTTGGTACTTCTATTCAACTCAAGATTGAGGCTTTTCCCTGGCAAGTTGAGGTCACGATGGTCTGGGCCGTTTCGCGTGGTGAAAGTCTACCCTTTTGGTGCCATTGATATCTGTGATAAGGATTCGGAGCCTTTCAAAGTCAATGGGCAAAGATTGAAGCACTATATAGCCAATGAAGACATGGAAAAAGTGGTTAGTTTCTACTTCTCCGAACCTCCAAAAGAAACATAGCCAACGACGGTCAAGCTAAAGACCCAAAACAAGCGCTCCTTGGAAGGCAGCCCAAGACTCTATATCATTCCTCTTTTCTATTTTTGTTTTTTATTTTGCACACATATGAAAAAAAATTAAAATAAAATAAAATAATAATAATAAAAAAAAATAAAATAAAAATTTCATAAAAGTCAGAAACTGCAAACAAAAAAAATATATATATATATATATATATTTTCTATAATTTATTTTTAGTATTTAATTATCTTTATTTGTTTAATTTAGGGAATAATAAAAAGGAGCAAAGACAAATCGATCGGAGCATCATTGAGGGAGTAACTCGTGCTAGAGCACCCCTTGCCAGCAAGAAAAGAGCCTTCGCACGACCTCATGCGAGTTACACCGCGAAAAGTCTTGGAAATCACATAAAATGGAGATGTTCTTGCCAATTTCTGAAAATTTCGGAGAAAGAATCAGGATTTACTTCACTAAAAAAATGGCGCACATTTTTCTTGTTTTACTGTCCAATTTTCGTGATGAATTGAACCACAGAACATATGTTTTAATGCAACAAACTCAAAATTTCGCACCGAAATTTTATATTTCGGACCGAAATTTTGGATGGACCCTTCTGTTTAAATTCCATTTTAAATTCTTTTCACTGGGCCTTCTTGTTGTTATAGTCTATTGGGCCTAAATAATTTTTTTCTTTGTTTTTACTACAGGCCCAATTCGAGATGTAGTGGTTTTTATCATGGATGCAAATTTCCAAGTGCCAAACCCATTAACCCATTAACCCAATCCGAAATCCAATAATCCTAAACCCATCCTTTCGTCCCTCTCTCTTCCCCCATTCGAAAACCCCCAGAGGACGCAAACAAGCTCGCCCAAGTCCCAACCCGACCCCTCATTCTCTCACACTCGCACCCCTCTTCCTTCCACCATTCTCACAGATCGAACCACCCTTAGAAGCGCCTCTCTGCCCTCTTTCTGTTGGTGCTTTTGGTTTCTCAAGAGGCGGTTTCATCGCGACGATATTTTGAATTGAAGTTGGCGGCCTTGAACCAAAATCGACCCGAAATTTGGTGTTCTACCCCATCGGGCGACTCCGCGGCATTCTCTCTGACCCTACCACACATCGTCTTGCTGCCTGGGCCGTTCTCTCTCTTGGTTCAACACAATTTTGCATTTTCTAGGGTTTAAGGTTGGTTCTTCTCACCTTTTCACTCGAGGTTGCATTTTTTGGGGAAGATCAGAGGGAAATGAAGGCACAACAGGTATTGTGAGACTTACTTTGGGGTGTGCTCGAAAGATTGAAGCAAAATCACAACACCAGGGGCTTCTTTGCATATTTCTATCACAAATTTCGGTCCGAAATTTCTATATTTCGGTCCGAAATTTTGGTTCTGACAGTTGAATTTTTGTGAAAGATGGAGTATTTTAGGAGAAAGACCAGGTCACAAACTCTTGGGCAGGCAGCCCCGTTTGGGCAGCAATGAGGCCAGGGACCCTGAGGCAGCAAGGTATGAGCCCGAGGCGGGATTTTATATGCCGACAAAGTGGCAATTTGACAATTACAAGAGGCTCATGAGGCGCCCCATTGAGCATACCAGATTGATTGACTTAGAGGTGTTGGCAGATTTGGGAATTAAGGAGGAATTTTTGGAATTGACTGCAAGGGTTGGATTTACAAAACGGTTTTGGAAAATTGGACAGGAAGCCTACAAAAGGTACACTCTTGAATTTCTCTCTTTATTGAAATGGGTTAAGCACAACGGGGAGGATTGGATTGAGTATAGGTTGAACAATCATGATGTGAAAACCAAACCTGATGTGATTGGAGATATGCTTGGGTTAGAACCCGGATGTGAAGTTATAAATCTCAAAGGGAAGGGGAGTAAGGGACGGAGAGATAGGGTTTGGAGCAGGATTACACGATCCCCAGGTTCCGATACTTTTATCCACTTGATTGAGCACCCCACCTTGAGGATTCTGACCCGTGCCTTAGCTTCCATGGTGTTTTCTCGCGGCGAGACCATGAGACGTGCTGTTTCGGAGGACCTGTTACTCTTGGATCGGATTCTCCAGCCTGAGCCACAGAAATTGTGCATAATCAAGCTCATGATAGATCATTGGATTGACCAGCGAGATCAGCGTGGTATTGGGGCTATCTCTATGGGTACTTATGTGACATGCATTGCACTTGCAGCAAGTGACCCATTACCAGAGCGTTCAGAGTGCACTGCATGGTCTTTCACTGATGCAGATAGGTATAGGGAGATGGGATTTTTGGAGATTGAGGACACAAGGCCGTCTCTCAGGTACAGGTGGAAGATGCATCGCCGCCCAGACATTCGTTTGCCATACCCACATAGGGTTGATCCTTCTGACCCTTCCACCTGGCTAGTTCTCATGGACCATGCAGCCCCAGTATCTCAGATGGGCCCCACAGCAGGAGCCTCTACACTCTGACATACCAGAGGGCTCACATAGACCAGGAGCTCCCATTGAGTACCCCCCGTGGTATGGTGAGTTGAGTGGCATGGTGAGGACTCTCATGACTACCACTGCAGCTACACAGATAGAGGTTACACGTCAAAGGCAGCGTCTGGATGAGTTGTCTCGCCTCGCCCATGCCAACAACCACTTCTTGCGATACAAGCAATGGCCAGCAGATTGGATCTCCTCCCCTTCTGACTCGACTGTCCCATCCGCTGGTTCTCCACTGCAGCCGCCACATGACGCCCCACCCGAGGGGCCCGCTCCTCCTCCTTTTTGATTTGGTACATTTCTTTCCTCCTCCCTTTATTTTCTGTGCTTGTGATACACTGGGACGGTGCTTATTCAGTTTGGGGGGGGTACATGAAAAATGGATGAAAATTTTGAATTGAAGTTGGCTGTTTTGGACTTAAATGCATAATTTCGGTCCAAAATTTTGATATTTCGGTCCGAAATTTTATCTGTTTCTTCTGTTTTGTTGCAACGTGGATTCTGGAAATTTAGAAAATGATTTTTGCATGAATGTTTGATCTCTGGTTTGATTAATTGAATGAAATTTCTTACTGTTTACACGGTTTGAATTTTAAAAAGCATTTTGAAAATTTTTCTCAAGGACTATGGATGTTTAAAATGCTTCAAGTTGATTTGTGCACCAATAGAACGAACTGAAAATTAGTTTGAGAATTAAGAACCTGAATTTGGATGCTTGAAGTTTATCAAAATAATTTAAGTCAATTCTCACAAGTTTTTGTCGAGTGAACGATTTTATATCTTGCAAATTTTTGTTTAAGAAGGATTTTATGAACTTTGAAAATTATAAGATGAATCTGGATGTGTTCTTTAAATGCTTGAATCACCGACGAGCAAAATTCTAAATTGACAAAAACTTAAATAGTTGTGAAAACGAGGATGCACCGAGGCCTTCTTCCACTAACTTAGCCACAAATTGGAGGGTATTGGGGTTAATTATAGGTTGTCAGGAATTATAACTCAAAGATCTCGAGGTATAATTGGGTAGCTTATAATTAATTTCTATCGGACCTGGTGCGAAAGCATTGGTAAAGGAGTTGTTGAGTATTATGGCCCAAGTGTACCGTGGCCATAGTCGAGCAATACCCGTCTAACCTCCCTAGCGCGACATGTGCTAGTAGCAAACTTAAGGCCAATGACACCGCATTATATCCTCTAGGGTGTAAAGCCCCACGACTCGACTTGCACAATGTAAATTGGTGAAAAACAAATTCAATTGAGAAGGATTCATTATAAAATTTTCAATTTTGATGAATTGCCTTTACAAATTTATGCAAGATGTGAAAAAGAACGGACAAAGGAAATTGAGTTTGTAATTGTTTTGATAAAGAGAAGCTAGGGTTCTTGATTTGAAAAATGAAATTCGTTAGGACTAAGAGATGCACAAATTCAATCGAAAAGAAAATTAAACCCATGCCCTTGATTTGAAATTGTTGACTTGCTTGAAATTTTCAAATTTGTGTGAAATTTTAAGAAAATTCAATTGATTAATTTTTCATTGATCGGTTTGAGATAGTTTCATCTTAGGTCTAAGTATAGTTAATTCTTTTAAGCTTAGGATTTTGTTTGAGGACAAACAAAGGATTAAGTTTGGGGGGATTTGATATCTCATTTTTATATGCCTATTTTGACCATACTTAGCACCAAAATAGTACTCAAACCAATATAAATTGTCTCTAATTAACTGTGATTTTCAGGATATTTGGTACTGCCGCCGCTTCTTTGTTATTTTGTAGAATTCTCGTGAAGATTGAAGACTAGACACGCAAACAAGACGAATTGGAGCTTAGGTCACAGCCAGACGACTCATTCCTGGCCCACAGACGCATGAAATGGACTAGAGGAGGCCTACAAAGCACCATGCCAAGTCTGGATCTCACATCATGACCCAGGCTCCAGTTATCAGCCCAGACCAGCGACATTTCGGTCCGAAATTATGGAATTTCGGTTCGAAATTTCATGTATGGAAAGATTTTCTATGGTAATTCGAAAGGAAGGAAATTTCTCTCTTACCTTGGCCGCCTCTGGGATTTTCCTAGGGTATTTATATGCGTGTTTCTTGACCAGAAAGGATCCATTATTCGCTCCACATTATTTTCCATATTTTGGACTTGTGTTCTTGGCTCTTTTCACGAGATTTGAGATTAGGTCGGAAGTTTGGACAAGGCGGCAGCACATCCAGAGCATTCGGCATCGATTCCCTGGCCTGAGGACAGCGATATTTGCATCGGATATCTCGGTTTACTCTTTTATGCTTATGTTTCGTTGTTTCAAGGCTTGTATCTTACTTATTTGCATAATACTTATTATTTTTGTTATAAGCATGTTAGGCTAGGCCTTTTTATGATGTTCTAGGGATAGCTAGTAGATTAATTTGGTGATATGTAATGACTTGATCATTTATGTTATGTTTATGTGATGAGTTTTGTTGAGATTAATCACTTGCTTAGTTAGTTCGATTATTTGCTTTGTTGCCTACCTAATGATGTCTGCAGCACCGTTAGGGCATTAGTCAAGAACAATTAATCGAATAGTTGAGTATATGAAATAAACCAAACACTTGAAAGAGGAGGTTAGATGCGACCGATAGGTGCAACTTTTATTGATCCGACAGGACCTTAAATATTTCTAGAACCCTCACTTAACTCACTTAATCAATCAGATTAGGACGAAAGTACACGTTTGATTGTTTATGAGGCGAAAACCAAGTTCCAAACCAAGTTAAAATCGAAATCGTGAAAGTTGAGGTTATAACTTAGGTCTGGTTGTTAAGTACCCTTTACATAGCATCGTGTAGAGATATCAAGTCGAAACATTCATTCTAAAGCTATTTCAGACCAAAATAGTAAGAATTTCGGACCGAAATCCTTATATTTCGGACCGAAATTAGCCTCTGTCTAGATTAAAATCGAAGACTGAGGTGCTTTAGAGCCAAACTAATTGAACACTAAATCCCTAGGACATCTCTTGCATTTATTTGAAACATCTAAAAACACAAAATCAAACCCAAAAAATATTTTATAATTAATTTATCAATTCTCAATTATTATTCAGTAGATTCTTTTAAATTAAATCCTCATTATTTTATTGTCTAGCTTTTAAGAAAAACTAAGTCCGGTACTCATTTTACTGTCTCTTGGGTTCGACCCTTAGCTTTACCAGAACGATTAGTAAGGTAGAACAAGGTTATAAATTCGTTTGACCTAGGTTTTAAGACCCTTATCAACTCAAAACCCAAAACAATACCTAGCTATGCTGAGTTTTGGCCAAATCGTCAGCTCGGATTTGCGATATGAGCCATTGTTCATGGGCTTTTGGGCATTTCTTTATAATTTTTTAGCAATTTTAGAGTTATTTTAGTAATTTTATGTATTTTATCTTTCTAGAGTTTTTGCGTTGTTTATTAAAGACAGCCGTCGAGTCTTATGATAGTTTAGTTATTTTTGAGAATTAAAACTTTATAAATAATCTGAGAATATGTGTGATTTCAGAATCAAAATATCTCTTGTTCATGTTTTTTTGTTCCATTATCTTTTTCTATTGTTCCTGCATCAGAAAACTTATTTAAAGAAAAATGTAACTTCATTTATATGCCAAATTTAAAATTGCTTTATTATCCGAGATAAAAACATAGCACAAGCTACAAGGAGCTTTTGCTTTATTGTAAATTACACAAGATTGAAATATAAATAGACCAAAAAACTAAAGACCTCTTTTTTGTTATGCAATAATCGTGTTTGAGAAATTTGCATGTCTTCGTTTACAAATCATGAGTCGCACCTTTTTCGCTTCTTTCACACATTCATTGTGATTGAGAAATGCAACAGATGCTCTATTGATTTTACAAATATACAGTATCTATAAAATAAATAAATAAATAAATATAAGATTTGATTTTTTTTTTGCATTTATCAAGTATTTTAAAGTCTTTTTTTCCTCGTAAATATATCAAGTATTTTGAAGTCATGGATAGTCTTAATTTAACCACTCCCAACCTTATCAAACAATATTCAAATTGTTTGAAATTGATAAATGTGTCTATATATGTATCCAATATTGCATCACAAACTTAGTTTTTAGTTTTAAAACATGATGAATTGATATAAAATATACTGTACATTGATTTGTTTCAATACAATTTTCAAACTATCTGACATCTAAAACATATAACATATATTTATTTGATCGGACGATTCAAATATTCTGCTAAATATTTCAGACTTGTAACAGAGACCTGCATTCAATACAATCATCTATAGATACTCTATTTTGCCTGTCTTAGGGACAAAGTTTTGTTGCCAGATGGAACAAAAGGAGACTCTGTTCTTTAGAATATAAACGAAGTAGACTGAGGCCGACATCAACTCAAAGAAGGGGGAAAGTTCAGAATAACATCATGAAGTTTTTTCTTTTGTTAGTGTTATTTTCAAACACATGCCAAACGAGAATCTTTGGTTAAAGGGTGATATGGACCTGAACAAGAGAGCACTTCAAATATTGAAAAAAAGATTTCTTTTTCAGCGTCTAGAACCTACTTATCAATACTGAAAATATACAGCATCTGAAAATTAATATGTTATTTAAATACCAAAAAATGCCGATTGTTATGAGGTTAAGCATATACATAACATGTTCTCTCCACTAACAAATTAATTATAAGAAATGTTAATATATATCTTTCAATTTATCCCTCGAATAGTGCATGATTTTACAAAATTTATAAGCTTTTGAGATTATTTTTTGCAAGATCAAATGATAAAAAAAATAGCCAATAGAATGTTTATCTTATTTAATTCTTAAATATTGCAAAAGAACTACGTATCAATTCATAAACATCAGTCTGTTTGTGTCATTGTGTGATCAGCTTCCGATTTAATAAAATTAACAGTATGTTATTATATATCGTTCATTGGATGGATTGATCTATGATGTAACTGTCGTTGTCGGCTTGCATGGTTAGTAATTAATTATGAAAAATCTGTGGTTTCAAGCATTGGATCAAATTAAGAGTTACAGCTAGCTAGTTAGCCTTACTAATAATTAAGGTGATTGCTGTTAGGTAAACCCAAAGAGAGAAAAAAAAAAGGAATGCTCTACTGTTTGGAAATTAGAAGTTAACATCTTGCTTTATCAAAGCGGGAGAAAAAGTGTGCAATATCAAAAGGAATGGAGATTCTCTCCTTCATGGAAGCACCAAAAACTTTTAGAACAGCAATAACTTGCAATCTTTGAACAAATGTAAAGTAGCTTTTTAATCAAGGTTTTTCTTAGTTATTATTCTAATGAAAACCTGATAGTTTATCCATAATTGGGTAACAAGGATTCTAGGAGGGCCCTTTGAATAAGGAAAAAGAGGAAAAAAAGAAAGGGAAAAAGGGAGACGTTTAATTTCATATTAAGTATTGTAATTAATTAATTATAGATAAAAGAAATATAAAATGCTATACTAAAACCGCTACGATTTATTTATTTTATAGTTATATAGTCTTGCAGCAGAGAATATCAGTAACTTAAATTATATAGTCTACTGCAATAAACTGAACTAAAACTTACATTTTTGAGGAGCACGATGTGAAAATGGAGCGCTTTTCTACGGTTTGGACTTTGGAGTAACTAAAAAGTAGCGCACAAAGCTTATTGTCGACCAATTAATTAATTTAGGGGGCGTTTGGATGAGAGAAGAAGAATGGGGAAGAAGGAAGAAAGAAGAAAAAAAATTATAAACAATCCAAACTCTTCACAAAGTTACACACTTCCCAATACTTCTTCCCACTTCTTCCCTTCTTCCCTTCTTCCCACACCTATCCAAACGCACCCTTAATTTTAATTTTTTTTTTTTGGCATGTTCGCACGATCAAAACTTTTTTAACGAAGACACTGAATTTTAGGAGCAATTTATTTATGAAAATGTGAAGGAACATTAACTTACTTTTCGGCTCCTAACTAAATTCCATAACGGGAGATGACGGTTGGTTTGATAACATAACATAACATAACACATAATTAGGAGGGATCCACACGCTATACTGTTTTCTTATTCCATCACAATTGCATGTGATTTGTTTTTAAGTAACAATTTAAAATTTAAATTTCACAAAATAAATATAAACAATTCTTTTTTCTTAATTAAAGCAATGTACACACGTCAAAAAAAAAAAATCAAATTAAGATACCAGTTTAAAAGTGAAAAATCAATGACGTAAATTTATAACAATATTAACTTCAACTTTTTCCTTCCTGACCTTGTATAGTTACCTCAAAACTTGCTAACTTTTGATATGAACTAGCCAAACATTCGCGCTCCGCGCGATTAGTATTTGACAAAAATCAGCCTTTTAATTATTTATTTTTGTTTTTAGCAAGCAACTATAGATCTCCGAATATCAAAAATAATATAAAAAATAATTTAAAACAAAATTTTAGAAATATAAGCTATAAAAAATATATGCGGTTGGATTATGTGAAATTTTGGAAGAATATCGATAAAATTTCATCCAAAATGATCAGTAAAAGACTTGCACAACAAAATAAAAGTAAAAAAAAAATGCCAAGAAATAAAAAAGTAAAAAAAAAACTAAATCACTTGATTTTATGTAGTCTATGCCAATTCAATAATATATAGAAAAATATATTTGTACGACATAATTACAATTAATAATAACCATGATAAGATGTATCAAGCAAAACTTGTAACGAAATATGTCAAATCCAATAAGAAAAGGGATCGATTAAAAAATTTTAAAAAAAATTTTAATCCGAAATTGAAAAAATATTAAGCTGATTATTTTATAATTTCATAAGAATATTAATTAAAATTTAATGCAACAATTACTGTGGAAAGACTTGTAAGCAATTAAACAAAATAATAAAAAAATAGAATACTTAAACTAAAATTATACATGAAAAGCACTTTGGAGTTAAAATATTTATAAAACTCAAAACTTACTTGCAATATTTACCTACAAATAATTAAATGATAAATGATACAAATTAATTTCGACAATAAAATTGTTCGAATTTTATGCACACTCTTTTATTCTTGTTTTTGTAAAATAGAGATGATATTTGACCCTACTTGCAATATACCACCAATACTTAAAAAAATGGCTAATTAGATGCATTTTACTTGGTCCTTTTATTATGTACTATCATGAATTATTTATGCCATTAAAATATAAACATATTAACTAATATACCACCAATTCTTATATAAACATATTAACTAATATACCACCAATTCTTATATAAACATATTAACTAATAAGATATTTCTTTATGATTATTCCCAATATATTGTAATAAATTCATCAAATTAATAAAATATAGCAAAAAAATAGATGCTAATGTATGCAATTATAAAAATAATACATTAAGGATGTAATTGATCAATATAATACATTTATCAATCAATACTATTTAAATTATGTAAATATTTATAGATATATTGATATATTAACATTGAGAACGTTATATAGATACATTTATTTTTGTAATGTTTTAAGACTATCTGTAAAATTTTTAAAAAAAATCTAGAAAAAGCTTCCAAATAACTAAACAAAAGTGAAACGATAAAAAAATAGAAATCTGTAAACAAAATTATATCACTTTGATTCCATATAATTTATGCGGATCAATATATTATCATATACAAAATATTGTAACATAATTATAATTAATAATATTCATATTAAAATATATCAAGCAAAAGATGTGATAAAATAATTTGTATCTCAAAATATAATCAAATTAAGAAGATTTACAATTTAAATGAAAACAATACATCACATAATTTCTTGTAATTCTTTTAAGAAAATTGATAAAATTTCATGCAAAAATACTTTAGTAATGACTTCTAAACAATTAAAATAAAAAACTAAAATTATGAAAATTCTTTTATGTAATAAAGGAAAGTATTGGGTCTAAAAAAAGATACATGAAATATGGTTCGAAATAGAGAAAAATGGAAGGGTCCAACTGAAAATTCATTTAATATCCCTCTACCCTCTTCCCCCATGCACGCTGCGGCTGCAGCAGCTGGCCCTTTTTCTTACATTTTTGAATTTTTGTATGATCCTATAAATAACTTTACATGTTGCCATTGAGAAAAATGTTGTATGGGATTTGTTACATGGAATTACATGGGATATTAGATAAACAATCCTAAAAGAATGCACATGGGGTCAGCTTGTTTTCTCATTTATTTTATGTGAGGATTCTAAATAGCTGTTTTTGTTGCATTCGAAAATTGAAAGTTAGATAAACCCTTTACACAAAAGACCATACGAATGTGATGCCGAAAATGCCAAAGAGATAATGTAGAAAAGCTCCCTAGCTTTGAAGTATTTTTTGATGATTGATGATTTTTGATGATGATGATTTTTGATATATTATTTTATTAGAAATTGATGGTGATTTTCTTGCTTTTGAATTATACCCTATTCTACTCAAATTTGTATCGCAAGCGTACGATAATCGTCTAAGTATTTTAGGGGTCGAACCACAAGGACGGATATTAGATAACTAAGTTTCAATTTTACTTAATCTACTAAACTAGAGGGTTGCAAGATTGTTGAGTTTGGTGTCAAGATTAACAACTTAATTAAGTAAATATTAAATAAAACAGAATACAGTAAAGATGGATTAATTGGCTAATTAGAAGTTAGGGGCTTAAGGCATGCTAATTCTTTCAGTTTATTCCAGTCCTAGCGGCCCGCTGGCTTTCGTAGCGGCCCGCTAAAGTGGACTCAGGTCGCTTGACAGATCAGCTGGTCGCTGGCTACTTGGCGGGCATAGACCACCTCGCTGGTTCACTCAGCGGCCCGCTGGTGTCAAGCTGAGACTATTACTTAGTTGATTTAAATGCTGCTTTATGTATAGAGTTGGGTTTTTGTTGAAGTGCTGCAGATCAAACTCTCGTTTTTGTTTCTGGAATTCAATTCAACTAACTTCAAATCTATCAAGTAGAACTAAACTTCAACTTTCGTTTCGTGGTCTAGTTGCTACGGGTTTATACCTTTCTAACCTATGAATTCTTACGCTTTCGCTGTTAGAAAAGACTTATAACTCGCGTTAATCAGCCTTGGTTTAATCTTTCGATTATAACCCTTCAAGTTAACACAATTGATATTAATTTCTTAGAGAAGCTTGGACTTAACTATCTATCTAATCAAGCAAGGCCTACACTTGATGGATACAAACAAACTAATCTAATCAATTAATTCCAATCAGATAAGCAATTAAAGAAAGAAAATAAAACACAACATGCAACTAAGAAATCAACTAAATAACAATATCAATTCATAAACTAAAGGTTCACTGCCATGGCCCCTAAAAAGGTATCTACTCGCGATAAAACATCAAACAGAACATCCAAGTATCAAAGAGAAAAGAAAACATAAGAAAGAAATAAAGTTACAACAGAAGAGCAACTTGATCTCTTCTTTCTGTCTTCTGCTACTCGACAGCGGCCCGCAGATGTCTCTGGCGACCCGCTAGACCTGTGCAGAATCGTTCTCCCTTCACCCAGAAAATTTCCTCTCAAATTGCCGACCCCTCTGTCTTCAACGCTTCTCCTTATATAACATGCATTGGCGGTTCCCTAATGGTGGAGGTCGTGCAAGTAGAGACTCTAAATTTGGCTCAGGCAGTTATGGAGAAGATAGCAAATCTGGCTGGCTATTTTTGTCTGTCGGTTAACATCTTCCAGCGGCCCGCTGCTGCATCTAGCGACCCGCTGAAGTCTCGTATATCGCCAGTCAACATCTGCTACCCGCTGCCTCCCTGTGGGTCGCTGGTGATATCTGTGGGTCGCAGGTCCAGTCTGAAAATCGCTCCAAATGTCGAGTCGAGTAGCCACA
Organism: Rhynchospora pubera; assembly: GCA_028095005.1. Lineage (NCBI taxonomy): Eukaryota > Viridiplantae > Streptophyta > Magnoliopsida > Poales > Cyperaceae > Rhynchospora > Rhynchospora pubera. The sequence continues at coordinate 320,050 of JAMFTS010000012.1, read as the reverse complement.
TCGCGTAGATCCTATACAAAATGAAGCAACCATGGCAGTACCTAGCTTCTAGCCTAAATTACCAATTAAACATTAGAAAAAGCACATAAAATCAAGAAATTAAGACCTATAAATGGTTGAAATACTAAGTATGAAAACCATTTATCAAACCCCCCAAGCTTAGCATTTGCTTGTCCTCAAGCAAAGTCCTACGTTCAAGTTCTGCTTTTCAGGGCTTAATTTCAGTCAACTATATGTTTCTTAACAAGTCAAAATGTCAATTCTTAAACTAACTAAACTAAATTTGAGCAATTTCAAGAATTCAATCTAAACTAACCAACTAACTAAGATATTTGCATTTGTCTTCCATGACTTATCTCATCAATTCCTAAGTTCATCATTTTATCAAGGTTAAAATTGATTAATCTAACAATTGGAACGGGATCTAACCCTACCAACATAAACATCCAATTCAACCAATTTATTTCACAACCAGGTCTTCGAGCTTTTTAACCATTCAATTTTTTGAAAACACATTGGAATAAGTCTAAAGTGGGGCGGAAATAAGGGTACAACTCCCCACCCAACCTATTCCAAAGTTTTTTTTTTTTTTTTTTTTTTGGGTTAGACTTTTAACTTTCTCTCGGGGCTAAGAGATCTTCCCGCGGTGGAGGGGTCAGCCAAATTATGGTGGATTTATTTTCGAGATTTTTCTCGTTTATTTTATTTTTTTATTTTTTTTTATTTTTTTTTTTTCACATCATGAGCCTTTCTGTTTTTACTCATGATTTATGGAAGTTCTTCTATCCACCATAACCTATAGCTTCCCGCAATGTCCATGGCATTGCACGCTTTTTAGTTCCCCTTTTTATTATTCTTTTTGGTTTATCATTTTCTTTGTGAATTTATTCCTTTTGGCTCAAAATGAACCACGTGTTTTAATACATCTTCGACTTTTAATTATTCTGAAAACAATGGTTTAAACGCTCTAGACCTAATGATTATTCCTTGGTTGTCATGCCTTTTATGTTGCTAAAGTTGATCTAAATGAATTTATCAATTTGAGGTGGCTACCGCCTCAAATGCTTTGATTAACCAATTAACCTATCTAATTCAACAAACTTAGGTTCCGTTGAGATACTTCATGAAAAGCTATTGCTCCTATCTTAGTCATATTTGAGTTAGTTAGATCGATAAATGTGCAAACTCTTTAATATTTCCTCAAGATTTTATCAATTTGTTTCCTTCAGTTAAAACTCATATCTTTTGCTCAATTCTCTGTTCAGTTAACTCAGAATAACTTCTTAACTTTCCCTAAATATGCAAAATGACATTAATTATGCAATTATTTACAAAACTAGATGAAAATGCAATGAAATTCTTAAGTTCTGGATAAATCTGCGGTCCGCAGGTGATGTCTGCTACCCGCTGCCTTAGCAGCGAGCTCAAAGGTCTGTCCTGCGACCCACTGAAATCCCTATACTTAGAATTTCTCTAAGTCTTGCCCACCTGCCATCAACGACCCGCTGGTAGGGACTGCGGTCCGCTGATTGCCTTGCAGACAGAGACTAAAATGCATGAATGCAATTTCCTAACCTATAATAACCTAACTAATTAGCAGTCTTTTCCATAAATTTTCAATTTCTCTCTATACCCCCCCCAAGCTTAATTCATGGCTCTGTCCCTAGGGCCATTAATTACCTAAAGAAATGAAATAGAGGGAAATTAGAAAACTTACGAACTTAGCTCAATCCTCGGGAGGTGGGGGTGGTTCTGGCACTCCGAAGATACGATCCGCGAAGCGCTGCATTATTGCCCTTTGCTCATACCTCCAACTCCTAGCCTCTTCAATTTCGGCATCTAGCTTCGCCTCAAGGCGCTCATAGTCCGCGGAGAGATTCCACTGTGCAATGTGGATGTCGTGAAGCATATCCGCGATGCCTGGGACATCAGGTGTGGCCGTCCCCTGGTAGAAGTCCTCCCTTCTCCACTCTGCTTGGCTTCCTGGCCCAAATGTGCGGGCCGCTGGTTCTGGCTGCGACCCGCTGGCTTGAAAATGGGCTTCTTCATGCTGGGTCGCAGGTTCTTCCTGTGGGCCGCTGGTCCTGGGCTGAGGCTCTGGAGTTGGTACCGGCAGAGCCAAAACTCCGCTCCGGACTAGAAGATAGTCCCCGGAGCGCATCTGGCCTATTCTGAATGTAATGGGGATATCCAGGCGATAATCCCCCACCACATAGCGTGTCTCCCGCGGTGTTTTCTTTACGTGACCCATGGATGCAAGGAGCTCCATGTTGAGGCGTTCGGGCCCGGCACTTTGCTTCATGCGGAAGCTTGCCACGCCTACGTTCTTGGCCAGATGCGTGACAAGGCCCCCAATCGTAATCTGCCCCTGCCCCGTCAGTTTGTTGCGGGCAATTGTATCGTGCCAATGCTTGAGCATGCTCCGTGCCAAGTTTTGATGTTGAGAGTTGCCGCGGCGGAGCATTTGGCACAGCACCGATGTCTCACCCACGTTAGCCTTAGCCCCCGATTCTCCTCTCGCAAAGATGGTGAGAGATAGAGCCCGTTGGATGAATCGGATCACGGGCATTTGTATGTCCACACTCTTCCTCTCTTTTGGAGCCTTCAATCCCGTGATTTTCTCCCAAAATCCTTCATCAACGTCCTTGACATCCAACCCGCCTCGCCTCAAGCCAAAGATATCGGCGATCTCGCTCTCATATCGGGCGTATCGGACCCCGTGGAATTGCCACGAGGCCACGAACTCCCCTTTCTCTTTATCCCACTCGAGGCGGAGTGTGCAAAGGAACTCCATAGTGAGGCGGGTGTAGGCGGGCTCCACTATCTCCCAAAATGCCCTCGTGATCCCGGCATTTTCAGTTAAAGCATAGAAGTCCTCCTCTATGCCGAGATCTTTGAGCACTCGAGGGTCTAGAAAACGAGTGTTCTCCATCTTCTTGATCTTGAGGCGCTCATAACGGGCCTTGCACTCGGCCTCAAGAAAACGGGGCGGGTTATCCCCGAGTTCTTCCTCTACTGTCCGTGATTTCCTTGCTGCCCGAGTAGTGGTTTCAACCACGTCCGGGTCCACTTCCATTCTATCCTCTTCTTCTTCACTCTCCTCACTCTCAAGTTCTTCCTCCATCGGAGCTTTACCCCTGTCAACAGTTTCTTGAACCGGCTCTTCCTCGGTCTCTGTCCCCTCATCCCCAAATATTTCTCTTTCCGCCTCGTCAAAATTCGGGGGCGACTCCTCCCTCCTTGGAGGAGGTGACTCTCTCCTTGGAGGTTGAGAAGAGCCACTCCCAGAGCCTCCCAACAACAATCTTACTGCTCTGGCTCCTCTTTTGAACACTTTAGGAGCCATCTGAATAGGTTTTGGCTTTTTTTCGGATGAATTGGTTGGGTTCTGTCACAATTTTACCCAGTATCAGCGGGTCGCAGGCGTTTTTGGCGGGTCGCTGGTATTGGGTTTTGGTGAGGTTTTAGCTTGGCAGAGTAGTTTCAGCGGGCCGCTGGAAAAGTCTAGCGGGTCGCTGGAACTGGCTGAGAGGTGGTTAAGGATGACCAGAATTGGGGTTTTCCGATGGGGACCAGTGTGGTACCGTCTGGTTTGGGTTTTGGGTCCTTGTACCAGTTTGAATTGAGTTGGAGGGTTTGGAATGAGTTGTTACCTTAGCCTAGTGGAGAATGAGCCTTACTACGCCGAATCGTGGGATTGTGATGACGAATCGATGCGTGGATGCGATGAGACGGCGAAAAGGTTTGTCACCGACGGCTCCGGTGAAATGGTGGTGCTCGTGGGGCGCAGAACGGTGGAGTTCGCAGGTGCAGGGCTTGGGTCGCAAGAGAGGAGGGGAAAGGGTCGAAACTGCTCTGTTGGAAGAGATGGAGTGGTGAAAAGTCAGAAACACCCTTGATAACCGTCAGATTTGAAATTTAAGATCTTTTCAGCGGGCCGCAGGTAGTGTCAGCGGGTCGCTCCTCCTTCCCCCAAGCTTGCTTGGAGCAGCGGGTCGCATGACGCCTGGCGGATCGCTTCAGTGTCCTGCGGGTCGCTGGTTGTGTCGCAGAAGAGCAGAAAACCTAAGAATTAAGCCAAGTTACATTGAAAACTTTCACTCCCTTATTTTTTATATTTTTTATTTTTCTAATTTTTTTTTTGTTGTTTTTATTTTTCTAATTTTTTTTTGAATTTTGTTGGGTTTACTGACTGAAAATAAATAAAATGAATTTTAAAAAGAAAAAAAAAAAAAAAAAAACCCTTGGGTTGCCTCCCAAGAAGCGCTCGTTTAAGGTCTCGAGCTCGACCCCTCATATCTACGTCTCGCTAGGTGTCGGGTTAACGAAGCGTATGACCCCCGCATCGTCCTTCCTCGACACATCCTCCATATAAAGCTTGAGACGTTGGCCATTCACTTTGAAGCTTCCATGAGCCTCGCTCCAAATTTCAACCGCTCCAAACGGATAAACCTTCTTAACCTTGAACGGACCTGACCATCGTGACCTTAACTTGCCTGGGAATAGCCTCAACCTTGAGTTGAACAGAAGAACCAAATCACCCTCTTTGAATTCTCTCCTCAAAATGCGCTTGTCATGCCATTGCTTGGTTCGTTCCTTGTACATTCTTGCATTCTCATAAGCATTCAAACGGATCTCATCTAACTCATGCAATTCCAAAACCCTTTTCTCTCCCGCTTCCTTGTAATCAAAGTTGATTGCTCGTGTGGCCCAATATGCCTTGTGCTCCAATTCAACGGGTAAGTGACATGCCTTGCCATATATCAACTTGAAAGGGCTCATGCCAATAGGGGTCTTGTAAGCGGTTCGGTACGCCCATAAAGCATCATCTAACTTGAGGGCCCAATCCTTCCTTGATCTTCCAACCGTTTTCTGCAAAATATTCTTGATTTCACGGTTAGATATCTCGACTTGCCCACTAGTTTGAGGATGGTATGGGGTAGCCACTCTATGGTTGACTCCGTGTTTCTTCAATAAGTTCTCGAACTGGCGGTTGATGAAATGCTTTCCCCCGTCGCTTATCACAACTTTAGGAACTCCAAATCTTGGAAAGATGACCTTGGAGAACAACTTTCTCACCGCTTCCGAATCGGCCTTCTTGCATGCTACGGCTTCAACCCACTTGGAGACATAATCCACTGCTACAAGGATGTACTCAAAACCACAAGATGAAGGGAATGGCCCCATAAAATCTATCCCCCATACATCAAACACCTCCACTTCCAAAATTGGATTCAATGGCATCTCATGTCTACTTGAAATGTTACCCATCCTTTGGCATTGATCACATGTGAGCACAAAAGCTCGGGCGTCCTTGAAGATCGAGGGCCAGTAGAACCCTGCTTGAAGTATCTTTGTGGCTGTCTTTGAGTGAGAAGCATGACCTCCATAACTTGATGAGTGACAATGGGCAAGAATGTCACTTATCTCCTCATGGGGAACACACCTTCGAAACATTCCATCTACTCCAAGCCTCCACAAAATTGGGTCTTCCCAGAAGTAGAACTTGACATCTGAAAGGAACTTCTTCTTCTGTTGATATGTCTGCTCTGGGGGTAGAACACCGGTGGCTAAATAGTTAGCAAAGTCAGCAAACCATGGGGGTCGCCCAGTTTTAGCGGGTCGCAGAAGTTGGGGTGATCCGCAGGTCAGACTGGCGGGTCGCTTCCACCTGGTCAACTCGCAGGGCCAGGCTGCGGGTCGCTGGTACTGGGTTGACTGCCATCAATTGCTCATCTGGGAAGCTCTCATTGATCGGTTTCGGTTGGGGTTCATCCCATCTGAGTCTGGATAGGTGGTCTGCCACTGAGTTCTCTGTTCCCTTCTTGTCGCGAATCTCTAAGTCGAATTCCTGTAGGAGAAGGACCCAACGAATGAGGCGTGGTTTGGCGTCCTTCTTACTCATGAGGTATTTAAGAGCCGAGTGATCCGTATACACAATCACTTTGGATCCGACCAGGTAGGGCCGAAACTTGTCCAGAGCAAAGACCACTGCTAGCAACTCCTTCTCGGTAGTGGTGTAGTTGATTTGAGCTTCATCTAACACCTTACTCGCATAGTAGATAACACATGGTTTCTTGTCCTTGCGTTGTCCAAGCACCGCTCCTACGGCATAGTCGCTTGCATCACACATCAACTCGAATGGCTGATTCCAATCCGGTGGTTGTAATATGGGTGCGGTGACCAATGCTTCTTTCAACCTACAAAAGGCATCAACACAATTCGAGTCAAATTCGAAATCAACATCTTTCATTGTCAAATTAGTCAATGGTTTTGCAATTTTAGAGAAGTCTTTGATAAATCTCCGATAAAACCCGGCATGTCCAAGGAAGCTCCGCACGTCCTTCACGCAAGTTGGGTTCTTCATCTTTTCTATGACCTCCACTTTGGCCTTGTCCACCGATATGCCTTTGGATGAGACATTGTGACCAAGCACCACGCCATCTTGAACCATGAAGTGACATTTCTCCCAATTGAGCACCAAGTTGACCTCCTCGCACCGCTTCAAGATCTTCGCTAAATTGGCTAAGCAGTGGTCAAATGAGGTGCCATACACCGAGAAGTCATCCATAAAAACCTCCATGTCCTTCTCAATGAAATCCGAGAAAATAGCCATCATAGCCCTTTGAAATGTAGCGGGCGCATTACAAAGTCCAAAGGGCATCCTCCTATAGGCATAGGTTCCATATGGGCACGTGAAAGTCGTCTTCTCTTGATCGCTTGGGTGGATTGGAATTTGAAAGAATCCGGAGTAGCCATCCAAGTAGCAAAAGTAGGAGTGGTTGGCGAGACGTTCCAACAATTGGTCCACAAAAGGCAAAGGAAAATGATCTTTACGCGTGGCGGTGTTGAGCTTGCGGTAGTCTATGCACATCCTCCACCCCGTCACCACCCGTGTCTGGATCAACTCATCATTCTCGGTCTTCATCACCGTGGTTCCTCCTTTCTTTGGCACAACATGGACCGGGCTCACCCATTCACTATCGGAAATCGGATAGATTATACCCGCATCCAATAGCTTCAACACCTCTTTCTTTACAACTTCTCTCAGGTTTGGATTTAGCCTTCTTTGATGCTCAACTGAGGGTTTGTGTCCATCTTCAAGCAGTATTCGATGTGTGCAAATCTTTGGGTCGAGACCTTTGAGATCATCGATGGAATAGCCAATTGCCCTCCTATGTGCTCTTAATTCCTTCAAGAGCTTCTCCGTCTGTTCTTCATCAAGCTCTGCATTGACTATCACGGGATAGGTCTGGTCTGGGCCCAGGTATTCATTCCTTAGGCTGTCGGGCAGTTGTTTCAGCTCCAGCTTTGGTGGCTCTGGCTCCTGATCCGAGCGGGCCGCAGGTGTCCCCAGCGGGTCGCAGGTGTCATCCAGGCTGAGCACTGTTCCTGTTGAAGTTCTAAGCTGAACTGATACGGCCTGGCGGTCCGCCGCAGAGGCCTGCGGGCCGCTGGCATCTATCCAGAGAGGTGGTTGAGGCTCTATTGCTTGCAGAATCTCATTGAAAATCCAGTCTGCCTCTTCCATCTCTTCGCTGGTGTCGGAGATGAAGCCGAACACTCTCATAAGCTGCTTGAGTACTGTCTCCTCCACCATTCCGTCGAGTTCTTCCACCATGAAGATAGAGTCATGTTGAGAGGGCATCTTCATTGCTTTGTCAATTTGGAACTCGACTTTCTCTTCGCCGATTGCTAAGGACATCCTGCCATTCTTCACATCTATCATAGCTCCAGCAGTGGCTAGGAAAGGTCGTCCAAGAATAATCGGCACCTCCAAGTCCTCTTCCATGTCTACAACAACAAAATCACAAGGGACATAAAGATTACCTACTTGTAGCGGTACATCTTCAACGACTCCAAGCGGTAAGCGCACTGATCGATCAGCCAATTGTAGAGACATCCTAGTGTCTTGCAATTCCCCTACTCCAATTTTATCGAAAATTGACTTTGGCATTAAGCTCACACTTGCTCCCAAGTCACACAATGCCCTTCTAATGCTTGCCCTTCCTATCTTGCATGGAATGGCAAACTTTCCCGGATCTTGCATCTTTGGTGGCAGCTTGTTGAGTATCAAGGCACTGCATTCTTCAGTCAAGGCCACCGTCTGGCATTCATCAATTTTCCTCTTATTGCTAAGTATATCTTTCAAAAACTTAGCATAAGTTGGCATTCGGGTCAAGGCATCCGTGAATGGGATGGTAATGGAGAGTTGTTTCAGGACCTGCAAGAACTTACTGAACTCCTTGTTCTCCTTGGTTTTGACTAGTCTCTGTGGGTAAGGCACATTGGGGCGCGGCGTTAATTGATGGACAGCTTCATCCTTGTCTGGGTGCTTGGATGGCTCAGGATCAGCGGGCCGCTGGTCAGTTGAGTGGGCCGCTGGTTCTGGGTCAACCAGCACGAATCCACTGTCTTCTTCAGAAACCAATTTCATCTCAGGTTCAGCGGGCCGCTGGTCATTCCTGCGGGTCGCTGATGCTGGGTCTGAAGCTGGCTCTTCAGGCATTTCAGGTCCATCGTAATTTGTGCCGCTCCTGAGTGTGATGGCATTGACGTCAGCCTTTGGATTAGGCTCTGGTTGACTGGGAAACATGCCAGTCTTGGTCATCACTCCATTTCCCGGCTGATGAATCACCGAGTTTTGTTTGTGCACCACTTGTTCTAGGAGTTCGCCTATCCTCGTAAGCTCGGTATGAACCTTGTTGTTCCATATCCCTTGATCACGCATGAAGTTGTCAACCTGAATTCGATGCGGAGATGGTTGATTTGGTTGATTTCCTCCTTTCAAATGAACACCCGGATTGGCCGCGCCATTTGGGTTCGCGTATGAGAAGCCCGGATGATTGCGCCTATCCTTGTATCCAACGGGAGGGAAGTAAGACGGCCCATTTCCAATGGCATTGACTTCCTCTTCTACGGGCTCATTTTGTTGAAGACGAGGGCATTGGGGAGCCAAATGTCCCTCTTCATCGCAAAGTTGACACGAATGGACTTGAGCCACGGGGGTGGACTTCTTGTCATTCATTTTCTTCATCAAGGTCGTGAGTGCATCGATTTGAGATTGTAGATGAGTTGTCTTGTCTAGTTCGAGCATCCCACGAGGTTGGTGTTGAGTCCTTGTCGAGTAGTTTGTTTGTGCAAGAGCCATCCTCTCAACCAAGTCAATTGCCGCTGCACTTCCCAAGTTTAAAAGCGATCCACCTGCAGTATTGTCCACATTTTGACGGGTTAGGTGAGTTAAGCCATCATAAAAACAGCTAATCAGTTTAGATTCCGATAAATCATGATGTGGACAAATCCTTTGCAACTCCTTAAATCTCTCCCATGCTTCCCCTAGGCTCTCATCATTCTCTTGTCGGAAGTTATAGATCTTGCGAACAATTTGGACCGTCTTCTCCCTAGGGTAGAATTTGTCCAAGAAGGCCTTAGCTAGCTCATCCCAAGTCCCAAAGGGTCGGGACTTGAAACCTGCTAGCCAAGTCTTTGCTCGGCCTCGAAGAGTGAATGGAAAGAGGGTAAGGCGGATTGTGTCATCGCGAACTTGGTCGAAATTGAGGAGAATGCAACATTGTAAAAAGTCCTCCAAATGTAAGGTAGCGTCCTCATGCGTGTCTCCCCCAAACATGTTCTGCTGGACCAGGTTTATGATCCCTGGATTGAATGCGAAGTCTCTTGCTCGCTGGGGGTTGGGTGGGTCAACTCCAAGACCGATATTGTTTGCGGCGGGTGCTCCAATCTCACGCAAGGGGCGATTACGTGCAGCAGTCTCCCTTGCTGTGAGCTCTTCACGAACCCTACGCTCCAGGTCGGCCAAGGGAATCTCGTTGTCACCCATGCTGTTGTCGTCGGAAAAGTCGGATTCTTCGGGTTTCGGGTCCTCAATCGTATCAGACCCAAAATCAGCGGGCCGCAGGATAATCTGGCGGTCCGCTGGTTGCTGGAATGTCCGTTCTGGATCACTCTTCGACCCTCCTCCTCGTCTCTGGTATACGAGAAGAGGTGGCTGACTCGATGTGGTTGCAACAGACTTCTCTCTGCCCTCTGTCACCTTTTTAGCGGCTCGCTGGGGTTGCCTGCGGGTCGCTGAAATTGGTGGTTGGTCAGGTTGAGAGACTCCTTCTTCACAAAGTCTTGGTTTCCTCGTCCTAGGGGTGCTTCCACTGTTGGTCTTCTTGTTTCCTCGTCCTCCTGCCAGTGTTCTCACCTAGATTTGAAGAAAGCAAAAGATAGTGAAGAAGGGTAAAGAAATCTAGCAAATTAAAATAAAATTTGAACCTAATTATCGCTACCGTCCCCGGCAACGGCGCCAAAAAGCTTGATGGTGATTTTCTTGCTTTTGAATTATACCCTATTCTACTCAAATTTGTATCGCAAGCGTACGATAATCGTCTAAGTATTTTAGGGGTCGAACCACAAGGACGGATATTAGATAACTAAGTTTCAATTTTACTTAATCTACTAAACTAGAGGGTTGCAAGATTGTTGAGTTTGGTGTCAAGATTAACAACTTAATTAAGTAAATATTAAATAAAACAGAATACAGTAAAGATGGATTAATTGGCTAATTAGAAGTTAGGGGCTTAAGGCATGCTAATTCTTTCAGTTTATTCCAGTCCTAGCGGCCCGCTGGCTTTCGTAGCGGCCCGCTAAAGTGGACTCAGGTCGCTTGACAGATCAGCTGGTCGCTGGCTACTTGGCGGGCATAGACCACCTCGCTGGTTCACTCAGCGGCCCGCTGGTGTCAAGCTGAGACTATTACTTAGTTGATTTAAATGCTGCTTTATGTATAGAGTTGGGTTTTTGTTGAAGTGCTGCAGATCAAACTCTCGTTTTTGTTTCTGGAATTCAATTCAACTAACTTCAAATCTATCAAGTAGAACTAAACTTCAACTTTCGTTTCGTGGTCTAGTTGCTACGGGTTTATACCTTTCTAACCTATGAATTCTTACGCTTTCGCTGTTAGAAAAGACTTATAACTCGCGTTAATCAGCCTTGGTTTAATCTTTCGATTATAACCCTTCAAGTTAACACAATTGATATTAATTTCTTAGAGAAGCTTGGACTTAACTATCTATCTAATCAAGCAAGGCCTACACTTGATGGATACAAACAAACTAATCTAATCAATTAATTCCAATCAGATAAGCAATTAAAGAAAGAAAATAAAACACAACATGCAACTAAGAAATCAACTAAATAACAATATCAATTCATAAACTAAAGGTTCACTGCCATGGCCCCTAAAAAGGTATCTACTCGCGATAAAACATCAAACAGAACATCCAAGTATCAAAGAGAAAAGAAAACATAAGAAAGAAATAAAGTTACAACAGAAGAGCAACTTGATCTCTTCTTTCTGTCTTCTGCTACTCGACAGCGGCCCGCAGATGTCTCTGGCGACCCGCTAGACCTGTGCAGAATCGTTCTCCCTTCACCCAGAAAATTTCCTCTCAAATTGCCGACCCCTCTGTCTTCAACGCTTCTCCTTATATAACATGCATTGGCGGTTCCCTAATGGTGGAGGTCGTGCAAGTAGAGACTCTAAATTTGGCTCAGGCAGTTATGGAGAAGATAGCAAATCTGGCTGGCTATTTTTGTCTGTCGGTTAACATCTTCCAGCGGCCCGCTGCTGCATCTAGCGACCCGCTGAAGTCTCGTATATCGCCAGTCAACATCTGCTACCCGCTGCCTCCCTGTGGGTCGCTGGTGATATCTGTGGGTCGCAGGTCCAGTCTGAAAATCGCTCCAAATGTCGAGTCGAGTAGCCACATCGCGTAGATCCTATACAAAATGAAGCAACCATGGCAGTACCTAGCTTCTAGCCTAAATTACCAATTAAACATTAGAAAAAGCACATAAAATCAAGAAATTAAGACCTATAAATGGTTGAAATACTAAGTATGAAAACCATTTATCAGAAATAAATTAAGATGAACAACTCATATTCCTGTTTGACATTTATATTTTATATTATTAATAAATATTGAACTGTGATAATGAAATTCCTCACATATGTATGTGGTAGTGGTATCATAAGCTCCGCTATCTAGGCATTTAATTAACACAATACGTAATATTTTAATTTTAATAAGAGTCTTCTTTGATCATCAACCAAATTTTTCAACACACTAAAATTATTTAATTAACACCGTAACACGTATGAAACATTTTTCGAGTTTAGAGTGGTATTTCTGCATTTGGGAATTTTTCGACGGCTGATTTAAATCCTCGCAGTTGTTAAGCCGCTGACGGGTGGACTAAGGGTCCGTATTCTCTGCTAATTTTTTGAGGTTGGTAGAGTGCCAACTTTTGATCTGAGCCGTTCAATTTAATCTCAACGGTTAAAATTTTTCGGACCTATCAATCTAGTTACATGCACAGGGTCCTCTTAACCGTTAAAATTAGATCTAACGGTTCAGATCAGAGGTTGGCACTCTATCAACCTTTTAAGGTTGGCGGAGGATGTGATTCCTGGACTAAGGGACTGAAAGCGGTGAAAAACTGAAAATCCTCGCAGGAACAAAACCTTTGTGCTTGGCAAGTGGGTGGTATCCTCTGCCTAAGGTTGGCAAGGTGCCAGCATTCGATCTGAATCATTGAGATTAAATTAGACGATGATGGGTGCTCCGTGCATAATATCAGATTGATAGATTCAAAAAAACTTTAACTATCCGATTTAAATCGAACGGTTCAGATCTAAAATTTGCACTAAAGTTGACACCTGGCAAGTGAACCACACAAATGAGGCAATATATATTCGCCACAGAGAACTTTCACCCAATTTGTTTAATTCATGGAAACTTGGTTCGTGAGAAACCAACATTTTACAATTTATATTACATTTTTTTTTTTGAAACAAGTGAGCATAAGCTGCCCACCACTCTTTTCATTAAACGAAAAAAGCATTCTATTACAATCTCTCTCAACCATCAACCCTAGAGTCTGTCGCACTGGTACCAAAATCTTGAGATACCAGTGCTCCAATGCTATCTCCCTTTATTCATTATTATTACATTAATATCCTTATTCATAAAGATAATCATAACCCAACAACAAGCAAACAACACAAAGTAGATAAGATAAATAATAAGTTCTCTCCTTAACCACCCAAGAGTTAACCCAGCATAGCCTCTTAGGTCGTCCTTCTTTAGTCTCATCAAACTCAAAGCACTGCATGGGTCCATGTGTCCTCCGCATTTTCGTCATCCGAGAGCTCGCCTCCAGTAATCTGCAACGGCATTTTGTCAAGGGAAGGCAGCCACTCCATCACTTGTGTTTTAACCTCCTCCGTCCATATCCCTGACCAATAGTTTATCAAAGCCAAAATCTGTGAAGCTAGATATCTAAGCGAGTGGCACATTTTATTTTGAAAGCATCTTGCATTTCTATTTTCCATACACACCACAACGCACCACAACATATAATACAAGCGATCTTATTTTTTCGGGGATGTAAATTGGAAATCCATGTTACCAAGTCTTCAATCGATCTAAAATTTGGTGGCCTTTGAAATTTATCTAATAACCATGTCCAAATAACTGTCTGTTGGGAACAATCGAAAAATAGGTGGTCAATCGATTCTAATTTTTGACAATACAAGCATGTAAGGTCTCCCTCCCACCCCTTTATAGCTAGATTATCTTTGGTTAACAATCTTTTTTTACACAATAGCCATATAAAAATCTGTATCTTAAGAGGCACTTTGATTTTCCAAATGGGAGCATAAGTATGATCTTGAATGCCTCTATTATCTAACCACGCATACATCTTTTTTGTTGTAAATTTACCTCCTCCCTTCCCACCCCATGATATCAAATCTGAAGTGGGCCGCAAGGTGAAAGATGAGACTAAATGTTGCAACTCACGTAAATTATCTCTAAGATTCATTGATAATAGTCTATTAAAATATAAGTTTAGTACCCTTCCTAGTACGACATCAACCGTAGCATCTTTATTAGTGCAAATCTCGAAGAGTGATGGAAATAATGACTTTAAAGATATATCACCACACCATCTATCCAGCCAAAATCTAGTATTTCTTCCATCGTCCAATATGAAATGACACTGTAAGTCTACTATTTGTTCTAATCTTTTTATTTTTTTCCAAAAGGGGAGCATCGTTGATTATTATTGCAAACAATTTATATTACGTAAACCTTGGCTAACGATCTTGTTCCAAATCTAACAACGAAAGAATAATTCTAAAACATGGCTTCTCCCATATATAAATTAGCTTTTATTATAATCAATTTAAAATAAAGTAGTCATATCTTGGAAGGCGTCTGTATCACCCAAATTTTACTCGATTTGTAGCCGCTCTCAGTCAACACCTTAATCAACTAATTGCTTTCGTCTCAACTAATTTTACTCGATTTGTAGCCGAATTTCATTGAAGCAAGGTCACGTAATCACGTTTCCAATCATAATGAAACAACTAAGAACAACAAATCAACTACAACAATACAGGTGGCAAATTTTCATTTTCTCGTCTGATGACTTCGCGAGAATTACGGAAAAGTCTCTTGTTCTATATCCTTAAACTGGGGGCCAATAATAAGGCCAATAAAGTAGTACTTAAATAAATTAGATTAAGAAGATTGATGTAAGAAATCATGCTGTAGTTAATATAAGGAGATAGATATTGATTATACAAAGTAGTTGCTATTGGTAACATTATCAAAAAAAAAAAAAAAACCAAAAAAGTTGCTAGCTATTGTTATTAATTATATATATCAGTAACTGACATAGTTAATTGAATAATTAAAACTATTACTTTGGTCCGATTAGTTTTGTTTACATACATTCTTGATAAAAAAATAGATTACAAGAATATATAAAATTCTTTAGTAAATTTATACAGATATATTATTTGTATTGGCTCAACTACAAAGTTAATATTATATTATTTTGAGCATATATGCTGCAAAGAATTATTTTTTCTAAATTGGTTAGATTATTATATATTAAGCTTAATTACGTAGCTACATTAACCCTATAGTACTGCAATTTTACGAACATAACTAAGATTATATTATTTTAATTTCAATTACAATAAGATATTACTATAATAATTAGAAATTACTTTTCATGGATACAAATTTTGAACCAGACTTTAATCACAGTCGTTCATTTTCAAGAAAGATTAATTCATAATAAATTATGATTAAGTGCGATTAAATTCCAGTTCAAAATTTATATTTAGGGAAGAAATTTTCAATTAATTATAACATTAAATTAGGAAGGAATGAGATGACAAAATGACTAACTATATGGCTTAAACGAGGTAGCCGTCATTCAATCTAATTTCTGACAAACACTTAATTTGTTATCTTAACTGATGGGTTCTAATTACTTGCTAGGTACATTTTCAATCCAACAGAAGATCTCTTGTTCTATACTAAGGAAGCTTAAGCGACCCTATCCGCCAGTAGGGTTTTCAAAGTACACAACACAAAAATAATGTAGGTATTAATTTTACCTTTTCCTGCTTTATAACACTTTCACTACTGTTAATTTATATAGTACTTTTTGGGTCGGTTAGTGCTGCTACCAAACTCCTATATAAAGGCTCTTTGATATACTAGAGATGCAAACCGAGTAGTGAGCTATAAATAAAAGGAAACAGCGTTACACCAGTCTGTGCTTGGTTGGCAAGGTATCTAAGGAAACTTCTCAGTTACACTTACTAAACCCTAGTATAAATCCTCTGCTTCTTATATTTGTACACTAATTTCTCCTTCTCTGTAGAGCGTCTCTGTTTTATTTACCACATTCAGAGTTTGAGTGCATAGTTAAATTGTGAGGTCCTAGATCCTGAGCGATATCTAATAAGGATTTTGCACACATTCCCTTTTCTTTTCTTACATACAATAGCAGAGTGAAGGGATAATGGGATTAGGGACAATGGAGTATTTCTCTGGATTACTTGGCAATAAATACAAGAAGAGAAAGCAGTTTCAAACAGTAGAATTGAAGGTTAAGATGGATTGTGATGGTTGTGTGCGCAAGGTGAAAAATGCTCTCTCCAACATGAAAGGTATCTTTTTTTTTTTATATATTTAGTTTTTGCTAAAAGAACAAAGTTTCTCCATACTTAACCCTGAATTTCGTTATTTTATTATGAAATTTATTGGCGCAATTAAACCACTGTATTATTTTGTTTTTCAATGTTCTTTTTAATACCTGTGTTGTAAATAAACAAAATTCATTATTATTCCAGTTATTCAAGTGCACAGTGGCAAACTATATATTTAATTCATGAGCCCTGTTTCCCCAATTAAATTCTGATATATGGGTTTTTTATGGAAGGAAAAAATGAAACAACTTCAATCAACAAAAGAGTAATTATTAGCTTAAATCTTTATACACCATTTCTTGCATCTGTAGAAATTACACTAAACTAAACATACATTAGTACTTTACCATTCTATTCTGTGACATAAGCAGCTGAGCAGATTTCGCTAAATCATTTTCAGGAGTTCAATCACTGGATATAAATAGGAAGCAAAACAAAGTGACAGTTACAGGGTACATCGAACCGGGCAAGGTTGTCAGAAAGGTGCAGGCAACAGGAAAGAAAGCAGAGATATGGCCATACATCCCATACAATCTAGTGGCACACCCATACTCAGCACAAACCTATGACAAGAAGGCTCCACCAGGTTATGTGAGAAATGTAGAGGCCATGACAGGCTTTAGCCATGAGGAAAGGCAAGAGGAGAAGCTCACTAACATGTTCAGCGATGAAAACCCGAATGCTTGCTCTGTTATGTGAAGTTGCGTAATGAGACTTTGAGGTTTAACGTGGATTTGAGTCTCCTACACTTCTAAGTTCTAAGAAAATTGTGACGAGGCATGTTCCCATTTCTTTGTTTGGTAGAAGATTGTAGAGAAGATACTTGAGAGTTTCTTTGTTGTTGTTTTTTTTTTTTTATTCTCTTCTTTCCAAATTTCCTTTTCTGTCCTGTAGAAGTATTGTATGTGTATAAAATACTAATATATATAGAATATACTATAGTATGCTTGAATCTTAATCAATGCCTCTTTAATATGTACTGGTTCCTCATTTAATTAAGGATATCCATAAGCTAAGGAAGTGATTCCTATCTGATTTTGTTTGAAATGAAATTCTGCTGATTGTCTGATTCCTAATATGAAAATCACATGTTATTTCAATCTGAAAATAAACATGACCCGTTGAGGTAACTAATTAAGGTACCGATCAAAATATCTTTTACATGGGATTTTATTTCATTTCATCAACTCAATTGATTTCACATGATTTTGTTAGACCTAATTATATGAAAGTTCCAACTAAATGACACCAAATCCGTTCATTTTGATCACGATTTTTCCAGAGAAATGAAATGAATAAATGAAATCCCATATTAAAAAAAATACGATTTTGATCAGGGACTAAATTTAATAAATGATACGTTAAAATGCAATAATTCAGGTATTGCTGTTCAAGTGTACCATTTAAGTTTGGAATTACTGTCTGTTCCCCAATCTTATTTTGTAATTTTAATTTAGAATCTTTTTCCATTTAAATTTGGACCAAATCGTAATGCATTCTGTTGAATGATTGTTTGCTAACACTAGTAACACTTTAAAAAAAAAAAAAAAAAAAAAAACCAGGCCACCATACCAGCCCATTATCCCATGTAAAAATGGGCTGGATTTCTTGCAGAAAAGTAGGAAAGATGCTCAAGTACTCAAGTAGTAATGTTAGGCCTGTCAATGTTCCACCGTTTCCGTTCCGGAACGGAATGTTAAACGAAATACAAAATCTATTTTTTTTTCTGAAAACGGAACGGAAACGAAATTGATATATATTAACGTTATTGAAACGGAACACGAAAATAGAACGGAAAACAAAATGTTTTTCTATTTCGTTGGCTGGAACAGAACAGAAACGAAATGCTTCTCTGTTTCGTTGGCTGGAACGGAACGAAAACGAAACCCACGGTTTCCGTACATGTTCTGCATGTTTGACAGGCATATGTGTGATATAGATTTGATATTGATTGCAAATGGCTAGGGCTTCACCTTGTTGCTTACTGGTGCGAGCTTGTGTACGAGCTTGGTAAATTAGAGAGTACTAGAGGGGCTCTTTTGAACTAAATTGAAGCAATGTCTTATACTCCTACCAGGGAAAATAGCTTAAGATTTTTATCAAGTACAATAATAGAAAAGATACATAAAAAAAAAAAGTGTTGTCTAACATGCATGTATGCAATCCTACCTCGGTCCAGGCTGTACCACTGGACAAAACATTGCTGGCATGAGGTTTCCTTGAGTAGGCATTACAGATTACAAATAATTCTTCGTTCTGATCATCAAGGTGTTAGTTTTCGAATTTTGATTCACCGCAGCCCATAATAAACTTAGGTAATTGTCCCAATTTTTCAACACCTTCTTCAAACACAATCCTCATGCCCATGAAGAAATGAGATTGAACGTGGCAATGGAATGCCCATACACCGGGATTATTCGCCTTGAACCGAATCGCTGTCCATCCAAGCGGGTGTACCACAACCGTGTTCTTTAAAATTGGATTCTTCAAATTATACCTCTTTGGATCTGACTCAGGGTCGAATTTTCCTAACCCATAACCTAGAACCCAGAAATCATGTCCGTGCAAGTGCCACGGGTGTGTCTCGCTATTGTTTGCTGTCAGAGTGTTAGCATTCTGCAAAATAACATCAACCACTGAACCAAATTCAAGCTTGTAGATCGAGTTACTCCTTGTCGCATTAGGGTTTACGGGAGCTGTAAATATGTCATAGGTTTTCACATCATAAGTATCTGGCGGCGGCCTCTGCTCAAAGACATGGTGCAAATTGTTCTTTAGAGCAATCAAGTAAGGCGTATGGGGGAGATCGAATGACACATTGTTGACGGACCACCTCATAACACCATTAACCCTATTTTGGGTGTTCAGAAGGTTGATCACCCGGTCTGATTTGGAAGGTGGTGATTCGATGAAACTTGAGTGTGCATGGATGGCAACAGATTGGTTAAACCGGTACATGGTATCGTTCCACAAGGGACCCATTGGAGGGACATTTGTAGGGAGTCTTCCACGAGGAACTCCATAGTAATGAAGAATACCAGTTCCTGTTGGTGTACCAGGTTTTCGGCTGACTACATTACTTGCTAACCAATAGTTACGGTTCGGGTCTTGATCCGCCTTCAATATTACAGAATATGTCTCGCCGGAATATATATTAAGATTTTTTACTACGAATGGGTCCACGTAGTGACTATCTGCTTCAACTACTGTCAACGAGTGTCCCTGAAGAAAGAAACATATTTGTGTTTAGCAGTTTTCACAGTGATTGAGAAAAAACATTGGTAGGCTTTAACCAGAATATTGGATTTGAAACATTTTATATATGGCTCCGTTTGGATGGTGCTAGGACTAAGGAAATAGTCTCTTTTTAGACATAAATTTATTTCTGACCATCTAAATTATTCATAAAGTTACACACTTCTCAATATTATTCCTCTTATTCCTAAGCAATCCAAACGGAGCAATAGTTTGCTTGCAATATAAACATACAATGATAGTCTAGTGGTAGATTAAGAAGAATTTCCACAATTGATGTAAGATCTTCTTATATATGCAACCAAATCAACCGAAGTACAGGACTCTTGAAAATAGGTTTCTAAAGAATTTTATTAAAGATGGACAATGAGGAAAAGAAATTCATATGTTTTTTGTATAAACTTATAGGGAGAAATAAATTACATCACTTTCCATGTATTTACCCGGAAAAAGATATTGCAAATAGTACAAGACGACATGAATTTCTTTTCCTAAAAATTAATGTGGGTAATTGGGTATCATGTGCGGGCAGTTTGAAAAATAAATTACATCACTTTCCATGTATTTACCCGGAAAAAGATATTGCAAATAGTACAAGACAAGAAATATGAATTTCTTTGCCTAATTGGTGGGAATAAACAAAGTCTTAGTATCTCAGTTCAACGCGCTCGTCTAATTTTATAAGGGGGTGTTTCGTTCATCTATATTCTAAATGTTCTAACATTGGATTAAATTTTTATTCCTAGAGTGTTTAGATCATTTTTTTTAATTCAGATTAAAAAGTGGTCCCAATCACTTCTTAATCCACGTTAAGAGAATGATTCAAACACCATAGAAATAAAAATTTAATTGAGATGTTAGACAACTTAAAAAATAATACTACTCTAGATCCTAAAAAAATTAATCTTGAGCGTTAAAGAATAATAATTTTTTTACTCTGAATAACTAATCCTAATTTTATTCTTAAATGATCCAAACACACTAATAAAACAGGACAAGGAATAAAAACCAAGAAATTGCGATTAAATTTCTTATATGAAATGAAATGGAAAAAAAACACCGTTTTAGATTTTCAAGGAGTCTGGGTTCTCTATATATAACAAAGTTTTTGATTAAATCTCTGTTGCAAGTCACTGAAACAGGCTGAGGTTCATGAGCTTGTATTATTTAGAGGCTGTTTTCAGAAAGTTTAAAATAGAGAATTTGGATTCCTTTGGACAACATTTATTTACGTAGCAAGTTGTTACTTAAATATGCATGGTCAACTATAATTAAATAGTAAGATAGGATGCTGATCCGGACAATAAAACATTTGATTCGAACAACATTTTTAAAATCTTATGACCAGATTACCCCTAATTATATGTTATATTGTGTTATCTAAATTACCCTAATAATCTTTTTTAATTGTAGACCGGAAAAAACTTTCTTTAATTATACTTTCCTAAATATTTCTTATATTTTTAACGCTAAGAGAGAGCAGTTCTTCATTTCCTAAATCCGCGTTCTCTTAAAATCCACTTTCTTCTAAAATTCAAGTTGTTTTTTGTTTAATTTCGGGTTTTATTCATCTAAACAAGCTTCCATTGGTTAACATCTCTTTTCACATGTAACCAAGCTTTTAAAATGCGTTTTTTTTAGTATGACGGTCTAGAGCTTATTTAACGGTGCGGCGTGAAAAAACAGTGAAAAAACAGTGTGTATATGCGAACATATGTGTCAAACTCGTATGTATTATTGTGCACATTACTACAGTACAAGTCGGAATACTATATTTTTTGAATGTGCTAATAATCTAATATAGTAATATACTGATAACTAATTATTGCAGTATAATTATGTATAAGTATAATATAAGACTATAATATAATATTGTATAAAGTCTCTCCTGTCTCCGTGTTTTCACCGTTAAACGTAATTTTTTTGCCGAAATAACGCTGTTATTTCGGAAATGACACGTTACACATTTTTCTGGTTTGAAACTGTAACGTTGGTGTGATTTTGTCTGGAAAATCGAAATTTCGGAAATAACGCCGTTATTTCGGCGAAATTTAAAAGCTTGCATGTAACTAATGTCTATCCCAAAATAAATTTTGTTACTTTTGCAATTTTAAATTTTTGTTGTTTCGATTGATATAGTGCATAGTTTAGGTTTTCTATGATAATAGTAGTATTTAATTACAAAATCAAGGTATATTATAGAAATGCAAAAGAAAGTGGTTGGCAGCCACAAAAAAAGGAAGGATTGTTCGGAGAAAGGTGAGAGAGTTATTCGCATATAAGAGGGCAACATGGTCATTTACAAAAAGTTTTGTTGCTCGGATCAAATATTTTGTTGTCCGGATCAGCACCCAGTAAGATAACCTTAAATATGAATTGAATTGTCCACTAGTAAGGACTGCACCAGATCATCAGCAACGTCTGATCCAGGTACAACTAGTGTAGGAATTTTTTTTATTTTCAATATATTTCTCGGAATCCGAGTTATATTAGTTTCAGATTAAATTAACAAAATGATTTTTTTGTTTATGATAACTTTTGTTTAAACAATTATTAATACGTTATACTAACTCTCGGTCGCTTCAAAAAATGAAAATAAGTTTCATACAAAAGAGGCAAAACAGAGGTTAAAGTTTTCTTTTGCACAGAATTTATGTTGGCTATTTTTTTCTAATAAACAAGTTAATATTTCAAATTCAAATTATTACTATAGTTCTCGTTAAGAAAGAAAATGGTTATGAACTGTACCTCTATTTCAAAGTTAAGTGCCGAAAGAGAGGTAACACTTGCAATGCGAAAACGGTACGTCTTGCCCGGTACAACTGTTAGCATGTAAGGTGCGCACTCAGGATTTGTTGAATTGCATGTGCCACCGACATTAAGAGAGCAGTTGAATTTTCCACGACCATTAATCAAGAGAGACTACACAAATAAAATCAAATTAATCATTTATTGGTAACTAAACGCAAGCTGCAAAATTTTTTGCAAGAACTTGAGAGTGATTGGAATCTATAAATTGATGACAAATTTACACAATAAGATCAAAGATAAAATTAAAAACCGTACATGAGGCTCTCCAACCCAGGTGAACTGATTCCCTGGCAGCGCCAAACCAGTGGCTTGTTCATACGTGCTATTGTGCCACCAGTCGTTGAGCAATATTGAATGCTCGCGGTCGTATGTAAATGGTTCTTTAAATCCATCTGGTACTTTCACTACAATCATTCCATTGAGACCAGCTGATCTCTGCATGCCATAGTGGGCATGGTAGATATATGTACCAGCCTGACATTTTTCAACAGAAAGAGTGGTATCAAGTATCAACATTAGTTTCATATTTGTGCTATGGCAGTAATGAAAGCCTACTGGGAGTAAAATCACTTACTTGGTCAACCACAAATCGGTATACGAATGTCTCGCCAGGAAGTATCGGACACTGACTAACCCCTTCAGTACCGTCCATCCATGGTGTACCAATCTGTAAGACAATCAAAATACACAAGCTGAGAAGACAAATCATAAAAAGAAAACGCAACAAAAACAATGAACAGGAAATGCTATATCCAACTCAGAAGTTGCTGCTCACTTGTCTGATGCCGTGCCAATGGATTGCTACATTCTCCGTCAAAAGGTCGTTCTTCACCTCAACCACAACTGTGTCACCTTCTGTAGCATATATGGTGGGGCCTGGTGTCTTACCGTTGATGGTGACTGCGAGCTTCTTCAAACAGTCAGGGGATTTAAATTGGTATGTGATCTCCCATTTATGGTGATGTACTTTAGCTTGAACAGAAGCTATTAAGAGGGAATAAGCGAATATAATGGACAAAAGCAGAGGTCTCCTTGCTAATAGCATGTTCCCTATGGCCTTCTTAATTAATTGACACTGTTACTCGTTTTGTAACTAAGGAGTGTGATTTAGTTTCGGTGATGCTTTGTTTGATGAATTGGATGGGAAGTGACCATTGCGCGGCTTGTTATGTATATATACAGAGGGGGTGTTTCGTTTTAATGTATAAGAAGTTGCATAAGAGATTATACAACACTTATGTAATCAAACACACATTACATAAGGCTGTATAAATGTAAATAACTTATTACATCTAAAAAAGTTGCATAACTAATGTTTCGGATATTTCTCATCTCATTTGACATTTGTATCCATCAATTAATTCTCACTGGCTCTCAATATCAAGCACTAATGCAATTCATAAGAATTATTTTTAAAATATAATAATAATAATAAAAATAATAATAATAACATTATTATTATTATTATTATTATTATTATTACTACTACTATTATTATTATTATTCGAAAGAAGAATATGATTTGTTTTATTATAATATTATTATTATAATAAGATTATTGTAACAAAAACTATAATAATGTAACCATTAATTATTTTGTTATTATAATATTATCATTATAATATATTATTATAATTTTATTTATTTTTATTGCATATTTTATTATTCAGATTAATAGTATTACATAATAATAATTATTACTTTTTATAACAATATTATTATTAATAATTATTTTATTATAATACAATAATATTAATTATTTTTATAATATTATTTTTATTATTATTATTATTTATTTTATTATTCTTTTTATTAGTACTAATTAAGTAATTCATAATAATTAGGTCAGATTTCAATCGTTTGATCTGAAATAGATGATCCAAGTATGTATTGAAATAAGCATTGTCCTTTACTAAATTAAATAACTTAAATTTAAGGATATTTTAATTTTTTGATATAAATATATATGCATAAATTAAGTTATTCTTCCTTACTATACAATCAAATATCAATTACATAATACTACATGAATATTTATGCATTCTTATACATAACTTATGCAACTTGTTGCTACGCAACCAAACGCGTCGAGAAATGATTGGATAAGTCTTTCTGACTTCCGGTGCCCGATTTTAAAATACCCCAAGTGTCACACATTATTAACCGTTGCATCAGAGTTTGATAAATGATTGGATAAATCCTCCAAAATATGCAGACTAAATGCTGTATCAATTCTTGATTGGAGATGAATAAAATTCAGTTTACAAACAACTCTTACGGCCGCACGAATCTCGACGACTCTAGTATTAATCACGGCATATCCATTAGTGATTGGATGGTTCAGATTAAAAAAACATCCACTGCATGGCCACGTAGAGGATGTCGTTCCTAGGCATGTCAATAACCAGCCGTTTTGGCCGTTTACGTCATGTTCCTTCCGAACGGAACGTTAAACGAAACAGAAAATTTGTTTTGTTTCTGATAACAGAATGAAAACGAAACTAAAATTTCTAAACGTTACTGAAACGGAACGAAACAGAACACGAAAATGAATTGAAATCAATAGTAAATGAAAGACGGAATAGAAAACGAAATACTTTTCTATTTCGTTGACTGGAACAGAACAGAAACAAAATGTTTTACTGTTTCATTGGCTGAAACGAAACAGAAACGAAATGGCTGGTTTCCGTTCCATCTTTCACGTTTGACAGGCCTGCTTGTAATTAGATAAAAGTTTAATGAGGTCTATATGCAGACTAAATGTTGTATCAATTCTTGATTGGAGATGAATAAAATTCAGTTTACAAACAACTCTTACGGCCGCACGAATTCAGGTTTTTACGGGCCGCACGAATCTCGACGACTCTAGTATTAATCACGGAATATCCATTAGTGATTGGACGGTTCAGATTAAAAAAAACATCCACTGCATGGCCACGCAGAGGATGTCGTTCCTAGGCATGTCAATAACCAGCCGTTTTGGCCGTTTACGTCCTGTTCCTTCCGAACAGAATGTTAAACGTAACAGAAAATTTATTTTGTTTCTGATAACATAATGAAAACGAAACTAAAATTTCTAAACGTTACTGAAACGGAAAGGAACAGAACACGGAAATGGGTTGAAATCAATAGTAAATGAAAGACGGAATAGAAAACGAAATACTTTTCTGTTTCGTTGACTGGAACAGAACAGAAACGAAATGTATTATTGTTTCATTGGCTGAAACGAAATAGAAACGAAATGGCTGGTTTCTGTTCCATCTTTCACGTTTGACAGGCCTAATTACAAGAATGTCACTCGGCTATTTTAACAAACATAACAAACTAGCACTCGACCTCTCCATTACAGTATGTGCTGGATTCATCCAGTCCTTTGTTTTCTGATTGTTCTACATCTGCCCATCGAAATTAGAGCAGACGATTCATATTAGGAAACAACCACCGCGTGTTTTAAAAAATGCTGATCCCTGATTTCATCGGATACGAAGCTAGAGGATCAAAATCCTCTACCGGGCTTATAAAAAATCTTGTTGTGTAGAACTTTGTATATCAACCTTCAATTTTTATCCAACGAATCAGGTAAAAGCGCTCAGTTAAATCGCTGACAACTTTGGTTAAGATGTGTTTTACATTTTTTATGTGCTACTGTATCAACTTGAGATTAGGGCTAACAAAACTTAATTGTAGTTTTGATTGCACAATTGAGGGCTAACAAAAGCTGTTATTATTTTCCCTATCGGCTAATACAAATTAGTTATACAGTGTTGAGTCTCTATTGTGGTTATACAATGTTGTCTTGTTGTCCTACTTGTCAGGTGATTTTGGTTCTTTATTAGTTATGACCTGACACTATCCACCTACTCAAGATATACCTTGTTGGTATATGTAACATATATATGAGCATCGTTAGAACTGTTTTACTTTTGAAAAAGTTATCATCCTCCGTTTTGCAATAATAGCTAGTGTTAGATTTTTTCCGGCATTGAATAGTTATCCTCGCTTATATTAGCTTAATTTTCTACACAGTGGCGGAGATACATTCAACAAATGGGGGTCAATTGACCCCGTTGTAATAAAATTTTTCGCTGCCTTGTATATAAAAAACTATACGTCTAGCATTAACTTTTCTATGACAAACTAATTTGAACCCCACAATAAATATATAAAATTATATTGATTGAACCCCGTTAAAATATATGGATCTGTCTTATGATGTAATTTTTTTTATGCAATTAGCAATTTCTTAAAAAATACGGAAAGATATTGAATAAGAAAAAAAAATAGTCAAGTTAGCTAATTTCTTGTCTTCCGATTTCCCATTTTCATTCTATTTTCAGCGAGAGCACATCTGCACAATTTTATAACAACATGTATTCTATTTTTTTTCTTATTTTTTTATTATTTTTTTCTTTGCGCGCATCTAGCAAAGCGGATAAATGATGTTTTGATATTTGCTAATTTGTCAAAGCCTTGAATTCTCTAGTCTTTAAGATAAAAAAAATAATTGAAATTCTCTGAAATTAATATTATGAATTTATTGAACCCCATTAGAAAAATTTCTGGCTCCGCCACTGTTTCTACATGTTCATAGTTTGATGACTTAGATATTTTTCTATCATACACAGTTGCTTGATGGACTGGTAATATTTGCCAGGTCAAAATATCCACCTTAACAAGAGCAAGAAACGTCTGCTGATATATAATCAGGTGTAAAACCTTAGGTCAAAATAAAAAGTTCGTGTGTATTGATCTAATCGTTTGTAGAACAGCTTGAAAGTCATCATAGGGACGGAATAT
This sequence comes from Rhynchospora pubera, assembly GCA_028095005.1. Classification (NCBI taxonomy): domain Eukaryota; kingdom Viridiplantae; phylum Streptophyta; class Magnoliopsida; order Poales; family Cyperaceae; genus Rhynchospora; species Rhynchospora pubera. Next base: position 293,109 of record JAMFTS010000012.1, on the reverse strand, counting down.
TCTATTAATCAAACTCTCATCCTAATTAATCAATCTAACTTTGATACAAGTTGCAAAAAAAAGTTTAAAGGTCCTAAATTAACAGTTCAGAAATTGGGATTTAAGACTCAAACAAATTAGGTTTAAAGATTTAAATTGCTTCTTTTATCTACTCAATCGTGCCTCAAGCAACCTGCTCACTTTCATGAGCAGTCCGTTTGAGAACCAAGTTCGACAAGACTTCAGACAACTAACTTGTTTCTAGGCTGGCACAGTCGCACATATAACTCGCCTATAATCCAAGCGACTAGCCTAGTCCGACGATAAAGCTGCATATTACCATAGTTTATTTGATAGTTGTGCAGATTAATGATTTAATTAACTTTTTTTAATCCTACGTTCGCACATGTCAAGTTATATCTTCAATCAATCTCTTATAAAATCTAAGTTTGAACTTCCATTTATTGGCTTAAGTGTTATAGGTTTAATTATTTCTTCGATCTACGACATCCCTCAACTTTTGTTTGTTGGGAATAGACTTCAACGTTTCTAGTTCTTGATCAAGATTTCACCTTTCGACTATTAACCGTTTAATAGGGTTTATATGATTGAAATAACCCAGGTTTTGTTAGACTTCCTATCATTCAAGTTAGCTACTACTTGACTGGAAAATACCAAATCTACCTAGCGCAGTTCAAATATATCAAGCAATTAATTCAAGCACAAGAGATAAAACACAAAATAAATCAAATAAAACTAATTAAGCATACAAATTGAACTAAGTAAATAGGTTCACAACTAGAACTCCTATTTAACTACTCTATTTTAATGAATTCATAGTTAAACAACCACATGTATCAATCATCAAGCAATACATAATCAAAGAATAAGAAAGATTACAACCAATCAGATCAATTTTTTTCGATTTTGTCTACTCTGAAAACTCTGTGAACTGCCCAACTAAATGTTCGAAATTGCTCGATTTTGATTTTTCATTTCAATTATACTTAATTAACCATCAAACACAACGGATCTTGCTAAGCAATCAACACACAAGAGAATGGGTAGGAAAAATTGTACACTATACATTTCCTTGTCAGATTCTTATGCCACGTGATATCACTGTATAGTCTAAGATAGGAATATGTCATTCTTGCAGACTATGAATTTCTTGATCTAGAGTTGATTGTACAAATTGGCCAAACAATCCAACTCCATTAAGGGGCCCAAACATATATCATCACTCATTAGGTATACTGATGAGGGACATACGATTTTCTTGATGAACAACCTTTTTCTGCATAATTCAAGAGAACATAAATAACGTCCGTATAGCAGCCCTTATCGGGAATCAGCGGTAGACGATATTTATAGAACCTATCCTCATGTGGAAAGATTGAATCATCTCAAACTTAGAATCAAACTCACATGAAATAAACAATGACACATAATACAATCCATATGTTTATTTCATTGGGTCAAGTCCTGTGCTATGTTCCAATAACATACACATATGCAATTAAGTTGGTAACTCTTTACTTATGATTTGTAGAACTTAATCATCACTTAACTTGCATACTAATCTTATATGATAATTAATGTTCCTTGTTAATTATCAAGATTATGGACACTTTAGATTTATTATTGTCATTCTAAATAATGATCCACAGAGGTCCACAATTCAGATCCTCAACCTGAATGATCTGTCAATAATAAATCTAGGAACAGATGATAAAATATCATCCATAAGAGCGGGTCGACTGGAGCTCCTGCTTCTGAAACCCTAAATTTTATTATGTCTAAAACCTATCCAAAATCAAACCCCTCCCCCACAAAAAAAAAACTCTATCTTTAGGTGCTTATATAGGTATTGAGAATAACCTCCAGAGATTAAAAAAATGTGCTGGTAAGTCGGTCAGATCATGCAGAAAGCACGTGGAAGCGGTTGCCATGAATAATTGTTTAATTCTGAAAACTGTCGAAACTGTTCAAAGCGGGTCACTCATTCAGACAAGCGGGTCGCTCACTCAGACAATATGCCCGACTAAAGTGTCTAAACATGATGTGTTTGGAAGCTCTCGAATAAGGGATTGGAATAAGTATAAAGGGCTCTTTCTCTCTCCTCTTCCTCTCTCCTCTAATTCCATTCTTATTTAACCATCTGCATCGTATAAGAATAAGGGCTTGAATAAGGCCTTATTTGGAATAAGCCTTATTCAAATGGTGTTTGATTCCATTCGGAATAGGCCTTATTCCATTGCATCCAAACACACCCGAATTCTGACAATCTCCTTCAGTCTGGTCGACTGTCTTCCCAGTTTGGTCAACTGTACACATAGTCTGGTCGATTGTGCTCCCAGTCTAGTCAACAGTGCACTTGGTTGGGTAGCTCGTGACTGTATTTATGTACAAAATCGAATCCACTTTGATGATTGTCCTGCAAAATAACGATAGGCCTGATCGAGGTATAAACCTAGGTCAAACAAAATAACCTTGTTTACTCGACTAGACGTTCGTAGTAAAGCAAAGGTGTCGATCCCACAAAGACGGTGATGAATACTAATCTTATTTGTTTGCTAAAGCTAGATAATAGGTTTTTATGGTGTTTTTGGTTTAAATCAAAAGTTAAAGAAAAGAGGAAATAAAATAAAAACAATCAAAACAAATAATTTTTTGGTGTTTTCAGGGTTTAAAATATGATAATAAAAATGTCTTAAACTTCGATTTCACTTTGGTTTGGTCGCAGGGTCGGGAGACATAGCACTGTCATATTATGTCTCACCAATTCGGTCCGAATTCCACTGTGTGAATGCTAGTTCTGCTTGTTTGTTGATCTATTCTTGCTAAAGGTCCATCTAGCCATACTTAGACTCCCTAACCCTTTGTTGTCGTCTATTGGGTATGGTATTTGGTATAGAATCTAGTGTTAACCCTCATCAAGTGCATTGTACCTCAACTTTCGTGTGTTGGTAGACCTACTTGAGTTTACTTGTTGATTTTCTCGAGATATCTACTTTAAACTGTCATTCAAATAGAAACTTTCACTTTAAACTGTCTAGAAGCACTCCAAAGTCGCTGCCATGATCGAGTGATGGTAGAGAAGTGAAAATCTCACGCCTTTCGGCGTAAGAACGGTGGTGGGAGGTGGAAGAATCGGCGATAATGGTGGATGCTGATGGATCAATGGTGGATACCCTTTTCTCAAGCAAAAACAATCCTAATATAACCTCCTCCCTGGCTCCTTGACAGCTTGGGGACGTTTTCCTCTACATCTAGGCCAAAACTGGGGCATTTCCATAAGAGAAAACACCTTCAAAACACAGCCAGAAAACTTTGCCTGTTTAGCAAGTCGGACCGAATTAAGGTCACTGGATAGAGACTGCATAGGAATTTGGTCCGGAATTCAGACCGAATTTTCTCTATTGGATTGAGGCTGCATATGAATTTGGTCCGAATTGATACTAATTCGGTTCGAATTCCTGTGCATTCAGCATTGAACACCAATAGCATTTCGATCATAATTTCTTCATCCGGACTCCGATTGAGGTGATTCAAAGATCGTTGGAAAACTTAGGATGAGCTCTACAATGCTATGGATTTCACTTAGTCAATCTATTTCCAAAAATTCTCCATTTTATGCAACTATTGTGTCCAATCCACCAAGTTCCCACAAGACAAGACAAATTCCACAGCAGTACCCAATATTGCCAAATAACATACAAAAGCACAGTGAATATCATTAGTTTGGTCACAATTTTGATGCAAAGTCTGGTCAAAATATTGATATAAATATGGGATATCAAGGCCATAGCAGTAACAATCTGCTAATCTATTAATGATGAAATCAAATTTAAAAACACATAGATTCAAATATAATTTAGATCCAAATTGGATCAAAACCATGGTATGAAAACATCCTATCAATATACCACCACAATTATGAGTTTTGTCAATTTATTGCTCTTTCTCTTATCGCAAAAGGTAAAATTATAAGAAGATAGCTGATACTTTGAAAGGGACGAAGTCGGTGGATGCTTTTGAGAAGCACTGAGAGAAGATCCAATTTAAGAAGAAATGACAAGTGTTTTCAGCATTTAAGATTTGTGTTTATTTGTGGTGTGTCAAGGGGGAAGGGCTTCTTAAATTTAAATATTTTTTTTGTCATCAAAATAGATCCAGTTGAGGTCTGACAAATGTGAATTTTAGGTGATTAAGTCTGCTGCATGTTTTGTCAAATAAAGTTTAGCGACCTTTGCAATGCTTTTGTAGATGTATGTGGTTTCTTGGTAAAATTTAATTTATGATATTTTAAGATAATATAGTTAGTAACAGTGGCTTGTGTGCATTCAGTTGGATTGTTCTTTATTTATTTATTAGTTTGTATACCAAGAGTTTGCATCTCACATGTTCTTATGAGCCAAGTTGAAGCTAGTCGAGGCAACTCGGAACCAACCTGGACTCAGCTCAGCCTAACCTCGAACCAACTACATGTTTTGAAGTAAGACTTCGCAATGGCTAAAATTAAGATATAATGATATAGACAGCAATTTCAAGTATTGTACAGTAATATTAGTTTCCGAAATTAACAGACTATTACACAACAATTTTAAGAACTAAACAAAGTACTAAACAAAACAAATAAGCTTTAAGGCTCCGTTTGGATGCGTTGAGAATAAGGTAGGAAGAAGGAAGAAGGAAAGAAATTTATTGGGAAGGAGTAAATTTATTGGGAATTGTGTAACTTTTGTGAAGAGTTTGGATGGTTAGAAATAAATTTATTGGTAAAAAGTGGTTATTCCTTATTCCTTATTCCGGGAAGAAGCCATCCAAACGGAACCTAAGAAATGGAACAGGTATTCAATTGCAACAAAAGATTAGCCAAAATTAATTAAAAAAGAGATTTACCTTTGCCAATAATTAATAACACATAGCTTAAGAAAATTGAACATAAACAACTACTTCTGAGAAAATGAAACAAACATTCACAATTAAAGTACGCAATAAAAAAAAAAAGAAACTGAAGATTTTGGTCGGTCCTCGACCTATATGCACATCTAACCTATTCTACATGCATAGAATTTAGATGTACCGCAGCGGAAGTTGATCGTTTGCCTAGATTCTTCTCAAAGCGGTGCTGTAACCCCTCCTTGTCTCTTTGTCTTCCTCCGTATGCAACTGGCACACCACAACCTCAAGACAAGGCTTGGCGTCACCTTTCACGAATCCAGATGTCGGTCGACTCGTGCGTGTGCTTCCTATTGCTCTCCAAGCAATAGGATGACTCCCTCTTTCTGATCTCACTCTGGTCTCTCTAGGATGGTGGTTATCTCAAAAGACACGAGTTCCAACCTTAGAGTCGCTTCAGAAGAGAGGGGTATAAATAGCAGTCTGGAAACAGACCTTTCAGATTCATAACTGCTGTCTGAAACGGTCCAGTCCAGAGTTGGACCGGGCCGTCCCAACCACAACAAGGCAGTCCGGTTGCCCAGCAAACCAGTCCGTTCCAGAGTTGGACCGGGCCGTCCCAAAGTTGGACCGGACCGTCTCAACCATAACGTGACATGCTGGTTTGCCAGCAACATGGCTCCACACACTTTTTCTAACATCTCCCTCTTAGAGACATTGTTGCCAAACACAGAGTCAGACCTCATACGGCAAATGGACCGTGCGACCAGCGCATACACCTGTCATGCGGGAGCTAAAACGCCTCACCATAACAAAGTTAAGGCCAGTGAGAAAGCATCTACCCTTTTATAAAAACAGTTAGATAATTATGTATACTAGTACCTTAGATACATTCAAATTTACACTAGATCGGACATTATCGACCGCTCAATGATACATGTCATTTCTTTTTCAGTCTTAGTCCGCTGTATGTTCCCAACCTCAGTCCAAATGACGAGTTTGGTGGATCCTGAACACCAACAGATTTCTCATTTGTGCAAATCGAATCTGATCTTTCCTTTGTCTCATGAAAATCAGAACAAAATCAGTCGCTTTCCCAACAATGCCCCGACAGGTGGAATATGCATCACCATAGGGTACACACCAAAGTAGCAGGCACTGATCCTGTCCCTCATGACATAGTCAAAAGTCAAAGGGTACGTAATTGTGGAACTCACACAATGGGGAGTCATACGGTCTTGGTCCTGGAACCACTCAACCCATCTTCCAAGAGTCGCCTAGCACATGTGGTATGAGCACATGCTACAACGAATTATCTGCACCAACAGACGTGTGTTCTCATTCGTTGTACGAGTCTAGATTCAGTTTGCAAACCAAGTGTCTATGGTCTAGACCACTCCTTATTGCAACTAATCCTGAGATTCTCCACTTAAACACTTCCAGAGTTTTAAGGAGATTCTCACCTCGGCTTTAATTTGAACTATATGATTGTTGGGGATACAATAATATCGGATCGCCTAAAAGAAGACAAGCCTCATTTCAGTCCTAGACTGAAGCGACATTGAGTTTCGACCACCCCAGGTGGCTCCTTAGTCCTTGACCAAGCGCACATAACTCAATCTAGTCTCATCTCTACATGCCCCTGGCATTAGAGGCGATTGCTCGCGTGAGCGAGACAATCTTTAGTTCAAATACACACTACCTTCCATGCTTACATTTAATTAAACAATAACAGGCAATTCAATAATAAGAATGAATGCAAATGTCTTAATATATATCAATGAAACATAATTGTTCAAACACATACATATATACATAAGTCTGAAAAATTGGACCGGACCGTCCCAGACTAAAACAGGCCATGCCCTAGCTATTTTTCAGTGTTCAGACGGTCCGGCTGAAATCCGGACGGGCCGCCTCAATCTGGGACGGGCCGTTCCAATCCTAGGAACCGCCTGCAGATCTCAAACCCATGATTCTAACCATCTTAAGGAACTGCATCCTAGCTATGGCCTTTGTAAATGGGTCTACCACTATCTCGTCGGTGGAGATGTGCTCTAACACAATCTTTTTGTGTTCTTGTCTGTCTCTAACAAAGTGATATCTCATGTCAATATGTTTGCCTTTTCCATGATACTTGGGGTCTTTAGAGAATGCTATAGCAGCAGTGCTATCACAATAAATAGTCACAGGTCCGATGGGCACCTTGACCACCCCCAGTTCCTTTAGGAAACGCCTCAACCATATTGCCTCTTGGGCAGCCGCAGAACATGCAATGTACTCGGCCTCCATGGTGGATAGAGCAACACATGTTTGCTTTTTACTAGCCCAAGAGATTACACTCTTACCAAGCATGAAAATGAAACCTGAAGTGGATTTGCGCTCATCCAAGTCTCCACCCCAATCAGCATCCGAATAGCCGACTAAATTCAGGTCTCTGCCTTGGTAGCTTAGCACATAATCAGATGTGCCCTTGAGATATCTCAAAATCCTCTTGACTACTTGCCAATGAGAAAATCCAGAATTCGATTGAAATCGGCTGACAAGACTCACTGCATAACATATGTCGGGTCTTGTACACATCATGGCATACATCAAGTTTTCAACTGCACTTTTTCCATCTTATCTTTTTCTTCCTTTGCCTTGGGACACATGTCACTGCTCAAGCTTGTATTCTTGTCAATAGGAGTGTCAACCGATCGACATTCAGCCATGTCAAATCGTTCAAGAATCTTCTTCACATAAGTTTCTTGAGATAAACTGAGAAACCTCTTGGTTCTATCTCGAGTTATCTTGACACCTAGCACATAGCTAGCTTCACCCATATCTTTCATGTCAAATGTAGAGGACAACCAAGTCTGCGTTGAACAAATCAGCGACCTTTGTTACCTGCAAGCAATATGTCATCTACATACAATGTCATAATCAAGAACCCACCCATGAACCTCTTCACATACACACAATGATCATCTTCCATCACCTGAAAGCCGTTTGACAAGACAGCTTGGTGGAATCGGAGGTTCCATTGTCGTGATGCTTGCTTGAGACCATATATGGAACGGCGAAGTTTGCACACCTTGGGCTCCTTCCCATTAATCACAAACCCTTAAGGCTGTGCCATATATATCTCCTCTTGCAATTCTCCATTGAGAAATGCAGTTTTCACGTCCATTTGGTATAGTTCTAGATCCATTGCAGCGACAATTGCTAGGATCAAGCGGATAGAGGCAAATCTGACTACCACTACGCAAAATTTCGACTACTGTAACGGTTAATAAAAGACATTTGTAACGGTACACGTAACGTTACAGTAGCCCCCGTTACAGAAGGTCTAATAAACGTTACAGATCTATAACGGTTATTATCTAATAATCGTTACAGAAACCGTTATAGAAGCCAATCTTCTGTAACGGTTATTATCTAATAACCGTTATGGTATTGTGGACGGAAATGTGGTTACGGTTTTATGAAGAACATTTGTAACGGTTATTAGATAATAACCGTTACAGAAGTCTGGCTTCTATAACGGTTGTTATGTAATAACCGTTATCCTATTGTTGACGAAAATTACATTTACTGTTTTTTGAGATCATGTGTAACGGTTATAATCTAATAACCGTTACAGAAGCCAGTCTTCTGTAACGGTTATAATCTAATAACGGTTAAAAAAATAAAATTATGAATTCTGTAACGGTTATTCCTTAATAACCGTTACAAAAGACCATCTTTTTTTTTTGGATTTCACCTGTTTGATTGGCTAGCCCAATTTGCTAGCCGAATTGGTACCAAATTGGTACCCAATTTACATTAACACATGCAGCATATATATATATATATATATATATATATATATATATATATATATATATCACAAAGCACTCATATATCAAACATATATAATCATGCATATCACACAAACAATAAACAAAGTATTTATATATATCACAAGTATCATCAAACATGGCAAGTCATCAAATAACACATTTTAATCAAATAATACCCCTTGCATGAAGTCCATAACTTTTGTCACGATACCATCAATCATTTCTTTGTTGTATGGTACTCCAGTCGGCTCGATCATCTGCATATTATGATAAACAAGTCAAAAATATTATTAGTTAGATCATGAAATTCTAAAATCTAATTGTTTGATCAAATGTTATTAGTTAAAAGAATAAGTTACTTACATGAGGTATTTCTTGAATTCCTATCCAATAAGATAATACGTTTTTCATAGCGAGCATTGTGAAATATTCACATTCTGTGCTGCCCTTTTGTATCGGACACTAATTATGATCCAACAAGAAAGACAGTTAAGATTTTGCATAGTTTCAGAAACCCTAGGCAGCTAATATATTTTTTAAGTCTCGTACCTGAATTTTGTACCAATCAAATGTTGTTCGGGTCCTTGCGTTATATTTTCCATTTTCCATAAGGTATCGCTTGTATATCCTGCATACAATATCATTAATAGCTTAGACAGAACCGTACTTAGTCCTTATCTCAATATCAGAATCTCATGTAGAAACGAAAACTTACTGGGTTATGAATCCCTTAAGCAATATCTTTGGATTCTTGCACTCGATAGAATCTGCTATTTGAACGGTGCGCTTCTCGACATTAATAACAAGAAGGACCCAATGAAAGCTGCAAGAATAGAGATTATTGTTTTCATGAAATTAAACCAAACATGTAAACGAGATAATTGATATTTTATTAGTTATAATTGTCCTTACTCTTGTAAATAAGGCAGAACCATATAATTGGATGAATATTTCGCGAATGACTTTATCAAGTAGTCCGCAGCAACATTTTGTTCTTGTTTGATTTTAATAGCAGTCAACATCTCTCGATCTAATACGGTGATGTTGTTTTCTCCCTCTGAAAGTTCATTCATCCAAAACCTACACTCACGGATATTAATTCATACGTTTTTCACCTCCAATTAATATGGTACTTTAAAAAATATTTTAAAGTTGAAAATTCATACCAAGAGTACAACTTGACGATCGACACGTTTAGAGATTCTCTTGTAAAGCATTGGAGGATGTCACACAATTCAACGTTGAACTTAACCTCGCCGCTGTGTGTACCCCAAACATCACATTTATGCAACTCAAAATTTTTCTCAAGCTCTGGTTGGAGCATCAATAGATCATACAATTCTCGTTCGGATGGGGTAAGTTTTTCAATCGCATCCTACTGAATTAGCGGATCGCGAGCAACAATCGACCCTGAAATAATCAGTCACAAAAGAATAGATTATTCAACGTTGAGCAACAATCTACCCTGAAACAATCAATTGAACTAATTAGGTTTTGGATGAACCTGCACTTGGAACCTTTGGACTCTCGATCACCTTTTTCGCCACCGCCTTGCTCGCATCTGGCTTCTTTTTTATCAAACTCTACATTCAATATCATCACATAATTAATTAGTGAGTTCTAGTAGAGATGGATGAAATAAATTATCATAATTAAATAAAACGATACCTTGTGGCCTATCTCCACCAAAAATGACGGCCATGGGAATCGCCCTCCTATATTATTTCCTAATAGATCATCTGACCTACCAGGGACTTGCCACTGACGAAAATCATCGCCTACTCGGAGAAGATGGATATAGAGTTGTTGATCGTCAGTAGCACGCCTTGTACGATCTAACCAACAACACTCGGAATAATATTTCCCTCGGCCACCTTAATCTTCTGGTTAAGGTGATCAAGCGAAAAGATATCGCACGGCGTTTCTTCCTGAAATTTAGTTCGATCAGAAACTCTAATGCTAAGCCAAACATAAATCTAAATAGAAAAGAGAAAAGTGATCAATATGAACCTGAACAACGCTTCTCGGATCCAGAGGCATATAGCTTGAGGCAACCGTTCAGAATATCTCCTCGTTTGGCATTCCTGAGTCTACCTCATCTTCAACGAATGGCTGGTACGGCGTCACAAATTGCTGCGGTTCTTGAAACTGCAATCCGCTACTGGCCAACCATTGTTTCATCTCCTGAAAATTATCAAGCAACCGGATGATGAAGAATAGTTTTCATTCATTTTGATTACATTTTGATTGTCAAAAAGGATTACCTGAAAAACTTATTGTCTCGCCGCATTCATTATCTCCTCGGAGTGAATCAAGTCCCTTTTGGTTTTCTCAACGGCTTCAGCTGCGACCCTGCTCATCAATTCTTCAATCTGGTCTGGTGCCATCCATCTTTCATGCGCATCCTTTCTAGGCTTTCTTTTATACACATCTTCCTTCTTGGTCCATAAAGGATATCCCCAGATTCTTCCTGGATGTTCCGGCCTGTCAACCGTCCGATTTAAGACTTCTTGTTCCGGTATTGACCCGGAATTGATTTCACCAGACATGGCACTCAACCGACTGAATGCCTCAATAGTCGACGAATCAGAGCTATGGAACGTGTAAGTATCTAACAAGCAACAAACAAATCTTATTAATAATCACAAAACAGAATTTGAAGTTAGCATATATAATAAGTCTTTACATGTGTAAGTACCTTTATCCTTCGTAGCTACAGTCATTCCCATGAAATACCTTTGACTCCTCGGTTCTAAATCGCCGATGGTAATGCTCGTGGAACCGGCCCCTTCAGAATCTCCGGGTATGAAAATCTTGTCTGTAGGTTTCCATGAACCTTTTTTTCCTCTATAGCCAGTGGAACCCATCCTATGAGGCTCTTTCCATTTCTTTCTCAACTCCTTCGCTTTGTTGCTCTTTTGTACAAAATCTGCACCCGTCCTTTTCTTGAAAAAATTTTCCCATTCCTTTTGTGATATTGGGTGTTTATCGCATGGATTTTGGGATTGTTTGAATCGGCATTTGTGATGTACTCCTCAGCAATCCTACTTCTATAAGCCCTGTGACTTATGCTCATCGCTTTGAGAGTATTCTTCATGGCTTTATCATCTTCGATGTTGAACATTTTCTGAAACATAACGAAAAGTTAGTTAATTGGTAGCATAGGAATTTAAATTAGTTGATTTAAGTGAAAATTTATTCACCTTGATGTCCAACCACAACTCAAGTTTGGTTTCCTTTGAAACGTCCTTCCGCCAATCATCAATTGTGATTGGCACTCTTGCTCTAGCCAGATACCCGCAATATGATGCAAATTTGTTCACCGACTCTTCATTACCAATTGGCACTCCTTCTTTGTCAAATTTAATCTCATACTTTTCCCCAGCAGCTTTTTTTTTCTAAACTCTTCCATTGTCGTTCTCCTCATCGCTGGATTCTGTACCAGCCTGTTCACCCTGTAAATCTCTATCTTGATCTCCAGACATATCTATTAACAAATAATTAACAACAATGAAAGCAATCAAATCAAGTTAACATAAACATAAACATAAACATAAACATAAACATAAACATTAACATAAACATTAAACATAAACATAAACATAAACATAAACATTAACATAAACAAAATATATTAACATAAACATAAACATTAAACGACAAGTTCAATCTCAAATAACAAAATACATTAACATAAATCTAAATCCTAAAACTAGTGTTCTTCATCCGATAGAGACATTAATCTAAATCCTAAAACTAGTGTTCATCATCCGACAAAACAATGACTTCATCATCTGATATTTCAATGACTTCTTCTATCCACTCTGTGTACGGTGCCACAAGCTTATCAATCAAAAGCTTGAAAAACATTGAATGCTGTTGATATTTTGAGAGGCTTGGTTGGCCTTGGTTTTGAGAGGCTTGGTTTTGGTTCGTTTGGTTTTGAGAGGATGGATTGGCACGAACTTTGCGCCTAACGTACACTCGTTCGATCGGCTTTTTTCCCTTTGAATTGCTTCCTTCACCTTTCTCCATTACTACCTAATTAAAACACCATATATATTATATATTAATGTTTGGCGCAATGTTCAATTTATTCAAACATGGACAAGTTTAAAATTCAAATAATTAAAACATACATAAATTTAAAATTCATTTAATTAAAACACAATAATATTCAAACATGAATTCATACTCAAATAACATAAACTTCAAATTACATAGATAAAGTTAACACAACATAACATAGATAATTTTATTAATTCCTAAGACAATTCAACCCTAATTCTTCTCCTCTTCCTTAACCTCCTTATTCTCACTAGATCCCTCATCAATTTTAACTCCCATACTAAAATCAGGGCTCCTTTCACAGCTTGGAGGGAGACGACGTACAGCCGAGACGGCCCTTCTTTTGGGAGGTCCGTAAAATGGGACCCTTTTTGATGCCACCTTAGGTGTTTCCTCCCCCACCTTATTGACGTTTTGATCCTTCTCCATCTAATTTTCATTTTAAATAAATTTCTTAACTCCTTATCCATAATAAATTCACAATGTATATATATCTAATTAAATTAAATTCTAAATTATCAAGTAATAACATGCACGTCTCTATAATCAATTTTAGTAATAACATTTGCATATTAACCCCAAAAAAGCCCAAAATTAAGCATATTAGTCCCTAAAACAGCCCCAAATTAAGCATTTCAGACCCTATTAAACCCCAAATTAAGCATTTTAACCACTATTAAATCCATTATTTGCATTTCAGCCGCAATTAAATCCATTATTTGCATATCAGTCCCTATTAAACCCCAAATTAAGTATTTCAGTCCCAAAACAACACATATTTATGCAAAACAGTCCCTAAAATTAAGCATTTTCCCAAATTAAATAGTCACAATTTTGCATTTCAGCACATATTAATCAAGCACAAACAACCACAATTTTGCATTTCAATCAAGCACAAACAACCACAATTTTGCATTTCAGCACATATTAATCAAATAAGCAAAACAGTCCCTAAATTAAAATTTGAGAGAAAAGGAAGAGGGATTACCTGAGAACCGAGTCGAGATAGTGTTGCCTGTGAGAGTAGAGAGACAGATCGAGTGAATAGGATGAAGAGGAGAGAGACAGATCGAGTGAATAGGGTGAAGAGGAGAGAGACAGATCGAGTAAATAATAGAAAGAGCGAGGGATTACCTGAGAGAGAGGGGAGAGAGCCGAGTAGTGTTGCCTGAGAGCGGAGAGAGAGATAGATCGAGAGAGAGAGAGCTGTAAAGATAGAGAGAGACAGAGTGAGAGGGAGTCAGAGAGAACGAGAGAATGAGAGCGAGAGGGAGAGGAAGAGGGATTACCTGAGATGGGAGAGGCGTGAGAGCTTCTGTGTCGAGAGAGGCGCGAGAGTTGTCGAGAGAGAGAGCTAGGGTTTTGCTTCTATCGTTCGAGAGAGAGAGGGGCTTAAAGAAAGAGGCGCTCGATCGATTTTTAGAAAGATAATGACGAAGAGACGCAAGCCAGGCTGGGTTTTTAATAAAGGGTTCAACTAATCTGTAACGGTTATTAGCTAATAACCGTTACAGAAGTTCAAACGTTTTTATGTATATAACCTTCTGTAACGGTTATTACCTAATTACCGTTACAGATTAGACCTCTTCTGTAACGGTTATTAGCTAATAACCGTTTGTTGACCTATAAATTTTATGGTTAACAAAAATGAAAAGTGATTACATGTATCGTGACATGTGATATCAACTAAAATAGCATGTTCAATATTACTAAGCCTTCCGTGCAAAAAAAAAAAAAAAAATTCAAAAGGAACAGATGAAATTTAAGGGATTTAATTGTGTTTTAAATCGGTTACTACTTTGCACGTGTAATTAGTAATATGACAGTATTGCCGAAAGAGCCGATCGAGTTTCGGAGGACTCCGATTAATTAGCTCGAGGTCGTGGCCGAAAAGGAAACGAATGTTGATCAGAGTAAAAGGCACAGAATTGATTGAATAAGAGGAGAGAAGAAATGAATTACTTCAATATACGGCTTCTTGAGAAAGTGAAAGTGATGATTAAACTATTAGCAGTGCTTCAAAATAGCTTTGGTGTCCTAAACCACAAAAAGCCCGGTGAACTAGGCAAGAAATTCTTATGTAATGGGAAGTTAAACTTAACATTAATATATAGCCTGGTGAATGTGCTAATTGGAGAGTACAAAATACACGGGCTACATAAATAGATCAAAATGAAGTCGGTCACTGACATAACATGTGTAAAAATAGAAGGCCATTATTTAGAAATCACACAGAAGTTAAATTGCGCAAGAAAACAAGATGGATTTCCATGAGATGCAAATAATAACATAAATTGAAATTGGTTATTTGAGTTATGCCATATTACCCACGACTCAAATTAAAGAAACTACCAATTATAAATGAGTGGTTATTTGGCATGCGCCAAGATAGCCATGGCCCATCAATTTTCTGTCTTTTGACCCTTGCGAAATGAGAAATGGCACATAAAGGAGGAAAGTCGCAAAAAGAGAACTGTAAATAGATTGTCAGTGACTGAATTATATGATGACTGTTTCAAGGAACCAATTAGTCCCCGCCCAGTCAGCACATGATATTTCCAAGTGAGAAATATAACCGCCAAGATAGAGGTTGCAACCAGAAAAAAAAATGAAAGGGAGTCTAGGGAAAAGGCGCAAATTGTCATTCAAATTACCAACTCAGTAAGCCTATGGCAGCACGCCAAGTAGGCCACGATGGCTGTGACAACTGGATATTCCTGGCGAAAGTTGTCTGGATAAAAACCCTTATAAAAGGAAGAGGCTCATCATAAGAAAAAGGCGGAGTGGACAAAAAAAAAAAAAAAAAATCTGTTAAGAGAAAAAGAGACACAAGAAACTAACCAGTGAGAGAGAGAAATTCTTATAAAAAAAAATAGAGAGAAAACAAACAGAAATCAAGAGCATTCAAAGGCTTGTATGGGTTTGTAACACCTTTCTCCTACTGTTAATGAAAGAAAATTCTTGATTTCATTCTGTGCATTAGTATTTATTTATTTATTCATTTATTCATTTTTATTTTAGTTTTATTATTCGTGATTATGATTCAGCAGTATATCTTTCGTAACAATTGCCTTCAATTCCTGTTTTAGATTTCGACTTAGCACAGCTTTGAAGAAATTCAAAATAGCGAATCAATTCTGTTAAAATTTGATTAAAAAAGAAAAGAAAAGAAAAGAGGACTTAGTATAGTACTGGTCTTTTTAAAATAAATTCTAACCTGATCACATGTTTATTATAATTTCGTTTATGTTCTATTAGATCTATTTTGGTAATTAAAGCAGTTTACTGTTATATCTGATGAAATTAAAAGGAAAAGAGTGAGATCTTAGCGCAGCTTTGGTCTCTTGATTGAGTTCTGAATAAATCGTGACTAGTTTATACTTTGTTTGAGATCTGTTTGTGTTTTATACTTCAACTTAGCATAGCTTTGGAGAAGTATGGAATAACAAAACAGATTGTGGAAGAATATGATTTAATGGGATCTTAGCACAGCTTTGGTCCTCATATGATGTTCTAACTTGATTAAAAGATGACCTAGCACAGCTTTGGCTTTTCTTTTTCTCAAGGCTGAGCTTTTGATCAATTTTTCTAGGCATTTAACCATCTGCTAAATATGGCTTAATTGCAAAGAAAAGTTAATCAAAGGACAGCAAAAGATTTGATGATGACATGAAAGAAATGATATGCTGTCAAAATTTATTCAGAAATTAATCTATATCAATTTGAGTAGGAATAGTTCATAACAGAAAAAGGGATTCTGAAGTTCCATGATGAAGATTAGGTGCCTACTGGTAAAATATGATCAGTATTTACAATGAAACAAATGTTAAAACTGAACTCTGCACAGTTTCTGAGACAACCGGCAAACATATAGTTTCACAAAATCTTTTTTTATTTCACAAACGGTTGAATGGAACCAATTGAAATTTTAAATGTCGATAAAACACGAAAGGATGCACCTCCTGTAAAAGTTTCATAATTTTTTGATGCACAGATTAATTATAACGAATTTTTGAAGTTAGACAGAAATTGAGCATCAGAAAACTGTCAGCAAATCGTGCCAGCAAATATGTCTGAAAGTTCATGCCTTGAAACCCTTGAAATAAATATCTAAAAATTCTACAAATATTCCTGTAACTTCCTCAAGATGTACAGTTTCAAATCTGAAATTTTCAAGTCATAACTGCAAACAGAGAGTAAATGAAAATTCAAAAACTGAACTGATGTCTGCTGTCTCAGGAAACTGTTTCCAGAAAATTGGCTTAGATTTCAAATTTCGGTAAAAATATCAAATCAAGTCAGAAAATCTAATACTAGATATCAAAATTTCCCTCTTGAAGTCTAGTTTCAAATAAAATAAACCTCATATAAAATTCGAAACAGAACAAAAACAGTCGTTAAAACAGTGGTCAAAGGTTGTGCTGCCTCATAAAACTGTCCTTCAGAAAATGACCTTGAAAGATCAAGACCAAAGCCCAATAAGACAAATTTCGAAAATTATCTAAAAATGATATTAAAAATCCTCTCTGAGTATTCTTTCAAATGATTCTTTTCTAAAAATGATATTAAAAATCCTCTCTGGTTTCATAATTTTTGGTGAAACAGAGAGACTCTTTTCTAATTTTGGACTGATTAGTGGTCTGGTTGGTCCTGTCCAAAATGTACAGTCCAGAAAATTTACAAATTGTTCAAATGTCAAAATACATTAAAATTCACAGAAAACTCGAAAAATCTCAAATAAAATGTTCAAAAACTCATAAAATTCTAAAGATTTCATTTTCACTGGTCATTTGATGTCAAAGTCATCTAAAGACTGGTCAAATCCGACTTTGATCATCTTTATCATAATGCATCATGTGAAATTCAAATTAAATTGAAATTTCTTTAGAAACTCTGAAAAGTCCACAAAACCAAATTAAATTTGTGAGACTCCAATGTTTGAAATTTGTGATAAGATTCTGATTTGAGTTTAAATTAACTCAAATTGACACAAATACAAACCAAACCAAACCAAATTTCGATTTGAGTCTAAGTTGACTCGAATTGTGTCAAATCCAAATAAAAAAATAACTTGAGTATCAAATACACTCAAGTTATCAAAAATTCAGTTTGAGGCCCCAAATCGTCTCGAACTAACATAATTTGAATCTAAATTGATTCAAATTAACAAAAGTGAAACCAAATTATAATTTGAGTTCAAATTAACTCAAGTTATACCCAAATAAATGTCAAATAAAATCAAAAGCGGTCTAACTGGACCAAAGCCCAAGTTTGATCATAAGTTTCCCTCGTCACCTGAATCAGCGACCCGCTTTGTATTCAACGTGCGAGTTGTAAGGTTATTGCGCCTGAGTGACTAGTGCGGTTACACTCTTGACCCTAACTTTCCGAAGTCATTGTTTCTGAGTCAACAATATGTTCTGTACTTAGAACCTGGTACTTCACAGGATTCGAGAACAAATAACTCAAATCCTAAATCAAATGTCAAAAACGAGAACAAAAATCTCAACTCCAAAATAAAACGGTATTCGATCGACTAATGGACTGGTCGGTAATTTACCATTATGTTTCAAGTTAGATTAAAAATTAAAAATCTCAACTTACCATAAAAATCTCATAAACAAAAGTCACATGCATAATCACCCAACAAGTTGCATTTCACAACTCTTTTAGCCTATATACATATAATTCTTCGAATCCCTTAATCAGAGGTTCTCACGGTTATTCCCGAGTTAATTAACAGCAGGGGCTTGCGCCTACTGGAAAGAAAGGACTCACAAAATAGTAAACCTTCGTGTGAATAGAAATTCATATGAGTTCTTTTCTCTTCGTTTAGAAAGGACTTATATCGAATTGTGACGCGCGGAGGGTATCTGGATAGATCTTTCTATTTCCCGCGGATATTTAGTTTATTTTATTCCGCGGTGATAAAAAGGTCCAGACACCGTTACAGATTAGTTTAATTTTATTTTTTTTAACTTTTTGTTTGTTTTAACGAAAATAAAATTTTGTGCTTTTAATAAGTGTTTTGACTGAATTTTTGACTTAAGCCTTCTGTAACGGTTATTAGCTAATAACTGTTACAGATTAGTTTAATTTCATTTTTTTTTGAACTTTAAAGTTTGTGTCTGTTTTAACGAAAAATAAAATTTTTGTGCTTTTATAAGTGTAATTAGTACTGATATTTTCGGTGTTGGTTTATCCATGCATGTTATTAAGTGTTTTGACTGAATTTAATTCTGTGTTGGTTACACATGAATTTAATTTTGTTTTACATTTTTTCTAACAAAATAAAATTACAATTTAGATAATTAACCAAAAATAAAAATAAATTAGCTCCTTGTTAACAAAATATTTCACCAATTAATGACCTGCAAAAAATAAAAATAAAAATATTAACATAACAATTTAGCACATCTATGTTAAGAATAATTTATATTAGCACATAACAGTTTTTTAACTCACATGTGATTATGTAGCTACTTTCTTTTTTTTCCTTCGCGTGTCGACCCACACGCCTTCGGTGTTATCTATACGCCTACAACTGATCGATACTGGCTGTGATGTATCGTCGATACCGATAGAAAAAGGAGGTATTTCCTCGAAGTGGTCGTATGCTTCTTCATCTACGACATCACCAACACCGACAATACGTCTTTTTCCTGAAAGTGCCAAGTAATAAATAAGATGAACATTTGTACTCAATAAGGTGAACATTTGTACTTTAATAAGATGAACATTTACCTTGAAGCACAACATGTCTTTTCTTATCCGCCGGATCTTGAATGTAAAAAACTTGCATCGCTTGCTTATTTGCAAGTATAAAGGGATCGTCTCGATAAGCCCTTTTATTGAAGTCAACAGTTATAAACCCCATCTTGTCTTTTTTAACTCCACCGTGACCGTTGTCGATCCATGCACACTTGAATAAGGGTATCTTAAATTTCAGGTAATCTAGTTCCCAAATCTCCTCGATCCACCCATAATAAGTATCCGACCTAACATTATCACTAGATAAAGCTACAACAGTGACTCCACTATTTTGCACGGCACTTTTACCATCTTGTTTCCTTGTGTACCAGGTAAATCCATTCAAGTCATACCCTTGGTATGTCTCGACCACGGCATCAGGACGTCTTGATAACCATTTCACGGTTTCATCGACCTTTGTTTCTTCTTTCAACTGGGACTGTACTTTATCTTCAAGCCATTGGACAAATTTTATTTCATGCTCTATGGTAATCAAGTTTTCGGTGTAAGAAGGGTATTGTTCACGTAACTCGATTAGATGTTCATTGATGTAACGCGCCACAATAGCAAGATGTTGGAGAACTTTCATATGTGCTTTGGTTCTCATTGAAAGATCCGGTATATGAGTACTAGCTCCAATTGTACCTGAAAGGTGAACATTTGTGCTAAATAAGGTGAACATATATTGTGCTTTAAGTGAACATTTCTGCTAAATAAGGTGAACAAATATTGTGTTTTAAGTGAACATTTGTGCTAAATAAGGTGAACATTTGTGTTAAATAAGGTGAACAAATATTGTGCTTTAAGTGAACATTTGTGCTAAATAAGGTGAACATTTGTGCTAAATAAGGTGAACAAATATTGTGTTTTAAGTGAACATTTGTGCTAAATAAGGTGAACATTTGTGTTAAATAAGGTGAACAAATATTGTGCTTTAAGTGAACATTTGTGCGAAATAAGGTGAACATTTGTGCTAAATAAGATGAACAAATATTGTGCTAAATTAGGTGAATATTTGTGCTAAATAAGGTGAACAAATATTGTGATCTATGTGAACATTTGTGCTAAATAAGGTGAACATTGGAAGTTAATATATAACATTTTCCTTCAAGTCTACCCTTATATCGAGACTTTGGAAGACCGATTGGTTGTACATCCTGCAAATAATCGGTGTAGTACTCAATAACCTCCTCGGCCACATATCCTTCCACTATGCTTCCTTCGGGTTTAGATCGGCTACGAACAAGCCCCTTCAATTGACCCATGGCTCTTTCAAAAGGATACATGTACCGTAGAAATACAGGACCACACATTTTTATCTATCTAACTAAATGAATGGTCAAATGCACCATGAAGTCAAA
This sequence comes from Rhynchospora pubera, assembly GCA_028095005.1. Lineage (NCBI taxonomy): Eukaryota > Viridiplantae > Streptophyta > Magnoliopsida > Poales > Cyperaceae > Rhynchospora > Rhynchospora pubera. The sequence goes on along the minus strand of JAMFTS010000012.1, from coordinate 272,222 downwards.
AAACGATGGCGGAAAGTACATCTCCAGCTCACATAGGGTTAATACAACACCTTCCTGTAACTTGTCCAAACTATTCGGATCAATCACTTTAGAGCAAATGGAATTAAAGAAAAAACATAACTTAGTAATGGTTTTCCTCACTTCTTCCCTTAGAATTCCTCGAATTGCAACCGGAAGTAACTGGGTCTGTAGGACGTGATAATCATGTGACTTGATACCAAGTAATTTGTTGTCCTTAATAGAAACCTTTTTTGATATATTCGAGGAATAACCAGTAGGAACCTTAATAGATTTCAGGCATTCTAATAAGCTTTTTTTCTCATGCTTTGATAAATTAAATTGTGCTGTAGGTAGCCAAGCTCGATTTTTTCTCTTATCTTGTGCCGCTAATTCTTGCCGGATTCCCATTTCAACCATATTCATCCTCGCATTTACGCCATCTTTAGTTTTCCCTTGAATTTCCAACATGCAACCAATCAAAGCTTCACATATGTTCTTTATTATGTGCATCGCATCTAAGCAATGCCTAATCTCCAAACTCTGCCAATATTCAAGATTCCAGAATATAGACTTCTTCTTCCATATCCCCTTGGGTATCTCATTTGCAAATTTCTTACCAAATTTTACATTAATGTCCTTCACCTGTCGATACACCCCAGAACCGGATAACGGTATTGGGGCCTTGTCTTTTTCCACAGTACCGTCAAACCTTTCCTTGTCTCGACGGTAAGGGTGATTGCGGTTCTTAATAAACCTCCGGTGTCCTAAGTAAAAATTTTTTCTGGAGTTTTTCAGGTACACAGAATGGGTGTTTTCCATGCAAATAGGATACGCTTTCGCTCCTTTATTCCTATACCCTGACAGGTTTCCGTATGCAGGAAAATCATTGATTGTGCAAAATATCATGGCACGGAGGTTAAACTCACTTCTAGAGTGTGCATCATATATTTTCACTCCATTCTGCCACAATTCACCAAGGTCATCTATTAATGGAGCTAAGTACACATCTATATCATTACCTGGTTGTTTGGGACCATAAATCAACAAGGGCATCATCATGTATCTCATTTTCATGCATAGCCAGGGAGGAAGATTGTAAATACACAATAAGACCGGCCACGTAGTCTGCCGGCTACTCATGTTGCCGTAAGGATTCATCCCGTCTGTACATAAACCCAATCTCAGATTTCTAGGTTCACTGCCGAAATCTTCAAATTCCCTATCTATATTTATCCAATCTGGAGAGTCTGCTGAGTGTCTGAGCATGCCATCGCCTTTTTTCCTGCAGTCTGCGTGCCATCTTAACAATTTGGCATCCTTCGCGTTAGAGAAAAGCCGCTGGAATCTTGGTATTATTGGGAGATAAAACACCACCTTCGCAGCTGGTCCCTTACTACCTTCATCTTCAATCTGATCGTCCCTCGGTTTATACCGTGACGTATTACACTTTGGACATTTATGCAAGTCTCCGTACTGATTCCGGAATAATATGCAGTCATTTGGACATGCATGAATTCTCTCAACTCCAATTTTTAAAGGACATAACATCTTTTTAGCCTTATAAATTGAATCTGGCAATTGATTTATCTTTTGGAATAAAATCTTTATGTAATATTTTGAGCAAAGATGTGAAACTTGCATCACTCCATCCATTTTTGGCTTTAAGATTGAACAGTTTGAAAACAGTATTAAGTTTTGACAATTCACAACCAGGATATAAAGCTATTTTATCTTCTTCACGTAACATACCAAAAATTTCAACATTATCAACAAAATTTTCATCCACATTGTTCACAATTTCATCTAAATCGGCATTAAATTCTGAGTTATCTATATTTCTATCATCATCTACATTCTCATCATCAAATACATTGACATCATCAATTTCATCATCCAATGATATATTTTCTTCCTCATACACACAATCCAATACATTTGTGCTATTACAACAATCCCCCCCATTCTCTCCATGGAGTGTCCACCGACTATAATCCGGTTGAAATCCATTTATAATCAAATGAGCCTTCACTTCTTCAAAATTAGACCACTTCAACAAATTCTGACAAACACGACAAGGACAATACATTTTATCATCTTCTTTCATTTTCAAATTCTCTTTAGCACAAACCATAAATTCTTCAAGTCCTCTCAAAAATGTAGACGGACATCGATTACTTGAGTACATCCACGTCCAATCCATCTGAACAATAAAATTTATGCAAATTATTAGGGTTTCGGACCAAATTGTCATATTAGATTTTCGGACCGGTCACCATCCTAGCCCGCTCTTTGGATACTCTGTCTCATTAGCGAGCGTACGTTAGATGCAATGTGCTATCTGAGAAAAATTCGACAGTATTTCCCCTGATGTTCCCTGAATACGCCAACACACGATTGCTCGTGCGTACGTATTCGTGGGAACACAAGGGAAATACCGCCGAATTTTTCTCAGAGAACACATTGCATCTAACGTACAACTCGCTGTCCTAAATGAGACAGATCGTATCCAAAGAGCAGTACTCCCGACCGGGAGTACTATCCGAGATTAATCCCTAATGGATTAATCTCGGACGGGCAATGACCTAAATTCAGTTGAGTTCCAGTATTTGGTTCCTATATGACAATACGAAATTCATGCCTATATATATATATATGCAAATTATTAACGAAATGCAAATAATTTAAAAAAAGAGGAGTTCATGAAAATATACTTTCAATCGTGTGACTTCCGATCCGTTGAATCGTGCGACTTATCCGGCCGATGTTAGATCTTCGCCTATTCAATGAGATCTTAAAATATATAAAAAAAACATAAAATAACCTTAAATATAATGATCTTAAATTAATGAAAAAATCGAAATAAATAAGGAAAAAATGTAAAAATAAAAAATACGGTTTAAATTTAATTTTTTTTACCTTAAATATGCTCTCCTTCTTATTCTCTTTCTAATTATTATTTTTTCAGAATTTTTAGAATTTTTTTGCTATTTTTTTGGAGTGAAGTGGACACCACAAATCGCAATAAATGAGAAGATCAGAAAAGAGTTAAGTACATTCGGCGCTAGCTGTGAGTTTGTTGGGATGGGGAAGAAGACCTAAATACAGAACTTTTCTGTAACGGTTATTTTTTAATAACCGTTACAGAATCATAAAAAAATAAAAAAAAATGTGTTACAGAATCATAAAAAAATAATAAAATATCAGTAACGGTTATTAGTAAATAACCGTTACAGAATCATTAAAAAATAAAAAAAAACGTTAACCTTCTGTAACGGTTATTTACTAATAACCGTTACAGAAGATGATTGATATTTATATATTTCTTTTTTCTTTTCTGTAACGGTTGTTGGATAATAACCGTTACAGAATATAAGAAATCTGTAACGGTTATTATCTAACAACCGTTACAGAAGGTTGATACATTTTTTTTCCTCACCATGACGGAAATGTTATTACGGTTGTTTCATAATAACCGTTACAGATTTGTGGCGCCAATTTTCTCGCCTTATGCCTCACTATTCTGTAACGGTTATTTGAAAAACCGTTACAGAAGTGCCGTTACAGAAGGTCATTTTTCCCGTAGTGTACAGGAGAGAAGGTTTCCTCATAATCCACTCTCTCTACTTGGGTGAATCCTATTGCAACCAAGCGAGTTTTGTAACGCTCAATTGACCCGTCACTTTTACGTTTGACCTTGAGAATCCATTTGCTCCCAACAGCCTTACGCCCTTGTGGTAAGTCAACTAAGTCCCAGACTTGATTCTTCTTCAAGGAATCAATCTCCTCTTGCATGGCCAGCAACCATTCCTTAGAGTTAGAGCCAAAAAGTGCCTCTCGCACATTCTTTGGTTCATCCAAATCGATAGCCTTAACAGCCCTATTGCGTTTAGGCTTATCATCCTCTTTCGGTACAACCAAACCATCCAAAGCGGCCACGAACATTTCCCCCCCCTTCGATCTCAAATCTTCGGCGGGGTACTCTTTCCCGTTCAGACCTACGAGGTTCTGTTTCAACCTGTCTGTTTTCATCATTGGGACGGTCCGCCCCAGACCTGGGACGGTCCGTTCCAGTCAGATCAGGAGAACAATCTCTCAGCTAGGACGGTCGGCCCCAGCCTTGGGACGGTCCGTTCCAATTGTTGAGATTGACTCTATGAGTTTCCTTTTCTGCAATTGACCTGGTCTCAGGAGGTTGAGTCTCCACCTCTTGACCAATGTCAATATTGACAGAAGGAATGTCCTCATAGAGTCCTTGTATTCGTGAAACCTCATTTTTCTTTAGAAAGTCGCTCTCAAGGAATGTTGCATCTCTCGACTCAATCTCTGTGACTGTCCTACTCAGATCCTCTCCAACAAACACGTGGCCCTTGGAAGCTTCAGAGTATCTGATGAAGATACACTTTCTCCCTCTCGGACCAAGCTTCCCATGTTTGTGAGACGGATCATGGACATAAGCCAAACAACCCCATGGATGGAGATTACCCAAATCCGGTTTTCGTCCAGTCCATAACTCATAGGGGGTGGCTGTCACAGACTTCGAAGGGACACGGTTCAGTACATAAGCGGCTATCAACAGCGCATCTCCCCAATACGAAATTGGTAGATTAGCTTGTGCCATCATAGATCTAACCATTTCCAACAAGGTCCTATTACGCCTTTCAGCAACACCATTTTGTTGTGGCGTGTAGGGAGTTGTCAACTGATGATCGATTCCCTTTTCATCACACAAGCTCTTGAATTGATCTGAGAGGTAATCTCGACCTCGATCTGTCCTAAGAGCTTTCACAAGTCCATTTTGTTGATTCTCAACCATCGCCAAATACTTTGTGAAGCAACCCAATGCCTCTGACTTGTGGGAGATCAAATAGACATGACCAAACCTTGTGTGGTCATCTATAAATGTGATGAAATAATAGGCACCATGTCTAGCCCTAACACTCAAAGGACCACAGATGTCCGAGTGTATCAATTGCAAAGGAGTTGTGGCACGAACAGCCTTACCAAAAGGCTTTCGAGTAGCCTTACTCGCTAGACAGTTCACACATGTAGGCAAGGAGACCTTGGTTAAGGGACCCAACAGTCCAACCTTAGCCAATCTAGTCATCCTTTCCTGCCCTACATGACATAATCTAGCATGCCATATCATCATGTTATCATTCACATTAGAAAAAGAAACATTATAAGATAGAGAAAAGCCATCAATTGTGTCTAAAACCATGAATTTATCATTAAGAAATCCATTGCCAATCAACATAGAATTCTGATACAATTCAACACAATTGTTCACAAAAATAACACTCAATCCAATTTTGACAAGAACTAAAACAGATACAAGACTTCGCCTCACATCAGGCGCATACAAAACATCATGGAGAATTAATCTATGTCCATTGCGAAACACAAGCTCACATGTGCCTATGCCATGCACTTGGACACTACTATTATTTCCCATGAAAATCCGTTTGCTTCCTGCCGGTATGCGACGATAGTCCAGAAATGCCGCTCGATCCCTAGCTATGTGGTCAGTTGCTGCAGAATCAACAGTCCAAACAGGAGTGTTATCAGTAAGCATAAAGCAGCTGGACACAAATAAAGCTGAATCACAAGCAGATGAGTTTTGGACGGTCCGTTCTGCATCAGAACGGTCCGTCCCAGACTCTAAGGGAATTGGGACGGTCCGTCCCACTTTGGAACGGTCCGCCCCAAAAGGTTCAGAGGGTACCTTTTTCGGCTTCGTGCAATCACGAGCGAAATGTCCCACCTGATCACAGTTGAAGCAAGCCCCCTTGGGCTTCTCCTTCCCTTTACCGCGTTTCTTGTCAATCTTGGCATTCGCCGCGCCATTGCCACCCGCATTTTTCTTGGAACCGGAATTCTGCCTCGGTTTCCTTTGCGAGTTCTTAGAGGCGGCAATCATTGCCTCTCCAGCCGCCTTATCAGCTCTCTCAGCCAATAAGCGGTCCTCCTCCAACTCCACTTGACGCGCCACCTCATTAAAGGTGCGTATGTTGTCATTGTGAGTCAAATTGACTCTCATGTGCTCCCATGAGCGAGGTAGAGAGCGGATGACAGCTTGCACTTGCTGCTCATCCAAGAGGACATGACCCGCTTGCTGCAACTCACTAATCATGTTAGACATGGCTAAGATATGCTCCCTCATAGAGTGTTCAGGGCGCTTCTTATAGCCGTCAAACCTTAGTGTAAGTTGCCGGATCCTGGTGGTTGAAGTACCACCATACTGGAGCTTGACCGCCTCCCACAGCTCTTTTGTGGTGCGGTGCCTCTCAAACCTGAGGAGAAGATCGTTTGACATGCTACTCAGCAACGTTATGCGAGCGGCACGATCTTTCTTTCTAAAATCCTAATTGGCCTGAACCCGCCTTGGATTGGCCCTTTCGGCTTCAGTGAGTTCCTTTGTGAGTGGCTCATGCAAGTCCTGCATCTCAAGGAGAAATTGAACCTTACGATGCCAAACATCGTAATTGTTGCTTGTCAGTTTCTCACCAGCATTGAGATCAGCGACTATGCTCTTATTTGCCGACATCTTTCTACAAAATAGAGACAAAGCACATGTATGCATGTTAGCATCAACACATATGATATAACTCCAAGTTATAACATCCAGTATACCTCACTGCACAACCCTTGAATCGATCTAAAAGATGATGCAACCTAGCCACAATGATCAAGAGATGACAACCAGGGCCACCAATCATATCACATGAACTAAGTGCACCACCTCCCAACCAACTCGATTGGCGCGAGGTTCAGACATTGGTTAAGATACCCAGATCTTAAAATCCAAAGTCACCCGTTGTGTGCTTTTGGTCTACATGCGAGTCATAAGCCATAAAGGCCTACTCAAACATGTAACCATTTGTGAGAGGTCTAAACACCTACCATCACTCAACTATGCAAGGATGCATGTAATAACCACTGAGTTATCTAGAGGATAAGTCAGAAACCATGTTGGCCATACTGGTATGTTCATAATTGGTCAGGTCAAACCCAAGGTTTACACAGTTTTGTTCTGTCAGACAATCGGAACGGTCCGGTCCAACATTGGAACGGTTCGTCCCAGGTATCAAAACACAGACTGGTGAAGGGTTTCCAGCATGGAACGGTCCGTCCCACCTCTAGAACGGCCCGTCCCACTGCTGGGTCGGACCAGCCTGTACGCCGTCCTGTCAGCAAAGTCCTGGGACGGTCCGTCCCAAAGTTGGAACGGTCCGGTCCAGACGTTGTTGAAACCCTGATTCTGGTATTTCCAGCGATGGAATTCTTCAGAAATCAGTTTTCTTTACCAGTAAGGTTGCTCTATCCTAAATTGACTGGTTTGTAGTATTTGCTACTAGTTCTATCAATAATAGAGAGATCTAAAGCCAAAAATACCAGTAAAACCAAAACTAGGATTCCAATAGAGCAACCAAGTCTCAGACCAGAACAAAAACTACGAATATTCATAGTTTCTAGGGGTTAAATAGAACCAAAACTTCGAAAAGAACCTTATGGCTCTGATACCAATGAAGGTTTTCGTCGGTCCTCGACCTATATGCACATCTAACCTATTCTACATGCATAGAATTTAGATGTACCGCAGCGAAAGTTGATCGTTTGCCTAGATTCTTCTCAAAGCGGTGCTGTAATCCCTCCTTGTCTCTTTGTCTTCCTCCGTATGCAACTGGCACACCACAACCTCAAGACAGGACTTTGCGTCACCTTTCACGAATCCAGATGCCGGTCGACTCGTGCGTGTGCTTCCTATTGCTCTCCAAGCAATAGGATGGCTCCTCCCTCTTTCTGATCTCTCTTTGGTCTCTCTAGGATGGTGGTTATCTCAAAAGACACGAGTTCCAACCTTAGAGTCGCTTCAGAAGAGAGGGGTATAAATAGTCAGTCTGGAAACAGACCTTTCAGATTCATAACTGCTGTCTGGAACGGTCCGGTCCAGAGTTGGACCGGGCCATCCCAACTGGTTGGACCGGGCCGTTCCAGAGTTGGACCAGGCCGTCCCAGAGTTGGACCGGACCGTCTCAACCATAACGAGACATGCTGGTTTTCCAGCAACATGGCTCCACACACTTTTTCTAACAGAAACAAATAAAGAAAGTTTAATTTGCTAGAGCCCTTTCTCCTTTGACAGATAGAACTTTGTTTCTCTGTTCTTATAAACAACAATTCTAGGTGATTAGCACTAATACATTTAAAAAATAATGCTTTTGGATGATATGGTGCTTATGTTTGAAACATGATTAATCCCTCAGCCAGTGATTTAAAGCAGAAAATAAGCTGCAGAAATAAATTAACCTTTCAAAAATCAAAAGTGATCATGTTCAAATCATCAGTTGTAACATTTTTAAAACAGGCGGTTGCATCTCTGAACAGTGAACACTAACTACACCTAAGAGAACCATCAAAAAAATAAATAAATAAAAATAACAAAATCCTGCAAAACCAAAGTAGGTGCGATGAAATACTAATTCAGTGAGGCAAGGCAATTTACTCGAGCCAACTTTCTGTCTGTTATCTTTGGTTTTTCAACTGTCAGCATTTTTTACGGCACATCTAGGCTCTATCCATGCCCTACTGCATCAGCATTAACAATGGGAGGCATGATCAACACCATAAGAAATAAATGATTGCCAATTGAAAAAGATAACGGCAATCTAATTACATAACAGGATCAACAAGGAAGAAAACAAGACAATGAATGACTTCACTTAATTTCTGATAATATGAGAAAAAGAACGGACACTAATGAAAATGCAAAATGTATTAATTCCCCAAATACTTATTAATCAGAACTTTTAACACAGATCAAGAGGAGAAAGATCGACGGCGAGGCACCACCTCCTCTGAGAGAGAGGAGAGCGTGAGACGGGCAGCGATTTTGTTTATTTTATTTTATTTTATTTGAGTTATTTGACAAAGCACTTTTACCGGATCCGTTTAATGAAAATCGAAAGGTTACATACAAAGTTCTGCACAGAAAGTTTTTTTTATAACAAAAATCATTTTCGTTTCCCATCCGTTTCGTAAAACGGAATAGTTTTTCGTTTCGTTAGCTATTCCGTTTTTCATTTTCTATTGATTTCAATCCAGTTTTTGATAAACGGAACACTAACGTTTACCGGTACCCGTTCTGTTTATGTTCTGTTTTCAAAAAACAAAACACATTTCCCTTCTGTTAGCTATTCTGTTTGGACGGAACGGAACGGAAACGTGCGAAACGGTGTTCCGTTGACAGCCCTGCATGGAGAGGATTCGGATCCGACGGTAGATTCCAACAAGTCATTAAAATAAAAACTGCCATCACGATCAGTGGCATATCCATATACAATTGACCCTAGGCAAGTTTTTGAAAAATTAGGGACCCGGATAATAGGATTTGATAAATGTCCAGACTTAAAAAATCATAGTGCCTAGGCTAAGATTCAGACAATACTGAGCATGCCTTAAAAATAATGTGTTGTTTTAACTTTTTTTTTTTTTAGTGATTGATAGAGAAGTAAAAATCATGAAAAATTAATTAGATTTGTTAAAAAAGATGATGTATTTTGTAATATTTCAATCATATATGTTTAGAATAACTTTATTTATTAAATTTATTATTTATTTTATTTTAAAATTTTATTATATTATAATTGTGTCTGGTTAAAATTTTTCTGAATCCGACCTGTGATCACGATAGATTTACCGTTATACATATCTCTTGGAACTACATAGAAAGAATACTTCAAAATTAAGTCCTAATAGTAAAATGAATTCCAATATAGTTTTCATGTGACCAAACTTTGTTCCCCACACGGTTTTCATATTTAAAATTTTAGGAATTGTCAAAAAAAAAATATTTAAAATTTTAGGCCAACAATATGTGGACAGCTCGACTCGGGAAATCAGCTTTGCACCGTTGCACGTGGTTATTATGTTATGGTTCCCCAGACCAATTTTATATGCCCTTGAAACCGGAGCCGGATCCTCTGTGACGTTATTATGTTATAGTTATAATTATTATGTTAGGGGGCCGTCAGGATTCAAGCGGGTCGTCAGGACAGAGACAGTGTATCTGATCAGAATATGTAATTTCAGCGTCTTTTGAATTCTACTGACTTAAAACGTCTCCAGAGTGATTTTTGATCCATTATATTCTCTGTTCTGATGGAGAACACTATCCTACACACATCCTATCATTCTGTTTCATAAAATAGACAAGAAGATAGTGATTTTGAGGAAGATAAGGTCTGAACCGATTTCCCTGAGTATACCATCAAGGCACGGAAAGCCATTTCGGTTTAGTGGTGCCCTCAGGAATAGGAGGTGTTGAAATGTTAGACACTGGACTCTCTTTTTCTCTTGAAGATATTCATCCAGAACATTGTTAGGAACAATAATAGCTGGAGATATTCCATAATACTCGTTAAATCCCGCGTTGAGTATCTAGAAACACTTACAGAATGATAATAGATAGGTCCATTATCTTTGCTAAAAAATGAAAAGTCTGGATTGGCTCGCATAACTAGTACAAACAAATTAGTAGAAAGCATTAAGACAAATTATTCTCATACTGGCTTGTTTCGGTGTGATCACGAGAGAAACATGGGTCCGGTGCCATTGGGAATTAACTTTTTCGGAAAAACTTGGCTCCGTTTGGATACCGTGTGGGAAGAAGGGAAGAAGGAAAGAAATTTATTATAAACAATCTAAATTCTTCACAAAGTTACACACTTCCCAATACTTCTTTCGACTTCTTCCATTTTTCCCTTCTTCCTACACCTCATCCAAACGGAGCCAAAAATGGAGAAAGAGAATGTTATCATTCCATTTCTTTGGCAATATACGAAGCTACGAATAAATTAAAATGTGGGATTTCAATGGTACAATTCATCTGACATCTATTTGGGATCTGCTTCAGGAGAGACGATATTAATAAATTATTATTTTTTATGACTTCAACTGGGGAGTGGGAACTGTTTTGGAGGATTTATCCAATCATTTATCAAACTCTGATGCAACGGTTAATAATGTGTGACACTTGGCGTATTTTAAAATCGGGCACCGGAAGTCAGAAAGACTTATCCAATCATTTCTCGACGCGTTTGGTTGCGTAGCAACAAGTTGCATAAGTTATGTATAAGAATGCATAAATATTATGCAGTATTATGTAATTGATATTTGATTGTATAGTAAGGAAGAATAACTTAATTTATGCATATATATTCATATCAAAAGATTAAAATATCCTTAAATTTAAGTTATTTAATTTAGTAAAGGACAATGCTTATTTCAATACATACTTGGATCATCTATTTCAGATCAAACGATTGAAATCTGACCAAATTATTATGAATTACTTAATTAGTACTAATAAAAAGAATAATAAAATAAATAATAATAAAAATAATTAATATTATAGTATTATAATAAAATAATTAATAATAATAATATTATTATAAAAAGTAATAATTATTATTATGTAATACTATTAATCTGAATAATTAAAATAAGCAATAAAAATAAATAATATTGCAATATTATATTATAATGATAATATTATAATAACAAAATAATTAATGGTTTCATTATTATAGTTTTTGTTACAATAATCTTATTATAATAATAATATTACAATAAAACAAATCATATTCTTCTTTCGAATAATAATAATAATAGTAATAGTAATAATAATAATAATAATAATAATAATAATAATAATAATAATAATAATAATGTTATTATTATTATTATATTTTAAAAATAATTCTTATGAATTGCATTAGTGCTAGATATTGAGAGCCAGTGAGAATTAATTGATGGATACAAATGTCAATGAGATGAGAAATATCTGAAACATTAGTTATGCAGCTTTTTTGGATGTAATAAGTTATGCACCTTTATACAGCCTTATGTAATGTGTGTTTGATTACATAAGTGTTGTTGTTGGGTCGGGGGAAGCCAACGGAGGAGGAGGGGGGGTTGGCGGAGGAGGGGCGCGCGGGGGTGACGCAGGCTGGCGGAGAAGAAAGGCGACAACCATGTGTTGGAGGAGAGAAGAAAGAGAGGAGATAGCGTGTTTTTTTTTCTTCTATCGTTGAGGAGAGAGGAGAGAGGAGAGAATAGAGAGGCGAAAGTTAATAAATCCGTGAACGGCTCAGATCGATCAGCGAAAAATTTTGTACGGTTTCGATGTCGTGTCGCAAAAAAACTAAATAGCGGGGAACAACACTCGCGGGTTTTAGTTAATACTACTATATATTGCAAACCAAATTTTATATTTTTCGAAATTTTTTTACTATTTTTTTATTTTCTAAAATTTTTCTTTTTTTTACCAATTAATAATAAGAAAATTTAAAAAATGACAGGTTTTAAAAATTCGATAAAAATAATAAATAAATTATTAAAAAATGTAAAATTTTAGTTTGTATTGAGATTTCAATATATATATGGGATTGGTTTAGTTAGATTTTTCAATTTGTAAAACTATCGACATATATGGTTGTGATGTACAAAGGCCTCAATACATCACGATGTACCCTAGCATTTATATATATATATAGAGAGAGAGAGAGAGAGAGAATGACTAACGCGCCATCGATGGCATGTGCCATTGATTTTCTATCGACTCATATTTCAAGATCCAAAATTCAAACGGTCGATCCAAATCCTTCAAATTGATCACAATATTAAAATACCCTTAGAGACCGAATTTTATATTTTTTTCTAATTTTTTTTGCAATTTATTATGATATTTTCAAATTGGAGGACATGAAATATTCTAATCATAATTGTTTTAAAAATATCATAATAAATAGAAAAAAATCGAAAAAATTTATAATTTGATTTTTAAGGATATTTCAATATGAAGAACAACTTGAATAGTTTGGAATAACCATTTGAATTTTTTATCTCGAAAAATGACTCGAAAAATGACGCGTTAGCCATTCTATGATTCATCGCGATGTATTGAGGCTTTTGTAAATCGCGATCATTATCTGTCAACAGTTTTATAAATTGACAAATCTAATTAAACTAATCAAATCTATATATTGAAATCATTACAAACCAAATTTTATATTTTTTTTAAATTGTTTTACTATTTTTTTCGAATTTTCTAAAACTTTCCTTCTTTTTTGTACCAATTAATAATAAAAAAATTAAAAAAATGGAAGGTTTTAAAAAAATCGAAAAAAAATAGTTAAAAAATTTTAAAAAATATAAAATTTAGTTTGTAATGAGATTTCAATATATAGATTGGATTTGTTTAGTTAGATTTTTTAATTTGTAAAACTATCGACAAATATGATCGCAATTTACAAAAGTCTTAATAAATCGCGATGCACCATAGCATCTATATATATATATATATATATATATATAGATCTCAATATGTTGTATTTATTATGGTTAGGAGTCCAAACCAGTTGGTCAACTGATAAACTATTAGAATAATTTTGAAGAGACTTTGGAGTGAAGACTTCAAAATATAATTAAACTATTAAAAATTTGCTTACGGGTAAACCTAGATCTGCTTACAAACCTGCCTGGATAAGCCGAACTTCAAATATAAATTTTTTTCTAAATTAATGTTAATGGGCTGATTGCCAGTTGTACTGTACGTCGCATCATCCGTCCTCACTTTTTACATATTTTTTAAAGATCAGACGGATGATGCGACGTACAGTACAACTGGCAATCAGCCCATTAACATTAATTTAGAAAAAAGTTTATATTTGAAGTTCGGCTTATCCAGGCAGGCTTGTAAGCAGATCTAGGTTTACCCGTAAGCAAATTTTTAATAGTTTAATTATATTTTGAAGTCTTCACTCCAAAGTCTCTTCAAAATTATTCTAATAGTTTATCAGTTGACCAACTGGTTTGGACTCCTAACCATAATAAATACAACATATTGAGATATATATATATATATATATATATATATATATATATATATATATAGAGGATTGCTAAAATGCTATGCATAGCACGGATGGTCTTCATGCTACGGATTCGTTCTTGCATTTCATGCTTCAAACAACCAATTCAAACCGTCATTATCTTCTACATATTGAAATCTCATTAGAAACCAAATTTTACATTTTTTTGAATTTTTTTACTATTTTTAATAGATTTTTTTAAATCACTGTTATTGAAGGGTCCAGAATTTATTAGATTAAGTATTTTAAAAAATCTGAAAAAATAGTAAAAAAATTTTAAAAAAATGTAAAATTGCGTTTGTAATGAGATTTCAATATGAAAAAGATAATGAAAGGTTTGGATCGGTTGTTTGAAGCATGAAATACAAGAACGAATCCATAGCATGAAGGCCATCCGTGCTATGCATAGCATTTTAGCAATTCTCTCTCTCTCTCTCTATATATATAGAGAGTTTTGCTATGGTGAGATGCATCACACATGCCCTTTGGTGTGACGCAATCCAAGCCGTCCGATTGGCTTCAATATTCGTGCGGATCTAAGAGATGATGAGTCGCTGGATGAGTTAAAATTTTTCGTTCCGTCTGTTTTTCTCTTCCGTCTCCTTCGCTCTCTCTTCATTTCCTCTCTCTCTCTCTCTCTCTCTCTCTCTCTCTCAAATCGAAACAGATTGAGAGACGAGCGCCTCCTCAAAGCCTAGTAAGTGTTACAACGAATCAGAGCAGAAATCACCTCTCCCTTTCTTTGGAATCTTCTCCTGACATAGCCTCTCTCCCTATCTTTGAAATCGGCTACTGAAACCCTAGAAGAAATCTGACAAGCTCCATTCCGACCTCTGACGAGTCCAGGTTTTCTTGAAATCGGCTCCTTAAACCATGTTTTCTTTCTCTCAAACTCAAACTGTTAGCAATTCCTTGATTTTTCTCGAGTTGCCTTCGATCTGAACCATATTTTTTTGTGTAAATGTTAACCGTTAACAATTCGTTGATCTGCTTAAATCCTTGTTTGTATTGTCTAATCGAGCTTAAATCTTTGCTTAAATTGTTGATTTGCTTAACTGTCTAAAGGGTTATCACAAAATCACCCAGTAGCATTGTACACATCAGCAATTGAACTGCTTCCTCTTGTCAGAACTCTCAATTGGTCTTGCAGTAGTTATTTCTGGAATTTGATATTAATACATAAGTGTATGTCGGCCAGTAAGAAGTAGCAAGAGGAAGCAGTAAATACATCAATTGAGTCTCATACTTTTTGATCTATAATTGAGTCTCATACTTCAGTTATACCAGTCTCTCTTTCCTCTTTCAAGTATGCTGATTAATAATAGGGTCAAAGTAAGCAATGTCCTCTTACCATTTGTATCCACATGTTCAGAATATCAAAATAACCATCTGATTGCTTATTCTTTGAATGGATCTATTAGAACTATACACAATTTATAGGCAATTTGGTAACTTGAATTGACCTAATAGTTCACTCAGTTCACTTGTATTGTAAATACAACCTTAAGATTAATTTATGTACTAATTTTTACTTGTTTCTATTGTTTAATTAGGCCATTGGAGGTAAGTGAAGAATCAGACTTCATTGTAAATACAACCTTTCTATTGTTTAGTTGCTTTTAATGGATCTGTACCATGTTGAACAAATTTGTATTTAGTTAGCTTTTTGAACGGATTTTGTGTTTAGTTAGCTTTCAATTGGGATGCTATGTTATTGGATTTGTGTTTAGTTAGCTTTGAATGGATTTGTGTTTAGTTGTTTTTTATGGATCTATGTAAATTTGATGGATCTGTATACGTTGCTTCAATTACAATGCATATGTTTGTACCAGCTTATATTTGGCACAGGTGCATGGCGTAGACTTTGAAAGTATACAATGTTTGGCACAGGTCATGGTCATGAATGCCTTGCAAACTTCTATATTTTTTATGAATGCCTTTTTCTCAAGACAATAAGCGCATGTGTTCATAATTTTTTTAACTGGTTAACAACTTCTATGTTCATAACTTTTCTACCGTGTCGGATCTGCAAATAATATCTATATTTATTAATTCACTGATTTCACTCTTATACATCATTAAGGAACTCATGATCTAATAGATTCGGCACGAGAGTGTTTGAAATTGTTTCCTTATTCTTCATTTAGGAATAGCAAAATTTAGTTAGTTGCAATTTGCAAGTGCAAAATTGAGTACCAGAACCACAATTAAATCTAGTGTCATCCATCAGTTAGAGATACAAGCCAACAATTAAATCTATCATATAGATACAAAGTATTAAACAAAGAGATACAAACCAACTAAATAAAAACCTAAGAAAACAACAATTAAATCTATTGCCATCCATTAGTTAGAGATACAATCCAACTAAATAAAAATTAACAAAACAACAATTAGAAGCTAAACATCCACTGTAATCCATAAGTTGCATAACACCAATTTCTAATATTTAGATACAACTATTAAATCTACTGCCTAATTATCCATTAGAATCCATTAGAAAACCAAAGCAACTAAAATCTACTGCCTAAGTAGAAAAATAACTAGAATAACTAATATAGCAATGAGTCTTTTTTCCTTTGACTCCAGATCTTTCTTCTCCCATTCAAGATTATTCAAGCCCGTGATTATTGCCTTTGATCGATCTTCAACGGGTCCATCATACCAAACAAAGAATCCACAACCTCATGACATCTACAAGAATGAACAAATCTTAAATAAACAATAAACAATGGAGGCTTTTAACTATGAAGCTTACCTAGTGCAGCTTAATTGTAAACATAATAGAAATTACTTTTTGCAGGTTGATTGTAAACATAATAAGAAAGGGACTTTGCTTCTTGTGCCTTATTCATCTAAGTACCAGTACAACATGTCAAAGCAAGAAAGTACCTCAAAATTTCTGCATCCAAAATACCTTCGGCCAGGATTAAATTTGGTCCATGTTGTTCTCAAAACAGCTACCTGGTTACAATGGCAAGGTGGAAAGCCTTCCATGGGGATTAATTTAATGTAATCTAGACAAATATTTGAATTAAGAAATTATTTCAGTAATCACATTTCATTGAAGGAAAAATTGAAATTAATTATTTTTGAAGAACATTGTTTATTCCAACAAGTGGCTTTCTCATTTTTTTTAAGAAAAACAAACTGATTAAGGTGACTCAGTTGTCCCTCTTCCAATTCAAACCATTGCTAACAGTTACACGTGGTTTAAAGACAAAGATATACTAATAGAAGGAAATTCCCAAAGAATTGCTAACAGTTTACATTTACGGATTTACGGAAAAGAAAATGGTTCAGATCGAAGGCAAATCGAGAAAAATGAAGGGAATTGCTAACAGTTGGAGTTTGAGAGAAAGAAAACCTAATTTAAAGGAGGGAAAAATCGAAGAGGAAGCGCAAGTCACATGAGAGGATTTGAGGACTCGCCAGAGGTCGGAATAGAGCTTCTCAAATTTCTTCTAGGGTTTCAGGAGGCTCATTTTCTACTGATTCTCGGCGATTTCAAAGAGAGGAAGAGGCGATTTCAGGAGACTGATGCATTTATGCTCCGATCCACTCTTGCAATTACTAGGGTTTGAGGAGTGATGAAGGCTTAGAACCTAGGAATCAAATAAATTTATAGACCTAGAGCTAACCTTCACTAGTCGTTTGGAGTTAAGCTTTAGGGTCGAACCCAAGGGACGGTACAATTGATCACTAGACTCTACTTCCTCACGAAAGCTAGACAATTGAATTTATGGAATTTTAGTTGCATTAAATATAAAGGTGCAAGTAAAGTAGATGTTTTTTGTTGTTTTTGTCTATTAAAATAATGTAAACAACTAAAGTAAAGTTTTTGGATTTTCAAACAGTATAAAAAGCGTCTTAGGGTTCAGATTTCACCTTGGTTTGGACTCTAGAACACAGAACTTATCACTTTCGTGCATCGAACGGTGTTTTTCAAGCGTTTACTTCTCTGTTCGGTTCGAACAAGGATCTGTTCGGTCCGAACAGAGGGTGAAAGTGTGTGGTTTTGACCTTTTATGGTATTTTATGCTTTGTGCTAGGGTTTGTTGGCTAAACCTAGATTCACTAAACCTCAGTTGTCGCTTGTTGGACTAGAAACTGGTTTAATCACAACCTAATCTAATTAACTCGATTGGTTCACAACTTTTGGTATAGAATTCAATCAATTTAAACTTGTTTGTTGGAGTTCATAAGGATATCTAGAGGTCTTTTGGACTTGTCTAAAAGTTACACTTTTGGTGCCAACTAATCTCCCCTTTCGGATCTACGATTTATCCCAAATACTTTATCTAAATTATCTTGATTAACCTAACTTTAGAACTTAACTAAATGTGGCCATTCAACTAGAAGTTAATTAGACTTAATCAAGTAATTTAAACAAGCAATTATAATAATTCTCAACAAAACAAATCAACAAAACATATCATAACATAACGAGTCAAATCACAATATCCAAACCTAAGTTACTACCTTATCCCTAAGACTACATAAATTTAGCCTAACATAGTACTAAAACATACAACAAATAACATAGAAATAACAAGATACAAGCCCATGAAATCAAACGACAAAGACATAGAAGAATATAACCAAATACTCCTGTATGCTTGCATCTTCGATCTCCAAGGCAGTGGGGTGTTGCAAGATGGTCACCAAACTCGTCTCCTTGCTGCCGTCGCTTCAAAGAACCAAGCCTTGATGATCTCTCATGGTGGAAGAGAGAAAAACGCCTATGGAAAGTCGAATTTTGTGGTATGGAAGGTAGGATGCCCTTTCCTTAGGCTTAGGGGAGCTTATATAGCAATTTCCAGGTGCTTGGGAGGTTGCCTGGTCGTCAAGGCAATAAAACATGCCAAAATACGAGTTTCCATGTTGAAAATACTTCCAAATATGATTTTTCGGCAGTCTGGTCGGTCCGAACAGGGTTCTGTTCGGTCCGAACAGGGGTCTGTTCGGGTCTGACAGGCTTCTATTCGGGTCAGACAAGCCTCTGTTCGGTCCGAACAGGGGTCTGTTAAATCTGACCAGAGAGCTAGAAATTTCAGCATTGAGATAGTATTTAGGTCATAATTCCTCCATCCGGACTCCGATTGAGGCGATTCAAAAACCGTTGGAAAGCTTAGGATGAGCTCTACAATGCTAATGATTCTATTTGACCAATTGCTTCTCTTAATTTCCCATTAGGCCCAAGCATGAGTCATTTGGTCCAAACGGTGGTTTGAAAAGTGCCTTCAAGTGCTATGAATGAGTCGTCTAGCGTATGCCAAGTGCCGGAAATCTTCAAATAGTTCAAATATCACCATAAAATCATCAAAGTCCTGTAAAATGAAAGAAGAAATGACGGTAGAGCCAATTCTTTAGAAATCGTAGCAATTTATTTAATAATTTAATGGTTTTAGTATTATTTGAGTGCCAAGTACGGTCCAAATACCTACAAATAGTAATGATATCAAATCCCCCCAAACTTAAACTTTGCTTGTCCTCAAGAAACACCCTAAGCTTAGAGTTCTGGACTGTACTTTAACCTTAAACATCGAGTTGTATCTCAAACCAAGAAATGTCGTGAAGTCAATTGCTATGCCTAAAATTTCTCACATTTTCATAAAATGAGTCGAACAAGAATCAAAATCAAGAACCAAGTTAAGTGTTCACAACTTAATTAATGCAACTCTTGGCCCTAAGTAAAGTCTTTTCCTAAAAATTAGAACTCTAGCTTCCCTTTGATATTTCAAAAGCGATCTCAATTTCAATTACCCGTTCCTTTTCACATTCCACAAAAATTTGTAAAGGCCTTTATCAACTTCAGAAATTTTATAATGAACTTTTCTCAAAAGCAATTTCAATTTTTTTTTTTCACCAATATTTTTTTCGTGCAAGTCGAGCCGTGGGGCTTTACACCCTAGAGGATAATGCGGTATCATTGGCCTTGAGTTTGCTACTAGCACATGTCGCGCTAGGGAGGTTGGACGGGTGTTGCTCGACTATGGCCACGGTACACTTGGGCCATAATACTCAACAACTCCTTTACCAATGCTTTCGCACCGGGTCCGGTAGAATTAAGCATGAGTTGTCCAATTATTTCTCGGTTTCTTTGAGTTGTAATTCCTAACAATTCATACCTAACCCAATACCCTCCAATTTGTGGCTAAGTTGGTGGAAAAAGGCCTCAGTGCGTCCTCGTTTTTACAGCTATTTTGATTTATTGTCCCATTAATTTTGCTCGTTGGTGATTCAAGCGATTAAAAAACAATTTCAAGAAAGACAAAATTCATTTTACAATTTCCAAAGTCGATAAATTTCTTTTCAAAAGTTTGTCAAATACGAATCAGTTCACTCGGCAAAAACTTGTGAGAATCGACTAAGATTGTCATAACAATTGTAAGCATCCAAGATCAAGTTCTAATTTTAAAGATAATACTTTAATTGGGTCCATTGGTGCAAGAACAAGTTCGTGATATCAAAACATTCTAGGGTTCTTTGAGAAAATTTTTGTTTGACTCAAAAACAAGTTTAAGCAGTGTGAGATTTAACGTTTAAAATCCAAATCGAGAGATAATAGCCACATCCAATCAATTCCAAGACAACAGTGCAAAATTCACAATTTTTAGGTTTTGTTCGGACCGAACAAGGATCTGTTCGACCCGACCAGAGAAGCAAAAAGTTTGAAAAAATTGCGAAAATTTACCAAAATCCACCAAAAGTTCGATTTTTCTCCTATTCCCTTCCCCCAAACTTAAATCAAACATTGTCCTCAATGTATTCAATCACAAAGAAAAGTAAATAGGAGGAAAAGAGAACTTAGCCAATTTTTGCTTTCCACCATTTTCGATTTGCTCCTAGTTTGTTCTCTCGATTTCCAAGATGGCTCTACTCCTTTCCTTGAGTTGTTGTGTAATTCGTATGAGGTCGATCGGGGTTAGTTGGTTCACGTAACCCATGGTGCTCTAGCACGAATCACATCTTCCTTCGTTTGTTCCTCAAAATTTTCCTACAAACAAACAAACACAAACATCAAATTCTATTTTTGTTATTTTCTGTTTTTCTATTTTTTTTGTGATTTTCTATTTTTTTAATGACAAAATTAAAATAAAAGAGAGAAGAGTTGAGAAATTCTTGGGTTGTCTCCCAAGAAGCGCTTGTTTTAGGTCACGAGCTTGACCACCTCTCATGTTCATCTTATCTTCGCTTTACGCCCATTTAACGCATCATAATTCACCCAAAAGTACTTGAGAAAGACTCTTGAAATATGCTTGACATTTTCTAGTTTTGATATCATCTTCCTTCGCTCGATTTTGATGTGATACTTGATTTGTGGTTTGTCGTCTTCCATCACATCATGATTCTTCAAGCATTTTTCAAGTTTCGAGCTCAAGTCGACTCTGGTGATCTTTTCATTTGTCATGTCGGATGCCTCGACTTGGAGAGGTCTACCACCATCTTTCTTCTTCTCAGTTTCATCAATAATAGAACTAATCGGAGGATCTTTCAATTCCAACTCATTAGATTTGTCAATATAAGTTAATCTAAGTGGAATGAAAATTGGGAGAACATTGGGTGGAGGTGCTAAAATCTTTGGTTCTTCAATTTTCTCTTGTTGTTCATTTATTTTAAATTGTGTGTCATCATCACCATCGGTCTCATAACAAATGGCAATTTCTTTCAAAGAACTAAAACATTCTAATTCCTCATTACTTTGTAATGTCATTGTATCATTTTGTTCATCTTGTGATCTAAATGAGGAACAAAATTCCTGAACAATTGTGCTCTCAAATATCTTTTCTTGTGGCAATATCTTTGAACTTAGATGATAGAGAATTCAATTTTTCAAGAAGTTCCTCATTTTGTTTCCTTTGCTTTTCAATGAAATCTTTGTACATTAGTTCATCATTTGACATTTGCGAAAGTAATTGAGAATTAGAAGTTTTATCAATGAAATTCAATCTAGATTCATCTTGAGACATTGAACATGAATTATACCAAGAAAAACAAGAGTTATTTCTCGAACCAGAATTGTATCCGTCATGTACGAGTTTTGCATCAAGTTGTCCTTCTCCACATGCTTTCCTTATAGTGTTGTTCACCACATTGCGTTGATGCTTGAGTCGATCCATAGAAGAGATAGATTTCCCCATGGTGCGTGGTGTATGGTCCATGTAGTGGGCATATGGGTCTTGGTGCTCGCTCCATCCTCCTCCGCATGCTTTTCTTATGGTGTTGTTGACAACATCGAGTTGATGATATACTCGTTGAACACATGCATCCTTTGGATCTTCTCTCCATTCTTCATCGCATGCTTTCTTTATGTGGTTGTTGACAACATCGAGTTGGTGATACAAGCGTTGCCTCCAATTGTCCGCTCTTTCATGTTCACGGTCCTGAAAAGGATAAAACATGGTGATACAAGTGAATTTTTTTTTAATAATAAATAAATAAATGATACAATATCTAGTCTCCCGTTACTAAAGTAAATTCTAATATCAACACCGTCCCCGGCAACGGCGCCAATTTGATGAAGGCTTAGAACCTAGGAATCAAATAAATTTATAGACCTAGAGCTAACCTCACTAGTCGTTTGGAGTTAAGCTTTAGGGTCGAACCTGATATCACATTTATATATATAGTAATCGACCGGACTTAACCCCAAAATCACAACCTAAACTCTTGAAATTGTGTGTTTTTCAGTTTATATTCGTGGATTTGGTACTGCTTTTGGTTTACTTTTGAATTTCAGTGATTTGAGGCGAAACCAACGCAAATCGGCACCTTCCGGCGAGTTACAAGTGACCTGGTGCGGCCGACATCAACCCTGTGCGGCAGACACCTCACATCCCTCTTCTCTGGATGCCTCCTGTGCGACTAACAACTCCCCTGTGCGACTAACAACTCCCCTGGTGCGGCCAACAGCCCTCTGGTGCCACCAAGACCTCTCTGGTGCGGCCAACACTTACCTGGTGCGGTCAACAACTCTCTGGTGCGGCCAACAGCTCTCCAGTGCGGCCTACAATGCATACAACATGCCCTGGACATCTCCAGTGCGGAGTACAACCCAGCTGTGCGGCCAACACTTGGGCTGGATGACTCATTCCCAGCCCAGCACGCTGTTGTACTCCGAACTGGGCCCTGCTGTAGCCCGCACAGCCCAAATTGCATCCCGCACCGACCTAACTGTACTCCGCACCAAACCCTAAACCTAACCCACGCCCTATATAAAGCGCTTCTCACGCCGAAAAGGGGTCCTTCTCTCTCCATTCCACCTCCTGGCGGCGCCTCCATCTTCCCATCTCGATTCCACCACTTTTCACGATTGTTGCCCGCACCACCACTGTCAGCCGCACAGCCACCCCTGTCAGCCGCACAGCCACCTCTGTTGGCCAACCATCGCTTCATCCCGCCTTGGAGATCGCCGTTTCAGCCGCCGTAGCTTGGTCCTTTGCTCAGATCTGCTCCATTCGACTTGCAGAAGAAGAAAGGCTTGACCAGGGGTTCATCCTCCCTTTTCTTCTCATTTAGTTTAATGGAGATTGTATCACTTTACTTTTACTTTGTTATTTGTGTTTGTTCTTCTATCATGTTAGGCTAGTTTACCTTTGTTCTAGGGTAAGGTAAAAACTGAGGTTAGGATTGATGTGTTGATTGGATGCTTTAGTTTCTAGTGTGTACTACTTGTTTGATTGCTTATTGTTATGCTTGTTTGTGCTTGATTGATGAACTGAACCTCCTATTGGGTGAATGCGCACACCTAATTTTGGCCAAAGGTGTAGGTTAGTTAATCGGTTGAACAAGTGACTTGAGGTAGGACATAGGCCGAAAGGTAGTCCAATTGGTACCCGATAGGGGAAAGTTTCTGCTGTAGCGAAAGTTAAGTAGATACCTTTAGTAGATCAACAAGTGGACTTAGGATAGTTAAGTCAACAAGCGAAAGTTGAGGATTAATTAATCTAATGGGGGTGTTAGACAAGGTTTCGGTCCCGATACCATGACCAACAAGCGACAGTTGAGGTCTAGGGAGTCCAAGTCCGGCTAGATCTGTCCCACACGACTTAGAAACTAAAGTACCAAGCCAAAACATCACCAACCGAGGGTATATGCGGCTTACAATTGTCACTGTGCGGCCTGCAATTGTGCCTGTGCGGCCAACAATTGCTGCTGTGCGACTGACAATTGTACCCAGCACGCATATTGGTAGGGGTAAGGCACGAAAGTGACCTGCACCGACCGCCCGAGGTATAACCAAGGTAAAACCGAACCCCTAGGACAATTTTACACTTGAATTTACAACCGTTTCAACCAAAAAAAAAATTGTTACTTTCTATTTTTATTATTTGCTTGGTTTATCTTTAGTTAATTTCAATTGCTTGTTATTGTCTTGTTTAAAAACCCAACTTCAATTGCTAGATCTAGACTTTGTGAAAGTGTAAGACCAGTACTTGTTTCACCGTCTCTGTGGTTCGACCCCTAACCAAATCCAACGATTACCGTATGCTTGCGGTACTTTTAGGACTAAATTAGGGTATTATTAGCTACACATCAGAACCCAAGGGACGGTACAATTGATTACTAGACTCTACCTCCTCACGAAAGCTAGACAATTGAATTTATGGGATTTTAGTTGCATTAAATATAAAGGTGCAAGTAAAGTAGATGTTTTTGGTTGTTTTTGTCTATTAAAATAATGTAAACAACTAAAGTAAAGTTTTTGGATTTTCAAACAGTATAAAAAGCGTCTTAGTGTTCAGATTTCACCTTGGTTTGGACTCTAGAACACAGAACATATCACTTTCGTACATCGAACGGTGTTTTTCAAGCGTTTACTTCTCTATTCGGTTCGAACAAGGATCTGTTCGGTCCGAACAGAGGGTGAAAGTGTGTGGTTTTGACCTTTTATGGTATTTTATGCTTTGTGCTAGGGTTTGTTGGCTAAACCTAGATTCACTAAACCTCAGCTGTCGCTTGTTGGACTAGAAACTGGTTTAATCACAACCTAACCTAATTAACTCGATTGGTTCACAACTTTTGGTATAGAATTCAATCAATTCAAACTTGTTTGTTGGAGTTCATAAGGATATCTAGAGATCTTTTGGACTTGTCTAAAAGTTACACTTTTGGTGCCAACTAATCTCCCATTTCGGATCTACGATTTATCCCAAATACTTTATTTAAATTATCTTGATTAACCTAACTTTAGAACTTCACTAAATGTGGCCATTCATCTAGAAGTTAATTAGACTTAACTAAGCAATTTAAACAAGCAATCATCTTCGATCTCCAAGGCAGTGGGGTGTTGCAAGATGGTCACCAAACTCGTCTCCTTGCTGCCGTCGCTTCAAAGAACCAAGCCTTGATGATCTCTCATGGTGGAAGAGAGAAAAACGCCTATGGAAAGTCGAATTTTGTGGTATGGAAGGTAGGATGCCCTTTCCTTAGGCTTAGGGGAGCTTATATAGCAATTTCCAGGTGCTTGGGAGGTTGCCTGGTCGTCAAGGCAATAAAACATGCCAAAATACGAGTTTCCATGTTGAAAATACTTCCAAATATGATTTTTCGGCAGTCTGGTCGGTCCGAACAGGGTTCTGTTCGGTCCGAACAGGGGTCTGTTCGGGTCTGACAGGCTTCTATTCGGGTCAGACAAGCCTCTGTTCGGTCCGAACAGGGGTCTGTTCGATCTGACCAGAGAGCTAGAAATTTCAGCATTGAGATAGTATTTAGGCCATAATTCCTCCATCCGGACTCCGATTGAGGCGATTCAAAAACCGTTGGAAAGCTTAGGATGAGCTCTACAATGCTAATGATTCTATTTGACCAATTGCTTCTCTTAATTCCCCATTAGCCCCAAGCATGAGTCATTTGGTCCAAACGGTGGTTTGAAAAGTGCCTTCAAGTGCTATGAATGAGTCGTCTAGCGTATGCCAAGTGCCGGAAATCTTCAAATAGTTCAAATATCACCATAAAATCATCAAAGTCCTGTAAAATGAGAGAAGAAACGACGGTAGAGCCAATTCTTTAGAAATCGTAGCAATTTATTTAATAATTTAATGGTTTGAGTGTTATTTGAGTGCCAAGTACGGTCCAAATACCTACAAATAGTAATGATATCAAGGAGGCGCTGGAGGCGCTTTTCTTAGATCTGTTTATTTCGATTTGAGAGAGAGAGAGAGAGAGGAAATGAAGAGAGAGCGAAGGAGACGGAAGAGAAAAACAGACGGAACGGATAATTTTAACTCATCCAGCGACTCATCATCTCTTAGATCCGCACGAATATTGAAGCCAATCGAACGGCTTGGATTGCGTCACACCAGAGAGCCTGTGTGATGCATCTCACCATAGCAAAACTCTATATATATATATAGATGCTATGGTGCATCGCGATTTATTAAGACTTTTGTAAATTACGATCATATTTGTCGATAGTTTTACAAATTGAAAATCTAACTAAACAAATCTAATCTATATATTGAAATCTCATTACAAACTAAATTTAATATTTTTTTTAATTTTTTAACTATTTTTTTATTTTTTATAACCTGCCATTTTTGAAAATTTTTTATTATTAATTGGTACAAAAAAAGAAAAGTTTTAGAAAATTCGAAAAAAAATAGTAAAACAATTTAAAAAAATATAAAATTTGGTTTGTAATGATTTCAATATATAGATTGGATTAGTTTAATTAGATTTTTCAATTTATAAAACTGTTGACAGATAATGATCGCGATGTACAAAAGCGTCAATACATCGCGATGAATCATAGAATGGCTAACGAGTCATCGATGGCACGGAGGGTCCCGTGCCATCGTGTCATTTTTCGAGATAAAAAATTCAAATGGTTATTCCGAACTATTCAAGTTGTTCTTCATATTGAAATATCCTTAAAAATCAAATTATATATTTTTCAATTTTTTTTCTATTTATTATGATATTTTTAAAACAATTATGATTAGAATATTTCATGTCCTCCAATTTGAAAATATCATAATAAATAACAAAAAAAATTAGAAAAAAAATATAAAATTCGGTCTCCAAGGGTATTTTAATATTGTGATCAGTTTGAAGGATTTGGATCGACCGTTTGAATTTTGGATCTTGAAATATGAGTCGATAGAAAATCAATGGCACATGCCATCGATGAATCGCGATGAATCATAGAATGGCTAACAAGTCATCGATGGCACGGAGGGTCCCGTGCCATCGAGTCATTTTTCGAGATAAAAAATTCAAATGGTTATTCCGAACTATTCAAGTTGTTCTTCATATTGAAATATCCTTAAAAATCAAATTATATATTTTTCAAATTTTTTTTTCTATTTATTATGATATTTTTAAAACAATTATGATTAGAATATTTCATGTCCTCCAATTTGAAAATATCATAATAAATAACAAAAAAAATTAGAAAAAAATGTAAAATTCGGTCTCCAAGGGTATTTTAATGTTGTGATCAATTTGAAGGATTTGGATCGACCGTTTGAATTTTGGATCTTGAAATATGAGTCGATAGAAAATCAATGGGACATGCCATCGATGGCGCGTTATCCATTCTCTCTCTCTCTCTCTATATATATATATAGGATGGCTAACGTGCCATAGATGGCACAGAGGGTCCCGTGCCATAGAGTCATTTTTCAAGTTCCAAAATTCAAATGCTCAATCCGAACCGTTCAAGTTATTCACCATATTAAAATATCCTTGGAGACCAAATTTTACATTTTTCCAAATTTTTCTACCATTTATTATGATATTTAAAAAAAAACATTATAATTGGAGTATTTCAGACCCTCCAATTTGAACGTATTAAAATAAATAGCAAAAAAATTCAAAAAAAATATAAAATTTGGTCTCCAATGGTATTTCAATATGGTGATCAATTTGAACAGTTTGGATTGACTGATTGAATTTCGGATCTTAAAAAAATTACTAAAAAAAGACATCTATGGCACTTTAGCCCACCTATATATATATATAAATGCTAGGGTACATCGTAATGTATTGAGGCCTTTGTACATCACAACCATATATGTCGATAGTTTTACAAATTGAAAAATCTAACTAAACCAATCCCATATATATATTGAAATCTCAATACAAACTAAAATTTTACATTTTTTAATAATTTATTTATTATTTTTATCGAATTTTTTAAAACCTGACATTTTTTAATTTTCTTATTATTAATTGGTACCAAAAAAAGAAAAGTTTTAGAAAATAAAAAAATAATAAAAAAATTTCGAAAAATATAAAATTTGGTTTGCAATCTATAGTAGTATATATATTAATTAAAAACCCGTGAGGGTTGTTCCCCGCTATTTAGTTTTTTTGCGACACGGCATCGAAACCGTACAAAATTTTTCGCTGATCGATCTGAGCCGTTCACGGATTTATTAACTTTCGCCTCTCTATTCTCTCCTCTCTCCTCTCTCCTCTCTCCTCAACGACAGAAGAAAAAAAAAACACGCTACCGCCTCTCTTTCTTCTCTCCTCCAACACATGGTTGTCGCCTTTCTTCTCCGCCAGCCTGCGTCACCCCAGCGCGCCCCTCCTCCTCCGTTGGCTTCCCCCGACCCAACAACAATAGTCCTTGTCTTTCTCTGCACATCCGTCCTATTACCTCCCCGTCTCTCCGCCTCTCCACCGCCTTCTCTCTCTGCCAACCCCTCTCTGCTCGTCAACGGAAGGAAAATGTAAGAAGGTGCTGTGGTTGGGATCGCCGCGTCACGTGAGAGAATTAGGTGGTTAGTGGAATCATCTTGCCAAATGTGGCTAATTAATTGTTGCACTGTATGAATCAATTCAATCCTGAATTGTTTGATGTAATAATTAAGGTCATTTTCCTTCAATTAAATATCAATTATGGCCTGAATCAATTTTGCAATAAAACCTAAGAATTTAAGGAAAGGGTGATGAGATCTTAATTGTACCAGTATCTGCTGTGTTGACTTTTGTTTAAAAAAAGCGATACCATTTCCATGCATATATCAGATAGATAAATCTGATAATAATATAAATAGAGATTAGTGATTTTAGTTCGAAAACAAATTCTGACATTATATGTTGCTTTTGTCTCAGGAAAGATTATTAATTTCCCTAAAAAATGCATAGGAAAATATTTGTAGAAGCATAATTTTTCGATGACTTTAAATCTTATAAAATTTTCATTTTCTTTTGTCAATATTTCTTTTCTAGGCCCAATTGGGTGACTGAAAATTGTTGAAGAAAACCAAACAAAGATACAAACGTTCTTTTCTCATGCTGCAAAAGTGGCTTCAAATAATTGCAAAACTGCCAATTTTCTAGGCCCAATTGGGTGAGTACTTGGTGACCAAAATGATAAATATTAAGCATACTTTTGTGATACTAATTTCAGGATAAGAAATGCTAATGCATAATCCAATTGTGCAAGCTGACTTTGCTTTCAAGGCAAGCAAAACTGGACAGGAAGTCATGCGTAAGGCTCTATCTGACATGTTTAAAGAAGTAAAGAAGACGGTCAGGTGGCAGTTTATGGGCCCACCATCCCGAGAAAGAGAGCAGGGACCAAAACAATGAAATCGTCCTCTGGACTAAAGAATAAGATCCGCTCACTAAAGAAGTACTTTGATCGTGAGGGGTGCCAGGTCAGCGCCGATGGAGAAATCCAGTGAGGTTCGCTAACATGTGGACATGCGAATGTTGTTTCTGTGAAGATCAATGAGATCTTGGTCTAGGTTTGAAGCAATTTTTATTTTTTGAATTTAGTTCTCTATGAATACACTTATTTTTGTCCCTCAAACAAGTTGATCTTTGTTTTATAAATTGACAACATCAGGGCACCTCTCTCCCAAAATCTATTCAGGCGCCTCTTCCATCTAATATTTCGGTCTAGGGAATTTGGGAATAAGTGTGGGCTTCCTCTCTTCAATCAGGTCTGAATCCCAAATCAATTATTTTTTTAGTTTAATGCACTATTCTATTGTTGTCAGTATATCTTTCAGTGTTAGCACTAGGGTAAATTCACATCCTATTATACTTCGTGGCAAATTGGTAGTGTAGCTCAATTGCTACACTAATTTCCATATAGGATATGTACTGGTAAATGACTCAATTGCTAATTGGTTGTGATGTTTGCCATATGTCATATTCCCATATTGTTAATCTAGCATATTAATAAAAAGTCGAATGTTTTTTATTTTAACAATGGGAAGCTTTGCAATTCCATAAGTAGTAAGGTATCACTAATAAAAAGTTTATTCTTTCTTCGTTAGAATAGATTTTGGATCTGATTATTTTATGAAGCATTAAGAGAAGGAATATGAGAAGCACATGAATAATAATGCATGTAATTATTTTCATGTGGTGTTTGTTTAGAAGACTACTTATTTCCTTACTTAAGTTAATAAACTACTCAGTTGATATATCTTGTACAGTGGACCAGATTGGGATTGATTCTATTGTGCTGGATCCAAGTTAATTATCCCCAATTAGGGCTTATTTATGTACTATAAATATATCTAAAACATACAAACTTTTAGCGGTTTGAATTTGCAATTAAGTAGAACATGGACATTTTTAGATGAAAATCGATTAGACTAACCAATTTAACATTATCCCTCCGTGCATGTAGAAAATGATTATTTTATTATTTATTTTTTATCACAAGGCAATAAGCATGAACTGCTTGAGATGACGTAATTTTTTTTAAAATTTATGTTATGATGCAGTGAAGTGACAACATATTGTAGTCGGGTAGGTACACTATATGGCTGTAGACTTCGACAAAATCACCATCATTTCTGGTCAGATGGATTTGGTTAGAAGACCTGTCCATGCTCCTCTCAAGTATGTTTCTGGAATCGAGTACCAGTATCTCTATTAATATGATGGGTCACAAAATATGAACATATAGGCTGAGAATCTTCACTATACTCTGATGATGGCATGGTGGAATATGCACTGGAGCATGGGGCAAGAATCTCTCCAGTAATACTGAATTGAATGTTTTAAACATGGCCGTGAAGGGTGTTTAAGAGAAGGAAATAAAAGATTTATCTTTTCACGATGAATTGCCTCTCACCGGTAGAAATCATGAATGGGGATCATTAATATACAAAGGGAAGATGTTATTTTAACTCACAGATATATGATATTTGTACGTGTTATAGATTTTGGTATAAATTTTCAGACTCTTTTCTGTTAATTTATTCAAAAAACTGAAAATTTATGACATTTTGCCTTAGCACTTGCCCGTCTCACGTAATTTAGTCTTAAATGACAATTTATTAATGATTCTTAAAATTAAAATACAAAAAATTCACTTAGGCCGCGCTTCCCCACCTAGTGATATTTCAATCTGGTTAATTTTGGGTGAATTACTGTACTACTTGAACTATTAATATGTGCGAAATTTCTTCTGTTCTCAATCTCGATTAATTGGTAACTAGTAGGGGTTGTCGCGCGTTGCGCGACCTATGTTTCCACTCCTTTTTTGTAAAAAAATTTACTATTACAGTATATTTTATCGCAGTTCAATTTATTACATCTATTAACCATAGTGCAAATAGATAAATTATGAAAAAAAATAAATACAGAAAATTTTATTATTTTCTTTATTATCAGTTAGTTGCAACAAATCGATATCATTTGTTCCATAGGAATTTTTCAAATCTCAATAACTGATTATCATTTGTAATGATAATTTTATTATTATATAGTATGATCATATGGTTTTGTGTTCAATTTTTTTTACTGCAATTTTATTTATTTCTCGTGCTCAACCATGAATATTTGTATGAATTTGTCTAACCATACATATTTTATACTAACCATTTTAGTCTTCATATATTAAACCTTGAGACGTAGTCGTTTACGGAAAAACTCATTAATATTAGTAAAACAAAACCTCTTAGCGACTACGTCTATCATCTGGTTGGTGGTTAGCTCGATTGGCTCTGACCAATTGTATATATGGCACAAAAATTGAAACTCGATCAGCCCAATTGTATGCATGCATGGACACAAAATTTGAACATCAACTATGGAGCCAAATAAAAGAATAATTCCAAAAAAGATAAAACACAGCCGCTGTCAATGTAATCTAAAAAAAAAAAAGATAAAACAATAAAAAAAGCAATATAAGAAATAGAAATTCAAACTTATTACGCAACACAATTGGCTTTATGATTACTAAAAGTTGTTGAGCGTCAAGAATAAGTTGCTTCTTCAAACTCCAAACCCGATTCAACTGCATACGTGTCGCTGCCTTTTGGCAAGGTAAAGGGCAAATCATATACTGTCAAGGCTATTTTATTTCAAGATTGCCACTCGTAATCTCTTTTTCTGAATTTTAACAAAATTATATATTTTAATCATATTCCCTTCATCAAAATTTGGACTAAATACTGCATAATTAATATATATACTTAATATATAGTCATAATATTATTGAATTAAATTTGGACAATATAGAAAGAATCTCGAAGACACTTATGCTTGAAACGTTTCTAGTTGTACTGGTACAGCGAGAGTCAGAAAAATTAAACAAAATTGATTGCAAATTAAATTGAATCAGATAAACCAAACCTCAAATAAATTCACTTACTTTAAGTTATAGTACCAGATTTTATAAGATACGCTTGCACGTACTATCTTCTTTATTTTTTGTATTTTATGTACAGAAAAGACACCAAACCAACCTGGATGAGAACATTCATTTAGTTTCAATTTGAAAATATTAATATAGCATCTGCAAATAAAAAACCATCGAGGGGAAAGGAAATAGATAAAGAAAAAATACGTAAGTTGACCAATTTTTGCATGTCAGACAATAAAACTTTCATAAGAACTTTCTATGTACATCAATCAAGCCAACACAATCGATCAACCATGTTATTTAGAAGAAGCACAGATTTTGCAAATAACTAAATAAATAAAAAGTAAAAGTTTGGAATGCTAAATTCTAAACAAATAATAACCTTTTAACTTTTACTGAAAGGCCTCAAATTTCAGCTTCCAATGCCATCGGTAGCTTTGGTTTCTTACGATCTGTAATAGCTTTTCCTCTAGGGACCAAATTGCCCACCACAGAGTACTTGTGGTTGCCTGTATTCTTTTACTTACTGAACAGTCTTCCGAAATGGTGAGAGGATTACTAAAGAAATCTGAACTCAGTTGCAATCTGAGTTTAAAGGTACCATTGCCCGTCTAGCAAATAATTTTTTTCTTTGTTATAAACGTTTTTAAATGGAGTGTCAAATCAATTAAGAGGACGCTTAATTTTGAAGAAGTTATCAAAGGCGATCTGTATAAAATAATAAGTATAACGAATATCCATTTTCTTATTTTGCAAATATATTTATCACCTAATCCGAGTCATATTCATCACAATCACCAATTTATCACCTAATATATATCTACCATATTTATCGCAATTATATTGAAAGATTGGTAATGTTGGTGCAATTTGAAAAAAAAAATCGGATAATATGAAAATTGTCAAAGGAATAAACGAATAGAAGGAACAAAGTGACCTGAATCGCGCTAGGGCTAGGCGATGTCCTTAAGC
Organism: Rhynchospora pubera; assembly: GCA_028095005.1. Classification (NCBI taxonomy): domain Eukaryota; kingdom Viridiplantae; phylum Streptophyta; class Magnoliopsida; order Poales; family Cyperaceae; genus Rhynchospora; species Rhynchospora pubera. The sequence continues at coordinate 238,751 of JAMFTS010000012.1, read as the reverse complement.
GTATTGCGACATGAACTACAACCAAAATAATTCGGGGTTGTCATCTTTTAAGGCACGACTATAAAGGTGACTGATGAAAACCTCCAAAAATATCTTGCAGAAATACTTTGAATATTTTATAATAGAACAGGAGAAATAATAGAATTGGAATTTGAGATAGATATATCGGTCAATCACTTCACCGATTTCAGATCATATTTTTTCTAGTGAAGAGACTTGTTTATATAGAGAATTATATAACGCCTAATACAGCCAATAAAACTCAATAATTATTAGGCTAATTACTCTACATCAACGGGTGAAAATTGAATGAGAAATTAAAGCATTGAGGAGTCAAATGGAACAATAACTTAAATAATTAACTATTGTATATAATTGGTACATGAACCAACTCAAACGGAAATAAAATAAATGTCTTAATGGGCTAAGAAACGGAACAATATAAGAAAATAAAGTAAACTAGTGGGCATCTCGCGCGTTGCGCGATCTATTTTTACATTTTGATTGATTGTTAGTATGGTGATAATATAATATTTTTATAATATATAAGAGTTCCACAATATGAATATTAGGAGAAAGAAAACTAATTGATTTTATAACGATGCTATTTATTATTATTTTTTTTTTTTTTGAGAAAGGCATGATGTACAATAGAAAAGGCACGTGGAAAAACATCCCAGAAGTAAACTAGCTAAAAGCATCCAGAGGAATGAAAATAGTTTGCTTTTCTATTATGCATGCCAACCATAGAAAAGCAAAGCCGACTGTGCAAATAATTTGTTTTTCATTTCAGGTTTCAACTTTCAAGCCTTTCTAGAAAAGCATCCAAGAAATATACTTAAAAGGACAAACTTTTTACGGAATGACCGTGCAAGAATGCAAGATCAAGAGAAAAAATAAGACCAAAGGAACTCTACCCCTAACGCCACCAAATCAAACTTATTAGATCCTACCTACTGTACCTCTATGTACCTGTTGTACCGTTGTAAGCATGTGGCAGTACCAGTAATGTTCCCAAGGCACCTGGACCTCCTACTCCTACAGTAATATTTTCACCAGAGCATCATCATTCATGACGGCCATTATTTATATACAGAAATTTCTGAAATTCCTGCCACGCACTGGATAATATGCAAAGAGAACTCTCTAAAACAACTTTTGAAAATATGGAGTAGCAAAATAAATACCTGATTGGTACCACACAGCCCAAGCAAATTTCATAGAACTAATAATATTGATGTTGCAACCACCATACAAATTTTTGTCGCCACTTGGTTGCATCTGCAGTTAGAAAATTTATCAGTGAAATGAGCATGTTTTCGAAAGCTGTACAAAATGAAAATAAAATGTTGTTTATATGCACTCTGATAGGCTATAAAATGGCTTTTCATAGCAAGTCCATGACCTTATCTGTACTAAATTGCGTCTACTCCTAAAATATGAAAACCTTAGCATAGAGATTAAGATGATAATCATTTAATTAAAAAGTTTTGATTTGTATGATTCATGATCATCCAGTGACGATACGGCGGACAAAACTTTCAATAATACCCATGGGAAAAAATTTATAGCATACATTTAATATACGGATGTATAATTGAAATGCCACATTTGAAATCTCAGCTTTTAGATTAGTCAGCATAAATAGATATGCATATGGCACCAGGGGTAAAAATAGAAACAATCTTTTTTTTGAATGTGTAGCAATTTAAGAATAGCTGATACATAATTTATCATACTTTAGTAAAATTTTCCAAGGAAACTTTAATAGAAAAAGCTGATAGAAGACTATTTGTGAAAAGATTTTTATTTATTTATTTATTTATTTTTAAAACTTGACAGAAGCTCTCAAGAGATATTTGTAAAAAAGCTATAGAAGATTATTTGTCAAATTTAATAAGGAAACATATGTATGTATTTATGCATGCATGTATGGATGGATCAAATACTTGAGACCAAAATAGTATCTAAAGTACTCGCAAAAAAAAAATAAAATAAAAGATATGCATATTTGCAAATACCAGCGATCTTAATTTATGCACTTGTCACCCTTTTAAGATCAAGTTGTGTGAAATCCTACCTGATTGGATGCTGGTATTTTGATTTTATTTTACCTTATTCATTGTTGCAACCTGTCACAAAATCACTTAGTAAGTTTCTGCTATACAAAATCCTTTCTAATTAAATTTATGTGTCACTATACATATCTTAAACTAATGGTTCTTTGTTCCTTGGATGCATTAATTTTAATTTATACAACGAAATAAATGTTACCTGTCTATTGTACTCTTTAAAAGGCTTTCACATGAAGGCATACTCTATGTGTAACCTGCCACCAAGAAAATGAAAAAGAGTAAAAATAATTAGAGGCCATTGAATATTACAGGTACCATATTGCAGTTACTCACAGTAAGAAATATGTAAGGTGAGACATACTTCCTTTCCATTGTACATATAAGTTTGAGTTGGTCGGTTCAGTGAATTAGATTCAAGGGTTTAAATATCGGCTGTGGCGGCCGCTATAGCGCCGAGACAGCGGAGTTATATGCTCGAACGCTATTACGCTACAGAAATTGCGCTATGTCTGATAGCGCGCCGTATAGCGTGATTTAGCGGGCGAAATTTAGCATTTAGCGCCGAGATGGCGTGCAATAGCGGTTCTCCAGTCCCAGGCGCGTGACACCCCCTCCAATCCCATGCGAGCACAGACCAATTAATTGCTTGAAATGTGATACCGATCCACTATTATATAATACCCTTCTAAAACTTCAGTCCCTCATGTGGGACTAAAGACTATTGTGGAACCAGACGATAAAATTGTTGCATTTAATTGTTGAAGTGAGAATCGAATCATGACATGGCTATGCAATCCAATGCAACAACCACCTAACTAACTTGTTATTGTTGTTATAAGTGTTTTATGTTATTTATATATACGAATTTCAAATCCGCTATGGTCCGATAGCGGCCGCTAAATGGCCGCTATTCGCTATCCGCTATAATATTGACATGTCCGCGACGAATCCGCTATCCGCTATTTAAACCTTTGTTAGATTGAATGGGGAAAGAAGAGTCGAAAGATATGTGTTCTACTAAAGATATGTCTCAAGCATACAACATTCAGCCTATAACAATTTCAAATTTTCTAGTAAATATACCAGTAACACAAAGAAAATGTAAAAGTAAGGATCACCATTACCAACATATATTAATGTTCCTTAGATCGATTATGATGCAGCACTACGTTCATGAATTTAACAGAAACCATAGAATATAGTAAGAAAAATGTAAAACTATTTAAAATGTGCCATAGAATCTAAAGAAGAACTATTTGAAGACCCAAACAGAATATGATAATTATCAGACTCTATTAGCAATACGGTCTGGAAGAGATTCTGCTTTACTGAGATAAATATAGCAAAGAGAAACCTCAAGCTTGCTTACAAAGGTCAACTTCGATTGAAGAAATTTAGCACTGCAAATGATAAAAAACACCAAATATTGAAATTAGAACAAAAAGCTCTGAGGAACATGAGAACTGTTGCAACAACATAAATGAGCAATATAATAATGCAATATAATCATCTAAGATATTTGATAAAGCAAAAGCTTTTAAACCAGCATATTTTTAACTAACCAAACAAAAGTCCACTCTCTCGTCAAATGATACCCGTAAAGGCACTAAATTCCTCTTCCTTAAAAATTAGACATAGGAACCTAATACAACAACAAAGGCAAAGACTAACAGCAATACGACATAATGATTGCCATAATTGGAGTAGTTTAATATTTCTCTTGTTAACATATGTTTAGACTGAAATTTGGAATTTGCAAAGCAATGAAATCAAAGATGCAAAAGTACCGTGGTTAATTTTGAAGCTTTCGAAGAATCCTAAGCTTCTGAAGCTCAATTCGATCACAAAAGTAGATTCCGGCACTAATTTATACAAAAAATAACCATTAGAAGATGCACTGAGATATCAGTGATCAGATATAATACATGGTATTTACCGGAAGCATGCAATAGAATGGCCTAAACGTGTAAATAGAAATCAAGGAGGACTGCTTATAAAAAAGGAGGCACCGATAATCAGCCGTTCAATACTCACCCCCAAATCTGAAATGTCCAAACCTGAAAAAATGGAAAGAAATAATCTAACTGATAGTTAAAATAAAAAAAATCTATAGAAAAAAAAAGATGAGAAGAATAAATGAGAGAAACCAAAGAGAGAAAAATAATGCTTTCAGCTTCGCAATCGCCAACCAACATTAAATTAAAAACCATAGCAATCAAAACAAAGTTTCAACATTCAGCACAATCTCATCCTAATAGAAATCAAAATTAAGGAATAGGAATCAGAAATCTAATTAAAAATTGAAAAGTCAAGAAGAATGAAAAAGCAGATAATGTGACATTTAGTAAAATTATTAAGTTCTTTTATCATCCTAGCAGCGCTCAAACTCCACACATAATCTTGGCCTGACCATTTCATCGAACACATGAAGAGCTAAAAATAATTTACCTTGATTTTGCATTATCCACCTTTCCATAGCAATTCCAAACAAAGCCTCCACATATGGCACAATCTCAGCCCAACAAAAATTGAATAGAAGAATACAAATTAGATATTTGAAATTGTAGGCTCCATCTTTGATCCGTACCAAGAATGAGATATTAGAAGGGAAAAAAAAAGACACAAAGATGCAGGCTCCATCTCTGATATTCTCTCGATAGGGAATATAAATACTTAAAAAAGGCACAGAGATGCAGGCTCCATCTCTCGATAGTACAACATGTTATTTTCCTTTACCGAGCCAAAGATTTAGTAAATACTTACGGCTTTCTCAACGGCCTCTAAAGAGTCATATTCCACGAAAGCATGCACCTGAATAAATGACACAGCAAAAGCACAATATTTAGCAAACAATTACAAAATAAGGAAATAAAAAAGTCTCCTTAAATAAGACAATACCTTACGGATCATACATACTTCCTTTTTATCATATACCGCCATGGATCGAAAGAGAGAAGAGAAAGAGGGAGAGATAGAGGGAGGGGCGAGTGAGGTACAGTTTCTGACTGTGTGAAAGAGAAAGAGGGAGAGGGAGAGAGGGGCCAGCGACAGGTAGCACAGAGCTTGACCCTTCAGGCGTTCAAAGGGTGTCTCTACGAAGATCGAAGAGGCGCAGATAGACAGACAGATCAAACTCCATCGGACGGAGAGGATCGAAGAAAAAGAGATGGACAGACCAGATGCAAACACTGTTCCAACAACTGTTCGGCTACAGTTGTTTCGGAGGCGGATTCAATTCTGCGCATTAATACATGTTTGGATGGATGTACCGGATGTCAACATGAGAGAAGCTCAAATATTCCAATGGATAAAAGGAACAAAATTAATAAAATTTGAGTTTTCTAATCGTATATCCAACAGCTAATTTATGTTATAAATAGCAAATTCCTATTTGAATCACATTATGTTTGGTGAGTGCAATGAGACTATACTCCATTAAAATTTTCAATTTAGTATAATTTATAAATAAAATCAAATAATGGAGGTTTAAGATGCACCATGGAAACGTCAAGATTATTAAACTGGAGCCGCATAAAATCTAGATCCCATCTCACTTTTATTCTGCGTTTAATTTTGTCTTCTTCTTCATTTGGTATCCAATACTCTTCGCCTCTCCATTTTCCTTTCTTTTCCCGTGTGTGAACTCCGCCATGGTGAAGTATCTAGCGCTCTTCTCAACCTCATTCAGGCCGTTCAATTATGTAAGACAGACCTGATCATGCACAAATTAAATAATATAAATCAAAGAGTTATTTCATAGCTTGTATAACATAAAATTATAAATACTAATCAAATTTTGTGAAATAACGAAACCAAAACTCAATGCCAACCAGTTCCCTTGCTAGGAAGAGACTAATGACATCAACTCATCGTTGATACAGATATCGATCTAGAAAATGCAAGAACGACGGAAAGGGGAACTTGCTTGAGTTCGTATAGGAGGCGGTGGAGAGAAAGAGCGACGGATTGAAGCACCATGCAGAGAACGACAACAGAAGAAGTAGAGATACGACGGAGAGGAGAGCAGACATGGAGAGGGGCGATGAAAACAGAGAAGAGTGTCATCAGGCGAGAGATAAATGGGGAAGAGAGGAAAAACTCAAGGAAAAATTTATATACAACATTATACATTAATAATGTAACGGGTCATTTTTCTGTAAATTTAGTTAGGTAAGATCCGGTACACAATGTAACACAATAGTTGTGGCACCATAAAATGAAAATATCGGACAAATCCAATCTAATCTGAGGATTGCCGTGTCGGACTATAAGTAAAAAAATAGTACCGACTCTCACGGGTTTTTATTTATAATACTGATATGTACTTTAAATTGTTCAGATTTTTAAATCTAATCTTTAGAGCTGGGCATTGCCACAAGGCGAAAGTGAATTTTTGCTCACGAAGTATGTGAAAGATGGAAAGAAATAAAATAAAAAGTAAAACTAAATTGTTGGCATCATCTTCTCAAATCACCAAAGAAGCAAGTTCTGAAATCATTTTTCCTATTGCTTTTACCAGAGCTCTCTGTCTTATGGCTTCATACTGACAAATTAAAAGACGCCTGAAATGTAGAAGACAAGTTGTTACCTCAACAAAATTTTCCACTGTATTCTCTGATTATATGTGGTTACAAAAAGAGATGGACAAAAAAAAGTAAAAAAAAATGACTCACTGGGACAGGATATTGGTCTTGAATTACTCTACGACCTCCGTTTCCCTTACTAGTATCTGCTAAGGGGGCTTGTTTTTTATTTTTAGTTTCCAGTTGACATTATCAATAATCTGGAGAGAAATGGAATTAAATACCATGGTGCACAAATATGCGAAGCTGCCAATTAATCCAGTTAGTACCTTAATGATCAAATTTCCTGATTATAATTATTAATTAAATACCTTGCCTCCATAAAGTGCAATTATTTCCCAAGTATAGGTTTCCAATTAGTACCTTAATGATACAATTTACAGTAATCCCAAATACATTTATTAGAAATGGAGCGGTTCCAAATTGTAACTACGATAAATGAGAAAGAAAGAAAGGGACCTAGTCTGAATAAAGAAAAGCGCCACAGAGATGGAATCAACGAGGCAGACTGCTTCGGAAAGAGAGCCTCATAGGCGAAGAGCCGCACGTCTAGGGAGAAGGAGAGAGTCGTGCCTTATAGGAGCTGAGGCGGTGGCGTAGCGAGCAACCAATGAGTTAGAGGTGATTAGAGAGCACGATTTGAGGAGAGAAGGCGGAGAGAGAGCGACAACCGAGGTAATTTGAGAAGGAGAGGCGAATCTGTGGTCTTCTTTGAAGGAGAGATGAGAGAGACAGTTCGATCGAGGCTTTTAGAGAGACGGAATGTTTTGATACACAGCGAGAAGAGTAACGGAGGAGACAAACAGAACGGAAATATTTAACCTCAGCGCCTCCATCTCAGCCACCTATTCACATCCATGCACAAATCCTGAACGAGAGTTAAAATTAAACCAATTTCTGTTAGGGTCACCAAGACATGCATAAACGACTAATTAGCAAATTAAATAACTAGCATGATTAGGACAGATCAAAATTTTAGCATCATTACCGAGGACGGTGGCAATTAATAAGTTATTTATTTGATTTAATTAGATTCTTCTCCTTTCTTTTACCTCACTATTTGTTTTTCTTATTTCGCAGGAGTGGATATTGGTAGAAGAGGTGACTCCGACAACCAGTGGCTAGAAATATGATCTTGAGAAAACAAGGTGAAGAGAAAAAAGAAACTTTATGTCGGCTCTATTATGCATGGAATGGACCGTTTTATTTCCAATCGGACCGTTCCATTGTAGCAGAGGACAGAAATGAAGACTCTACTGCATGCCCTTTGGTTCAATCGTCTTGCTGTTTTTATTTGTGCAATTTAGGAAGATTCATCTAGAGCAGACCACTAGGCAAGTCTTCAAAAAAAAAAAAAAAAAAAAGAGTCGAGCTCACGACCAAAAAAGCGAGCGCTTCATTGAAAGATGGAGGACGTCGTTTCGCGTTAGAGCACCACAAGGGACACAACGATTGGTTTCATGACGACTCTCGTGCAACCTCATACGAGTTCATCAGCACAATGAATAGAAACACTATAAAAGAGGTCAGGCTCGAGACCTTAAACAAGTGCTTCTTGGGAGGTAGTCCAAAGGTTTAATTTTTTAATTTTTTTTCTTTCTCAAAACAGAAAATTAGATAAAAAAAGTAAGAAAACTAGAAAAATACATAAAAATTAGGAGTAGAATAAATACTTAGTTTAATTGGTGCTTAATTTTCTGATTTTTAGGGTCTCAGGTTGGAATTGAACGGGCCGTCTCCGCAGCAGAACGGACCGTCCTACATCTAGGACAACCAAGTCCAACGCTAGAACGAACCGTCCCAACCATAGACAAACTTTGGATAGCTATACCATACAGAACGGACCGTTACAATCAAAGAACGGACCGTCCCACTTACCTGGAAAGCAGATCTAAAACAGTACCCAAAACCAAACCCGTTAACCTAAAACCCTAACCCGCCAGATCAAACCCCTTCTCTCCCTTCTCTCCCTTGAATTTGATATATTCTTTGTATGTAGTTCCAAGAGATACGTATATCGGTAAATAGATCGTGATGGCAGTTTTTATTTTACTGACCTGTTGGGGATCTAGCGTCGTATCCTATGAAGTACTCCACCGAATTGGACAAAACAAAAAAAAAAATTAAAATTGCTGATCTTCTAAAAAATATATAAAATGTGAAGGACGGATGTACAAGTACTGCCCATCAGCCCATTAACATTAATTTAGAAAAAAGTTTATATTTGAAGTTCGGCTTATCCAGGCTTTACCCGGAAGCTAACTTTTAATAGTTTCATTATATTTTGAAGTCTTCGCTCCAAAGTTTCTTCAAAATTATTCTAATAGTTTATCAGTTGATCTACTAGTTTGGACTCGTAAGTCGTAACAATAATAAATACAATATATCGAGCAATACAGTAACTATCAGTTGATCTCTCATATTTACAAAACAACTGATAGCAATAAAACAAGTCGATTGCTTCAATTCCTGTCATGCATCTCGCAATATTACCATATGGGTCTGTCAAGGATCTTGAGGCGAGAGAGGGTCCGTCTAGGCGAGATACCGAGAAGCAGAGGCAGAGGCAGAGAACCGGGATGGGTTAGAATCTGATCTTTTATGGTCACGAGAGAGTTTTTGAATCGGTAGAATGAGAAAGCGATGCAAAGAAAGGGAGAAGGTGCTCGGAGAGAGGAGATGTAAACGGGAGATTTTCAGCACCTCAGCGAAAAGAACTTAGTCGACTCGGATTAAATCAAACCACCCATCTCAACATCATCTGACGGTTCAGAACACTAAAGCACAGACCCTCAATATTTTGTAAAGCATTTTAGCCAATCTATGTGTGTGTGTATTAAAATACTACGCTTAGCATGGATGTGCTTGTGCTACATGTTCGAATTGTGAATTTCATATTTCAAACGATCAATCCAAATATTATGACCAACTTTATATTTTTTTTCGAATTCCTTTTATTATTTTTTCATATTTTTAAAACCACTACTATCGGAGTGCCAAGAATTAATTAGATCAACAATTTTCTAAAATTCTAAAAAAAAAGGATAATTTTTTTTGAAAAAAATATTAAATTTAGTTTCCAACAATGAAAAAAATATTGAACGGTTCGGATCGATTGTTTGAAGCAGAACATTCAATAATAATTGCGTAGCATGAAATCTATCCATTAATTCTCTTTGGAAAATCATAGTTCCACCGAGAGTGAAAATCTTCCTTTGGCTCCTTCTTTTTGACTGACTTTTAACACAAAAGAATATGCTCATTCGAGACTGGCCAACCGCAACAACTTGCCTAGTTGTGATACTGGACTGTTGGAAACAGGAGAACACCTCTTTTTGCAGTGTCATTTCACAAGAAGTGTGTGGTCTCTCATTCAACTACGCTTCAATCTTCCGTGGATCGACTTCACTCAAGACATTCAAACTTTTGGTCTACACTTACGCATTAAAGATTGGGACATTATCTGAATAGCGACGTCCTCGGATGGAATGCGCGGAACAAGCAAATCTTTCGGAGTGTTGAAACTACTCCTCACCTTTTGGTAAAGATAGATTACCGCTTGCATTAACGCGTGGACACTTCATGCTTAGATTCTCTTTTCTTTTATTTTTTGTACATAATTAATTTATTTTTACTTTTTTTCTTGTTTTTTTCTCTTTGTAATCTTTATACTTTGTAACCTTTTTATTATTAATGAAATTTATCAGCGTGGTAATTGCCAACTGATAAAAAAAAAATTAAATGAAAACTGCTATCAGTATTGACTATAGACTGCACAAAATTTAATTTCCTACTTTTGATTGACCACAACCCATAATTGAAGTCGGCAATTTCCCTAACCTATTAACACCTTCTTCAAACACAATTCCCATCCCCATGAAGAAATGAGATTCAATATGGCAATGAAATGCCCACACACCGGGATTATCAGCCTTGAACCGTATCGCAGTCCATCCATAAGGTTGCAATGCAACATTGTTCTTCATAATCGGATCCTTCAAATTGTAATTCTTTGGATCAATTTCTGGGTTAAACTTTCCCCACCCGGAACCCAAAACCCAGAAATCATGACCGTGCAAGTGCCATGGGTGTGTCTCACTATTGTTGGCCGTTAGTGTATTAGCATTCTGCAATATCAAATCAACTACAGAACCAAACTGGAGTTTGTATATTGCGTTGCTCCTTGTCGCATTGCGATTCGGGGGAGGTACATTGATGTCATAGTTTTTTATATCATACGTCTCTGGAGGTGGCTTCTGCTCGAACACATGACGCAATTTGTTCTTTACGGCAATTAGATATGGCGTATGTGGGAAATCATGTGACACATTGTTGAGGGACCATCTTGTCAATCCATCAATTCTGTTTTGGGTGTTCAAAAGGATGATCACTCGGTTGGATTTCGCTGGTGGCGGTTCATTGAAATTTGGGTGTGCACGTGTGGCCCAGCTTTGCTTCATCCTGTAATAGGTATCATTCCATAGCGGTCCGCTTGGAGGAGCTGTAGGAGGAAACCTTCCATTAGGGATTCCATAATAATTGAGGAGTCCAATTCCTGTTGGTGTGCCTGGTTTTCGACTGACGACATTACTTGCTAACCAATAATTGCGGTTTGGGTTTTGATCTGCTCTTAAAATTACAGAATATGTCTCGCCAGAATATATGTTGATATTTTTGACGATAAAGGGATCGACGTAGTGACCATCAGCTTCTACCACAGTCAATGAGTGTCCCTGTAAAGAGTGAATTTAGATTATTAATTTTTGCACTTAGCTTGTGAGACCAAGTTATGAGTCACTTATTTTGAGATAGAACTGAATCGTACCTCTATTTCAAAATTCAGTGCAGAGAGAGATGTTACACTTGCGATACGGAGTAAGTATGTTCTACCGGGTACAACTATTAATTTGAGAGGTACGCACTCGGGATGTGATGCATTGCAGGTTCCACTTGCAGCTAGAGAGCAGTTGAACCTTCCACGGCCGTTCAACAAAAGAGACTACACAGTTGCATTTAGTATTTGTTAGCTGAGGTGAATTGTAGGCATCTTGGCATTACAATTTTTTTATTTGGAATAAATTTAATAATTAATATTAATTTTATAAGTTAACTACAAAATTTAGACGTACTTGAGGCTCGCCCACAAATTTGAATTGATTTTCTGGCATTAGAAGTCCAGTTGCCTGATCATATGTGCTATTATGCCACCAGTCATTTAGCAATATGTTGTACTCCCGATCGTATGTAAATGGTTCCTTGAATCCTTCTGGTACTTTTACTACAATCATGCCATTAAGACCAGCTGATCTTTGCATACCGTAGTGCGAATGGTACATATAAGTGCCAAGCTGACATGTCATGCCAAAAAAATTGTACAATGTGAGGATAAATGTGAGCTTAGTTTGTGCTTATAAGTAAAAATTTCATGTAAAAGCGCTCACTCTGTCAACCACAAAACGGTATATGAATGTGTCGCTGGGAAGTATGGGGCACTGGGTTACCCCTTCGGTACCGTCCATCCATGGTGTACCGATCTGTAAGAAAAATAGTACTTTTGAGGTTAATATCCCAGAAAAAAAAAGATACGATAATAATTGCGTTTGCAACAATTGCTAGATTAACACAGGCCTCTGTTTTACTATACCTGTCTGATACCGTGCCAGTGGATTGCGGTATTCTCTGTTAGAAGGCTATTTTTTACCTCAACTACAATCGTGTCACCTTGTGATGCATATATCGTCGGGCCTGGCGTCTGGCCATTAATGGTGATAGCAAGTTTGTTCAAACAATCAGGGGATTTGTACTGGTACGTGATCTCCCATTTGTGGTAATGCACTTTTGCTTGTGCACATCCTAATGAAAGGAACGATGCAAGTACGAACGAAAGAAATACTTTGCTCAAAGTCATATCATGATTTGATATGGATTTCATGTATATAGTTTGTATGAGCCTATGATGAAGAGGAGTGTTGCTACTTAGATATGTGATTTAAATAATACAAAGAAAAGTCAAATATATATCTGGTCGCATGCTGATATTGTCAAAAGTTCATAATGAAACAATAAATTATACCAAGTTCAACTAAGAACTATTCAAACAAAAGGAACTTTAGGGCTCGTCTAAGGCTATGTGGATAGATGAGCATAGTCGTTATTTCTGAAAGAAGCGCTATTTTAGAAAGAATGGATGAATTCAAACAACATCGAAAGAGTCAAGCAAGAACTCTCTTACTTCCACTCTTCTAGAAAAATTATGAAATAGAGAAGAAAAAAAGAGTTGGAAGAGTTAATGCATGTTTTGAATATGTTATAATTTAACTACTTGCCTTTATTATATACTAAAAAAATATACTAATAATGGTATTATTATTATAAAACTAATAATAGAAGTAATTATAATATATATTAATATAGTACGAATTTTTTGTTAGTAGTAATTTATAATAACACTAATGAAAGTAATCTTATTATTATTACAACACTAATAAAAGCAAATATGAACCATCAAATTGATTATATACTTATATGAAATACATCATGACAATCTATCCTTTGTTTGACTACTGAATATATAATTCAAACTTTCGTTCATGCATTAAAATCCTTTAAAGTTCAACCACCAACTTCTACCTATTTTGGTTGTTAGATAATTGCACTTGTCAATTTGTCACATCTGATCACTCTGCATAAGCTATGAAGAAATGAAAATTTAATTTTTTATAATTAACATTTTAAATTTTGTGTCATCTTTCATCTAATATCCTTCTTTACACAAGGGTAAAAAACTAAAAACAGAGAGGCAACGTTGTTGAATTAATTACGCCACGAGTAGCACATGTATCTTTTGATCTTAAATCTTATCAAACAAATCTTAATGGCTGGATCGAACGGATAGAACTCATGAGTATACATTGGACAATCAAATCAAATACTATATCGATCGATGGGTGGACAAATCAGCCAAAGTTCTTAAGAGCGAAACCAAGCATATAAAACACGAGGACGGTTCTGCTAAATGTCACACCTCTTCAGTCGTCCGGAAAAATTTTGATCAATGACGACCTTATGAGTTATGAGTTATGACTTGTGGTGAGAGAAAAAAAAAATGAATAAAAATGCTTATATATATATATACCACTTTTTCTCTTTCTTCTCGCTTTTTGGCAACCCAAAAAATAGAAAAACGCATTTCTTCTTTGTCACACAATACACATTTTCGACTGACCCATAGAGAAATTGCATCCGTCGGCGTCATGATTGTGGTCTCCTCAATTAGGAGCCGATAGTGATTTATTTGTCTATGTTTTGTCACCGTTACTCATGATCTAGGCTTAATTATGACATCTCGCGCGCTAACTGCCTCCACTTTCACTAACCGTCACTCATGATCTCGGTTTAAGATCTTCATCCAGCATTCATAGCTAGTTTAGTGAGAAAAGCACGCGCACATACAATTGACCAAATATTATAGTTCGTTTTTCATATAGCTAAATGCATTGGATGCAATTAGAGCTGTCAAACGTTGGAAAAAATCACGGTACAGTTCATACCGTTTGTTGTTTTGTTAATATGACAATTTCAACATTTCATTTTGTTAACTGTTTCGTTTACGTAACGGCACAAAAATTCATTTCCTTATTCGTTCCACTTCACAAATTACACACAAAACGGTTTGAAACTAGACTGAAACAGTCAAAATGGTACATACTTGTATTTTGTTCGTCGTTTCGTTATTGAAACGAAATCCATTTCGCTGATGTTATTCGTTTCGTTTGGTATTAACGAAACGACATCACGTGCTTTTTCTCGACGTTGACAACTCTAAATGCAATTGAACCGTCAAGTCAATTGGAACTTTCAAGATCTACTACATACTCTGATACTCTTCAACTTTGAATAGGTCCCCCCCCCCCCCAAAGAAAGAAAAGTTGTCAGTCACTCTGTAACTCATTTTGATGTGCCTCATATTATTAATGTTATAATTTGTAAAACAGGTCACGTTAAGGAAAAGTAAGAAGTGTATTGAAGAGTTATTGATTCTAGTTCACCATTGAGAGTATGGCTGTCAAACGTGCATAACGGGCACAGAAGCCATAGTTTCTGTTTTTGTTCTGTTCCGCACAACGAAATAGACACCATTTTGTTTAACGAAACATAAAACTATTTCGTTTACCGTTCCGATCATTGATTTCAACTCATTTCCATGTTCCGTTTCGTTCCGTTCCAATAACGTTCACAAATATCTATTTCGTTCTATTTCAATAACGTTCACAAATATATATATTTCGTTATGTTCCAGTTTCAAAAATGAAATCTATTTTTCCTTCCATTTTCGTTCCGTTTCGAACGAAACGGAAACGTCATAAACAGATGAAAATTGACAGCCCTAATTGAGAGTAACTTTTTATTGTGAATTTGTAATTAGTTCATAATTATTCTTCATCTCCGGTTTTGTTTGAAATCTATTGGAGCAAACCCCAGCTCTTGGTCTAATGACAAAGAGCAATACACCTTGAATGAAAGATCGCAGGTTCGAAATCCGATTGGGATCTTTCGAAATCCGACTGGGATCTTTCATAGACATTTAATTTAAAAATAAGTTGGGTGACTTAGATCTCCAATTTATCAAAAAAAAAAATCTTTTAATGAAGTATGCAGAATCTGTCTTGGAATATTCAAAGAATTTTTGGGTTGAAATAATCAATCAGCCATTAATCAAAGTTAATCTAACGGTTCAAAATGTGTAGCACTTGGAGACAGCTAATTTTAGAGGCAGCCAAACCTTCCTCATAATACACATGGTCTTTCGTCTTTAATTAAAACAGCTTTTCTGTGGGCTTGAACTGACCGAGAAGTCAAAGGAGCTTGTTGAATAGTTCATTCCTAATGAGGAAAAACTGGACCATTTAAAAAGATTGCGCGTTAACTGAAAATTATTTTTCTTAAGAGCATGAGACTCAGAGAAAAGTGAAAATATATATATATATATGGTTCACGCTCCATTTTCACCCAAAATATCAAATTTGGATAATTTGAAAGTTTGATCATTTTAAAAATACAAATGAAAGTTCAGTGATTAATTACGTATGAATTTTAGTGACTTGTAATTAAAAAAAAATCCATTGAAATTCATATCTCTTGATTCAATGTCTTTTTTTTTTATTTTGTAACATCTCTTCCCTTAATGTTTGGTCCTCCCCCCCCCCCCCCCCCCCGGCGGTAAGGTGGGGTAATTCCGTAAATAACGTGTATTTCGTATTGCCGATGTCAATTTTTTTTTTATTAAAAAAAAAAAGAAAGAAACGTTTCTCCATGACTTGAACCAAAGATATATTACAATGCTCCCTTTGGTCTGAAATAACTGCAAAAACAGAGGCATACGGATGTAGCTGCCCCCTGCAGCATGATTTGTCTAGAGGAAGGGTAACACAGCTATGATAACGTAAATGCTAATTAATGCATATATTTAAGGAGCCCAGCATTATCTAGAGCTGCCAATGCTTCTCCAAATTAATTGACAATAATATATGTCTATACACATGGTCCGAAAGACCCAGTGATATTGTAAGGGCCTATATGGGCCGTACATACTATCATCCCTTGTTAGAATAAGAGGATTTCCTTTATTACAGATGGAAATTAATGAAACTTACTTGATGCCAGTCTTTACTTGGGAGTTGGGACAACCTTTAAACTTTTTATACAAAATTGAACAGCAATAAAAGATTACCAAAAGAGAAGAGTGTGGAGATCAATACATGTATGATCCTAATTACTGAACCGGAATACTTGTTACAACTACCTACTGAAAAGATTACCAAAATAAGGAAAAAAAAAAACAAAAGAAAATTGAAAGAATAGCAAATGGACACTATCTTGCTTCAAATAAAACCCTGACCTGAATCCTCAAATTAAAGGAAGGAATCAGAATCGGAATTGATTTTTTTTTTTAAATCTCGTGATCGGAGAAAAAGTGGGAAAGGAATATGACTCGGTCGGAGTTTGTAGCGCTCAAATTCCGTTTTAAAAACTTCTTACTGAGGAAATTTGGTGGGGTTCTATCCGCGCTGAAATGGTGTACGATCGTTGATGAATAAGCGTTGTTTGCGCAAACCCAAACGCTGAACAAATAGCACGAATAGTCTATTCGTCGCCTTATTCTTGTTTCCCGTTTTTGGCGAACTAGGCGAACGAACAAGCGTTGTTCGAACAGTCTATTCACGCTAGTTCCCTACGGTTACCAAACACATCCCAAAATCTTCTCTGTTTTCTTTCTTCTTTCCAATTAGAGGAATGGATGAAAGAGATGGACTAAAATCAGCCACGATTATATCTCAAATTTTAAATGGCTAATCTGAACCGTTTAATGTGTTCTACATATTGAAATCTCATTTGAGACCAAATTTTATATTTTTCTGAATTTTTTTATTATTTTTTGAGATTTATAAAAATCATTATTATTGAAGGGTCTAGAATTGTTTAAATGAAGAATTTTGTAAAATACCAAAAAAACACAAAAAAATTTAAAAAATGTAAAATTTGGTCTCCAATAAGATTTAAATATGGAGAACACATTGAATGGTTCGGATCGACTGCTAGAATCTAAAAAATTGAGATTTAATTGTACCTGACAGTCTCATTCGTCAATCACGACTAATTTTAGTCTACCTCTTTGTAAAATCCATTCTTTTCCAATCGACTCCACTGAATTCAAATTCCTTTCTCTTCTTCTTCGTTCGAATCAAGGTGTTAGTTTCCAAGTTTAGATTCACCGCAACCCATAATAAACTTAGGTAATTGTCCCAATTTTTCAACACCTTCTTCAAATACAATCCCCATGCCCATGAAGAAATGAGATTCAATGTGGCAATGGAATGCCCATACACCGGGATTATCCGCCTTGAACCGAATCGCTGTCCATCCAAGCGGGTGTACCACAACCGTGTTCTTTAAAATTGGATTCTTCAAATTGTACCTCTTTGGATCTGACTCAGGGTCGAATTTTCCTAACCCGTAACCTAGAACCCAGAAATCGTGCCCGTGCAAATGCCACGGGTGTGTCTCGCTATTGTTTGCTGTCAGAGTGTTAGCGTTCTGCAAAATAACATCAACCACTGAACCATATTCAAGCTTGTAGATAGAGTTACTCCTTGTCGCATTAGGGTTTACAGGAGGTATAAATATGTCATAGCTTTTCACATCGTAAGTATCTGGTGGCGACCTCTGCTCAAAGACATGGTTCAAATTGTCCTTTAAAGCAATCAAATAAGGTGTATGGGGGAGATCGAATGACACATTGTTGATCGACCACCTCATAACACCATTAACCCTATTTTGGGTGTTCAGAAGGTTGATCATTCGGTCTGATTTGGAAGGTGGTGATTCTATGAAACTTGGGTGTGCATGGATGGCAACAGATTGGTTAAACCGGTACATGGTATCGTTCCACAAGGGACCCACTGGAGGGGCATTTGTAGGGAGTCTTCCACGAGGGACTCCATAGTAGTGAAGAATACCAGTTCCTGTTGGTGTACCAGGTTTTCGGCTGACTACATTACTTGCCAACCAGTAGTTGCGGGTCGTGTCTTGATCCGCCTTCAATATTACAGAATATGTCTCCCCGGAATATATATTGAGATTTTTCACTACGAATGGGTCCACGTAGTGACCATCTGCTTCAACTACTGTCAATGAGTGTCCCTGAAGAAAGAAGCATATTTCTGCGTTTAGTTGTTTTGACAATGATTAATTGAGAAAAAATGTTGGTTGGCTTGAACCAGAATATTGGATTTGAAACATTTTATATATATAGTTTGCTTGTAGTTTAAACATACAATGATAGTCTAGTGGTAGATTAAGAAGGGTTTCCACAATTTATGCTATAAGATCTTTTCTTATGCAACCAAATCAACCGAGGTACGGGACTCTTGAAAATGGGTTCCTAAAGAATTTAATTAAAGATGAACAATGAGGAAAAAAAATTCATGTCTTTTTATAAACTTATAGGGTGCGTTTGGATGAGAGAAGAAGAAGAGGAAGAAGGAAGATGGGAAGAAAAAAAATTATAAACAATCCAAACTCTTCACAAAGTTACACACTTCCCAATACTTCTTCCCACTTCTTCCCTTCTTTTCTTATTCCCACACCTATCCAAACGCACCCATAGGGAGAAAAGCAGTAACATGTGGTAGTGGTACCCATGTCGTGAACACAAGATAGTGAAGCCCCTTACCCCATGCACCATGCACAGATGCAATTTAGTTTCAGTACTCATGTTGTGCCCTTTTTGTTTTTAATTTGTACATTGTCAGAAAGATTTTGGTGAACAAATTGTGATTTTTAATTTTTTTGGGTCTGAAGTTCTACATTTGTCGGAAGATTTGTTTCGCTGTGCTGTATTTGTATCTACATTCCTTCTGTAATAAATTAATGAACAACAATGCTATGGTTCCTTTTCTCCAGTATTAATTAGTATAGAGTTCTATTCGGGTAATTGGTTAATATGAGGGAATCGCAAACTTGAAATTGATATTACTGCATCGAGTCTGTCTCCCATTTCCTTCCAACGGCTACTTTTTTTTTTTTTTTTTTTGAAGGATTCCAACGGCTACTTATCTTCCGATAAAAAAAAGTAATGGTATGATTGTATATTTGGGTACCATGTGCGGGCAGTTTGGAAAATAAACTACATCATTTTCCATGTACCTATCCGGAAAAAATATTGTAAATAGTACAAGACAATCTTCTTTCTATGACAGCGTAATTGGTGGGAAAAAATAAAGTACAGGACAAGTAGGTAGTATCTCAGTTCAACGCGTTTGTCTAAATTTTTAAAACAGGACAAGGAGTAAAAACCAAGAACTTGCGATTAAATTTCTCATATGAAATGGGGAAAAAAAGCACCGTTTTAGACTTTCAAGGAGTCTGGGTTCTCTATAACAAATTTTTTTAAATGAACCTCTGTTTCAAGTCACTGAAACAGCCGAGGTTCATGTGCTTGTATTATTTAGAGGCTGCGTCAGAATTCAGAAAGTTTGCAATAGAGGATTTGGATTCCTTTGGACAGCATTTATTTACGTAGCAAGTTGTTACTTAAATATATGGTAAACTTTCATTACGTAGTAAGATAACCTTAAATATGAATTGAATTGTCCACTAATAAGGACTGCACCAAGTCATCAGCAACGTCTGATGCAGGTACAACTAGTGTAGGAAATTTTTTATTTTACAAATTTCTCGGACTCCGAGGACCGAGTTATATTAGTTTCAGATTAGATTAACAATTTTTTTTATTTATGGTAACTATTTTTTATTCAATTATTAATGAGTTATACTTACTCTCCGTCGCTTCAAAAAGTGAAAAATAATTTCATACAAAAGAGGCAAAACAGAGGTTAAAGTTTTCTTTTGCACAGAATTTATGTTGGCTATTGTTTTATAATAAACAGGTTAATATTTGAAATCCAAATTATTACTATAGTTCTCGTTAAGAAAGAAAATGGTTATGAACTGTAGTACTGTACCTCTATTTCAAAGTTAAGTGCCGAAAGAGAGGTAACACTTGCAATGCGAAGACGGTACGTCTTGCCCGGTACAACTGTTAGCATGTAAGGTGCGCACTCAGGATTTGTTGAATTGCATGTGCCACCGACATTAAGAGAGCAATTGAATTTTCCACGACCATTAATCAAGAGAGACTACACAAAATAAAATCAATCATTTGGTAATTAATCTCATGCTGCAAAACATTTTCTAAGAACTTGGAGAGTGATTAGAATTAAAAATATGACAAATTTATACAAAAAATCAAAGATAAAAATTTAAAACCGTACATGAGGCTCTCCAACCCAGGTGAACTGTTTCCCTGGCAGCGCCAAACCGGCGGCTTGTTCATACGTGCTATTGTGCCACCAGTCGTTGAGCAATATTGAATGCTCGCGGTCGTACGTAAATGGTTCTTTAAATCCATCTGGTACTTTCACTACAATCATTCCATTGAGACCAGCTGATCTCTGCATGCCATAGTGGGCATGGTAGATATATGTACCAGCCTGACAGTTTTCAACAGTAAGAGTGGTACCAACATTAGTTTCATATTTGTGCTAAGGAAGTAATGAAAGTCTATTCATCTATTGTGTGTAAAATCACTTACTTGGTCAACCAGAAATCGGTATACAAATGTGTCGCCAGGAAGTATCGGACACTGAGTAACTCCTTCTGTACCGTCCATCCATGGTGTACCAATCTGTCAGACACTCAAAATGTACAAGCTGAGAAACCAAAATCACAAATAGAAATGTTTTATTCGATTCAGAAGCTAGCTGTTGCTTACTTGTCTGATGCCGTGCCAGTGAATCGCTACATTCTCTATCAAAAGGCTGTTTTTCACCTCAATCACCACTGTGTCACCTTCCGTGGCATATATGGTGGGGCCCGGTGTCTGACCGTTGATGGTGACTGCGAGCTTCTTCAAACAGTCAGGGGATTTAAATTGGTACGAGATCTCCCATTTATGGTGATGTACTTTAGCTTGAACACGAGCTATTAACAGGGAAGAAGCGAAAGTAATGAAAAAAAGCAGTGGTCTCGTTGCTAATGGCATGCTCACGATGGCCTAATTAATAATTAACAGTATTCCTCGTTTTGAAACTAAGGAGTCCGATTTAGTTTCGGTGATGCTTTGCTCGATGGAGTTGACGGGGAATGACCGTTGCTCAGTTGGGTTTATAACACCATGCACATAGCGATTGCTAGGAAGCATAAGAGCATATTTTAAATGAACAAAATCAATTTTAATGTGTTATATTGATTTCATAAGGGAATTAAAAAAAGCGCGTAGTTTTGTTTGACCAACCAAACGCGGTAATAAAATATATTATATATATATAATTTTATATTCTCATAATCTCATGAATTAAAGTGTCGTGCATATATACTTAATAATTTCTTGATTTGTAATTAAGTCAAAACTGTAGATCATCCACACAATTTTATTAAAATAGTGTCATAAATCTGACAAAAATAAACGTAGTTTAAAATTTATATAATGTAATAGAGAAGCAAAGTTAAAATTCATTTCCACTTGAAATTTATATAAAGAAGGATCTGAATCTTTTAAATTTCTTCTGCCAATACTCTGGAAAAATTTTCCTTTTTTGAAGTATTAAGATAATAATGATTAACTATAGTAAAATTATTACGCTAACTAAAAATAATCAATTGAAGCACGTCGGCTATACATATGTTTTTATTGAAACTACCATAGAATGCCGGTTTTCAATACGTGCTGGCTTTAGGCCATTTCATTCCGTTTGGACGGCACGGAACGGAACTACGTGTTTTTACACTAAAAGCTACATGCTATTTGTTGAAACGTAAGCGAAATGGGTCGTTCCATTTACCGTTCTATTTCAGCAATGGTATGTCCTTTCATTTCGTTTACCGTTTCATTTCTGAAAATGAAATGATATTTTGCACTGTTAGCCATTCCATTTGGACAAAACTTATACGAAAACGGTAAATCGTATACCGTCATCATCCCTAGCGCTTTTTTTCGAATCTTTCCGTAGGCGCAAATTTCATTAACTTAAAAATTCCAAGTACAACATGATCAGCCTGCCAAATGCAACGACGGAAGAAATAAGGGGCCGTTTGGATGTGTCCGGAATTTGCAAGAATATCAAATTCTAGACATAAATTTATTATAAATAATTTAAACTCTTCACAAAGTTACACACTTTCAAATAAATTTATACTTAAAAATAAAAAAAATTTCAAATTCCTAAACGATTCAAACGGGCCCTAAAAACTACCCCAGATAAATAAACCGTCACCCCAGCAGCTGGCGTGCTGCTGCCTACGGGCCACTCACCGAAAAAAGAACAAAAGAAAAATGTACTATTCGTGGATTTATTTCACGTGAACCGAGATCTTTTTTGCAAATTTTGAATTTTAAAAGCTTAAAGCTGTTTTTTTTTTTATTATTATTACTAGAGAGCCCTTAAAAGCTGGTATCCGGGCATACAAAGTTGAGAGTTTCAAAAAAGAAAAAAAAAAAGCTGGGAGTGAAGAGCCAATCAACATAAGAACAACGTGGAAAGTTGTTTTCCCGAGGAAATCTGTGCATATAGTTCTTGGCTTCTTGCTGGTTGCAAACTCGAATCCCCATCCGCTCCCGCGCGGGACCGTCCAGTGCAGCCTACGAACTGTGATCGGACGGTTCGGGTCTATCAATCTAGTTACATGCACGGGGCTCCCTTTGCCATTGAGATTAAATCAGACGACTGTGATTCATGCGCTGCACAGTCCCGCGCGGGACTGGATTTCATTTCTGCAAACTCGCTATGTTAAAATATGAAAACCGTGTGAAGAAGGAAGACGTATATAGGCCCTCCAAATTTTTTTCTAATAATTTTATTAATTTTTTTTAAAGATAAATGGGAGATGTAAGTCATTCAATTTATTTTAAAATTAAATGTTTATGAAAGATCTTTCAGTCGGATTTTGAACATGTGGACTTTCACTTAAAGAGTCAAGGTACATTGTTCTTTGCCGCTAGACCATGAGCTCGTTTTCAATAATTTTTTTAAGATTGACTTCCATACTTTCTTTAAAGCGAAAACAATCATAGAATTATATCATATAATGTAATATGTACATTCACTCCGTTGTCCCCCGTTTCTACCGTTTGATTGAAGGATATTCAAGCATTTCATCCAATTGGATCATAAAATTTTCGCTCCGAATTAAGTCTCTTAAAAATTGTTCTAATAGTTTTTTAGTTAGCGTACCGGTTTGGACTTGTAATAATAATAAATATAATATATTAAGATTTAAATAAATATTAGGTTTGTTATACTAAATTTATGATGAATGACTAAACAAATTAAAGATTGAATGAAATTTTGATAAATTACACATTTATAATTTGTTTTCCCATATGCAGTTTTGACTTTTGAGGGCCAAGTAAACGGATGTATGCCATAAATTATAAAATTCAATCATTAGTAATTGTTGCATATTATTTATTTACTAACATGCAAGAAAAGTCTATTATCATGTTTCTTTACTACACCCCGTCCGTTATGAACAATTACAAAAGATCACAAATAAGTACTGAGGGGGAAAAAAAAATTACGGACATTTCTACAGAATTCTTAGGCTTTAAAATTTCGCGGCTTTAGCAAGTCAATAATTAATTGAGTGACGATTGCTCTGCCCACATCAGCTGCTGTTGTGGAGTGATGGCGCCACTAACACTAAATTTTCGTTTGGTTGATCAAATTGAGTGGTCTAACAAGCAGTGAAACGGACAGAAAATTTAATTTTTGGGGCGTTTGGATCGCTTAGGAATAAGAGAAATAATTTATTCCTAGACGAAAATATTGAGAAGTGTGTAATTTTGTAAAGAGTTTGGATGATTATGAATAAATTTCAGTCCGAAATTTGCTATTCTTGTTTATTTCTTACCCATCCAAACAGCCCCTGATGTTTTTAACAAAAACTAGCGTAGTTTTTCAATTATGAGGGAAAATACTAAAAGATTTTATTGATTAATTCTTGCTTGTCCTGCAATTCAGAATTATCATGACTTGTTTCTTTAATTTCTAATAATCTCATAAAAGATATAAACGAAAGTCGGACTATATTCTAATGACAGTATCAAAGTCCCTAGCAAAATTTAGAAATTAAAATTCAACTAAAGCCCAATTGAAGTTTTATTTCGAGGGGTATATCAATAGACTGAGAGTAGATGTACATACTTTAGTATCCCTAAGGGTTTGTAGTTTGTACTAAAGAAAATATTATCCGTAAGATTCCCTACTTTAAATACAAATGTTTTTTTTATAATTATTTTCCTCGTGCGAAAATATTAGTATCCCTACGGGCAGGGCTGTCAAACGTGTAATGTAGAACGGAAATCCATCATTCCGTTTCCATTCCGTTTTAAAATACGAAACAGAAAATTATTCTATTTCCGTTCCATTTCGTTAAACGGAACGGAAATTTCACTTTCACATTCATTTTACATTGAAATTTCTCATTTCAGCGTTCCATTTCCGTTTCCGTTTCTAAAAATGAAACTACTTTTTCTTCCACTTCTGTTCCATTTCGGACGGAACGAAACGGAAACGTGTGAAACGGCGGTATATTGACAGCCCTACCTACAGGTTTGTAGTTTGTACTCTCAAGTTTTCACTTTAGGCCGGTGAGAAATTTACATATTATAAGTCTTACGATTCAATTTTAAAGAGCAATACATCTTAAGTGAAAAATTGCATATTCGAAATTCGATCATAGTCTTCATAGATATTTAATTTAAAAATAAAATGAGAGACTTGACCCAATTCATCTTAAAAAAAAAAAAAAAACTTCATTCTATAAAAATAAAAGTCCAAGTTCATTCCGTGTATAAAGACAATGGAGTAGCTTACTCCACTTTCTTTTGGAATTTTATGGTTAATTATACTCATACTACTCCGAAGTTGCTGCGAGCCTTACGTCTTTGACCCTATTTATCTTATCTAAAAAAAACCCCTATTACAAGTTGGGAATTGAAATTTGTTATATTAGTCAACCGTCAAATCCACGCTCGAGGAATACTCTTTCGGCCTCATCTTTGCACTAATGCAGAGAGCTTTCAATAGTTCTATTGCCGCTGCTTTGGGAAATTTTTTTTATTATATATGACGATACTAATTTGAGGCATCGCCAAAAATTCGTGAAATTCTGAGAATTTGATAAGGTGATGAAATTCTAATAATTGTTCCCTCATGAATATACAAAGTATAACATGAAAGAACTATTCTTATCACCGACATAATGGCCGACTAATTAAACAAGTATCCAGCAGGGCATTAGTAAGGTTTGAATGGTTTTGTTATTTTGTGCAACACAAGTTTCTCCGCATATTATGCCTGATTTGATTCACCAAGAAATGGATCCAGATTAAGACATTTAGTTTACTTCTAACTTAATGCCTGGCGAGAAAATGCCTCACAAAAGGATGTATACTATACTTACCTTCTTATCATGCTTGTTATGCAAATGACTTGGGGCATGCATGTTACTCAACATGGCCTTCTCTACTCTGACCAAGTGATATTTTTACATTTCCACTGCAACTTAATAGAATTATAGAAATGTCAGACTGCCAATTGGGACAGAGAGAGAAAGGGTGCACAATTTCAAGAAGTTGATGTTGGCATTTTGTTCATCGCACTTGCATGATTGGCCTTGAATTTGATGACATGATGTTAATATGGCAGTCAATGCACTCGATATTAGGGAAGAGGAGGACAAGAATTCAAACTAATGGAAGGATCTATTAGTCATGACTGCGATATAATTTGAAATTTTAAGTTCAACAAAAATAGTGATGGTCTATGACTATTTATGAATAGTCACAAGGGCAATTATTCTCGACAAATATCTAAACAAGGATATCCTTTTATCCCAAAACACGTTTGTTTAAGTTATCAGAAATTATAAGTGTTATCGGCAAATATATCATTCCAGCCATCGTTAAATACAAAGTGAATATATATAACAAATAAGGTGAACATATAGACGACATAATTAACACTTACAAACAAATAAGTGTTGTCATGACTTGTTCAGAAGTTTACATGCATATTCTACTTATTTTCATTGAACTTATTTATTTGTATGTGTTCACTTAGATTGTCTATATGTTCACTTTGGTTGCTGTATATGTTCACTTTATATTTAGCGATGGCAGAAATGGCAAAACTGCATATGGCAGTATTCAATTTCCTTTAAGTTATTATTTAGTTATTCTCAGTCAACTTTTGAATGGGTTAAATGACAGCCCATAAATATTTGGGCCTATAATACTAATAGCCTTCTTCATTGTAAAGGGTCCAGCAAAAGAAAGATAGCTGTCTTCTTCATAACTTTTTGACACAATTAACACATTTTTTAAAGTACGAATTAGGCGGAATGATCTTGTAAAAAGACCAATCTTGTGGCACAATTTCCTCAAATATCATTATTCCCAATCTACCCCGTAATTTCATGGTATAAAATGTATGATGTTTTTTTTATAAGATATTATCTAATATCGTAGTTAAATTAACCCCACCAAACATGTTCATTACCATGTCATTTATCAATATTGGCGTTGATGAAAATAACATCAGGAGGGTAAGTACAGTCAATTCTTATTCAAATGAAGAATTTGGCAATTAACACAATTCTTATTCAGATGAAGAATTTGGCACAATTGACACAATTTTTGAAGATTGTATGTTGACATTACAACATTGAAATTGTTGAAGGACTGAATAAACTTGATTATGTTGCTTCCTATTAGTCCATTTCTACATGTTTCGAATTTGGCAATTCATTTTGGATAAATAATATTTTTGGCTCCGTTTGGATAGGTGTGGGAAGAAGGAAAGAAGGGAAGAAATGGGAAGAAGTATTGGGAAGTGTGTAACTTTGTGAAGAGTTTGAATTGTTTATAATTTTTTTCTTCTTCTTCCTTCTTCTTCTTCTTTCTTCCAACGATCCAAACGCACCCATTTTGTCACTTTTATTTGTTTTTGTTATGGTAACGAGCGATTCAAAATTGTATAATGCATGTACTGATTCCGGAAGGAAACACAAAAAATTATTCTGGAATGACTCTAATGCCACTAACCACTTAAGCCTTCATCTTTTTTATACCAGATTTAGAATGATTCTAAAGCGCGACAAAGCTGCGCTTCCCCACTTAATATAATGCTTACTGTATCCAACAATAAGACCCGTCGTTTCTGTTGAAAGGGAAACAGGGTTTTGCGATCCCTTTATTTAGGCTTTTTTACCCCTCTTTAAAAATATAAGTGAATGAGTAAATTAACTCTTTTTCCGGATCAAAAACTTTTTAGAGGGGGGATCTCCGCACCTAGGGGTGAAAGCGGAAGTCGTTTCGACTGTCATTTCGTTTCATTTCGTCTAAAATGAAACGAAACGATTAAGGAATATGGTTTCGTTTCAGAAACGAAATGGAAGGCGCAACTTAAAAACTGTTTCGTCTATAGAACGAAACGGTCAACGAAACAGACCTGTTTCGTGATCGTTGTTTCGTCCATTTCGTTACTCAATTCTACGAAAATGATGAGGAATGGAGATAAATTTATCTGCGCCGCTCTCTCTTCCTCTATTTCTTCTCCTCCTCTCTTTCTCCATCGCAGCACTCCTCTCTGTCTCTCTCTCGCATCCTCACTAAATATCAGACCCGATCTCCCTCAATCGCCTTGGCTTCCCTCACCAAATCTCAGACCCGATCTCTCTCTCAACTCAGACCCGATCTCCCTCACCAAATCTCAAAGCCTCGCTCTTTATGTCATGCTCTCTCTCTCTCTCTCAGAGTCCGAACTCTCAGCCCAAAGCCATCTCCTCTTCTCTTCCCCACTTGAGCCCAGAGGCCAGAGCCATCTCCATATTTCCAAACCGTAACCCCTCCTCCTTCACTTATGTTGCAGACTTTGGATTTCAAAAACTGAACTGTATTAATCCTTTCAGTAGTCGGTCCTTTTTGACCTCGAGTTTCTCTCTACTTCCCGGAATAAGTGACTTTCGTGATCGTTACAATCGTTTTGCAGCCCTATCCGCACCTGCGAAGGTCAGCTCGAGATCGGTCCGATTGAATTTCAACGGTGGGACATCATTGTTGATTAGACCGACACGGACCGACGATATTAAAAGCTCCGCACTCTGCAGAGAAAAATATCCGCAGAGGATTTCAGTTGGTTTTTTACTTGTATCTTTGTGGTTTTGCCCATTTATTAATTGATCTAGTTTTGCAGAGTTAATGAATAATGTGTTCAAATTGCTAATTGGACAAACTTTTGGACACGTGTCTGAATAATTTTTTGAGTTAATAAGTCTATCAAGAACTCTTGTAGAAAGAAGATTTGAAATAATCCATAAGAAAAAAAAAATTCTATCAAGAACTCTATAGGGCTCCGTTTGGATGGCTTCTTCTCGGAATAAGGAATAAGGAATAACCACTTTTTACCAATAAATTTATTTCTAACCATCCAAACTCTTCACAAAAGTTACACACTTTCCAATAAATTTATCCCTTCCCAATAAATTTCTTCCCTTCTTCCTTCTTCCTACCTTATTCTTAATGCATCCAAACGGAGCCTAGAAGAAGAATTTTAGGAAGATATCTTTCTTTTACTCTTATCCTTACTTTTGTTTGAATTGCTTGTTAATATAAAATAGCAAGTCCTTCCATGAAGAACCATTATTTCTATATGTAATAATCCTCTTCGATTAAAAGAGAATTTAATTTCCAAAAGCAATAATTGCAGCATTGATACCGATCACAATTAGAAGCTTTACTTGACATAATTAATTACTTGTATAGTTGTATCTTATATTTTATGTGCCAAGAATTAACATTATGCAAACTGTATTTTTTGTATATTACATAGTAGCACACTCCGTAGTTTTTCTATTACACAAGCACACAAACTAGACTGTTAGAAAAAGTGTGTGGAGCCATGTTGTTATGGTTGGAACGGCCCGGTCCAATTCTGGGACGGTCCGGTCCAACTTCTGGAACGGACTGGTTTGTTGGGCAAACCAACAGTCTCGCTGTGGTTGGGACGGCCCGGTCCAACTCTGGAACGGCCCGGTCCAACCAGTTGGGACGGCTCGGTCCAACTCTGGACCGGACCGTTCCAGACAACAGTTATGAATCTGAAAGGTCTGTTTCCAGGCTGGCTATTTATACCCCTCTCTTCTGAAGCGTCTCCAAGGTTGGAACTCGTGTCTTTTGAGATAACCACCATCCTAGAGAGTCCAGAGAGAGATCAGAAAGAGGGAGGAGCCATCCTATTGCTTGGAGAGCAATAGAAAGCACACGCACAAGTCGACCGGCACTTGGATTCGTGAAGGGTAACGCCAAGCCCTTGCCTGAGGTTGTGGTGTACCAGTTGCGTGCGGAGGAAGACTTGGAGCGCAATACAAGGGTTGCAGCAAAGCTTTGAGAAGAATCTAGGCAATCGATCAACTTCCGCTGCGGTACATCTGAACTC
This sequence comes from Rhynchospora pubera, assembly GCA_028095005.1. Classification (NCBI taxonomy): domain Eukaryota; kingdom Viridiplantae; phylum Streptophyta; class Magnoliopsida; order Poales; family Cyperaceae; genus Rhynchospora; species Rhynchospora pubera. The sequence continues at coordinate 209,036 of JAMFTS010000012.1, read as the reverse complement.
TATGCATGTGTGATAGGTTAGATGTACATATAGGTCAAGGACCGACTAAAACCTTCATTGGTATCAGAGCATATAAGATTCTTTTTGAAGTTTTGGTACTGTTTAACCCCTAGAAACCATGAATATTGGTAGTTTTGTTCTGGTCTGAGTTTTGATTGTTAATGGAGACTCTAATTTAGATATATAATCAGTTTTTGGCCTTAGATCTCATTATTAATGATAGATCTTATAGCAAATACTGAAAAAAGGTCGATTTAGGGTAAAACAACCATGCTGGTAAAGAAAACTGACTTCTGAGGAGTTCCATCGCTGGAAATGCCAGAATCAGGGTTTCAGCAACGTCTGGACCGGACCGTTCCAACTTTGGGACGGACCGTCCCAGGACCTTGCTGACAGGACGGCGTGCAGGCTGGTCCGACCCAGCAGTGGGACGGGCCGTTCCAGAGATGGGACGGACCGTTCCAGGCTGGAAACCCTTAACCAGTCTATAGTTTGCATCTGGGACGGACCGTTCCAATGTTGGACCGGACCGTTCCAATTGTTTGACAGAACAAAATTGTGTAAACCTGTGGTTTGACCTGACCAATTATGAACATACCTCTATGTCCAACATGGTTTCTGACTTATCCTCTAGATAACTCAGTGGTTACGACATGCATTCTTGCATATTTGAGTGATGGTAGGTCAATAGACCTCTCACAAATGGTTACATGCTTGAGTAGGCCTTTATGGTTTCTGACTCGCATGTAGACCAAAAGCACACAACGGGTGACTTTGGATTTTAAGATCTGGGTATATTAACCAATGTCTGAACCTCGCGCCAATCGAGTTGGTTGGAAGGTGGTGCACTTAGTTCATGTGATTTGATTGGTGGCCCTGGTTGTCATTTCTTGATCATCGTGGCTAGGTTGCATCATCTTTTGGATCGATTCAAGGGTTGTGCAGTGAGGTATACTGGATGTTATAACTTGGAGTTATATCATATGTGTTGATGCTAACATGCATACATGTGCTTTGTCTCTATTTTGTAGAAAGATGTCGGCAAATAAGAGCATAGTCGCTGATCTCAATGCTGGTGAGAAACTGACGAGCAACAATTACGATGTTTGGCATCGTAAGGTTCAATTTCTCCTTGAGATGCAGGACTTGCATGAGCCACTCACAAAAGAACTCACTGAAGCCGAAAGGACCAATCCAAGGCGAGTTCAGGCCAATGAGGATTTCAGGAAGAAGGACCGTGCCGCTCGCATAACGTTGCTGAGTAGCATGTCCAATGATCTTCTCCTCAGGTTTGAGAGGCACCGCACCACAAAAGAGCTGTGGGAGGCGGTCAAGCTCCAGTATGGTGGCACTTCAACCACCAGGATCCGGCAACTTACACTAAGGTTTGACGGCTATAAGAAGCGCCCTGAGCACTCTATGAGGGAGCATATCTTAGCTATGTCTAACATGATTAGTGAGTTGCAGCAAACGGGTCATGTCCTCTCGAATGAGCAGCAAGTGCAAGCTGTCATCCGCTCTCTACCTCGCTCATGGGAGCACATGAGAGTCAATTTGACTCACAATGACAACATACGCACCTTTGATGAGGTGGCGCGTCATGTGGAGTTGGAGGAGGACCGCTTATTGGCTGAGAGAGCCGATAAGGCGGCTGGAGAGGCAATGATTGCCGCCTCTAAGAACTCGCAAAGGAAACCGAGGCAGAATTCCGGTTCCAAGAAAAATGCGGGTGGCAATGGCGTGGCCAATGCCAAGATTGACAAGAAGCGCAGCAAGAAGCGCGGTAAAGGGAAGGAGAAGCCCAAGGGGGCTTGCTTCAACTGTGATCAGGTGGGACATTTCGCTCGTGATTGCACGAAGCCGAAAAAGGTACCCTCTGAACCTTTTGGGGCGGACCGTTCCAAAGTGGGGCGGACCGTCCCAATTCCCTTAGAGTCTGGGACGGACCGTTCTGATGCAGAACGGACCATCCAGAACTCATCTGCTTGTGATTCAGTTTTATTTGTGTTCAGTTGCTTTATGCTTACTGATAACACTCCTGTTTGGACTGTTGATTCTGCAGCAACTGACCACATAGCTAGGGATCGAGCGGCATTTCTGGACTATCGTCGCATACCGGCAGGAAGCAAACGGATTTTCATGGGAAATAATAGTAGTGTCCAAGTGCATGGCATAGGCACATGTGAGCTTATGTTTCGCAACGGACATAGATTAATTCTCCATGATGTTTTGTATGCGCCTGATGTGAGGCGAAGTCTTGTATCTGTTTTAGTTCTTGTCAAAACTGGATTGAGTGTTGTTTTTGTGAACAATTGTGTTGAATTGTATCAGAATTCTATGTTGATTGGCAATGGATTTCTTAATGATAAATTCATGGTTTTAGACACAATTGATGGCTCTTCTCTATCTTATAATGTTTCTTCTTCTAATGTGAATGATAACATATTGATATGGCATGCTAGATTATGTCATGTAGGGCAGGAAAGGATGACTAGATTGGCTAAGGTTGGACTGTTGGGTCCCTTAACCAAGGTCTCCGTGCCTACATGTGAGAATTATCTAGCGGGTAAGGCTACCCGAAAGCCTTTTGGTAAGGCTGTTCGTGCCACAACTCCTTTGCAATTGATACACTCGGACATCTGTGGTCCTTTGAGTGTTAGGGCCAGACATGGTGCCTATTATTTCATCACATTTATAGATGACCACACAAGGTTTGGTCATGTCTATTTGATCTCCCACAAGTCAGAGGCACTGGGTTGCTTCACAAAGTGCTTGGCGATGGTTGAGAATCAACAAAATGGACTTGTGAAAGCTCTTAGGACAGATCGAGGTCGAGAGTACCTCTCAGATCAATTCAAGAGCTTATGTGATGTAAAGGGAATCGTTCATCAGTTGACAACTCCCTACACGCCACAACAAAATGGTGTTGCTGAAAGGCGTAATAGGACCTTGTTGGAAATGGTTAGATCTATGATGGCACAAGCAAGTCTACCAATTTCGTATTGGGGAGATGCGCTGTTGACAGCCGCATATGTTCTGAACCGTGTCCCTTCGAAGTCTGTGACAGCCACCCCCTATGAGTTATGGACTGGACGAAAACCGGATTTGGATAATCTCCATCCATGGGGTTGTTTGGCTTATGTCCATGATCCGTCTCACAAACATGGGAAGCTTGGTCCGAGAGGGAGGAAGTGTATCTTTATAAGGTACTCTGAAACTTCCAACGGCCACGTGTTTGTTGGAGAGGATCTGAGCGGGACTGTCACGGAAATAGAGTCGAGGGATGCAACATTCCTTGAGAGCGACTTTCCAAAGAAAAATGAGGTTTCACGAATACAAGGACTCTATGAGGACATTCCTTCTGTCAATATTGACATTGGTCAAGAGGTGGAGGCTCAACCTCCTGAGACCAGGTCAATTGCAGAAGAGGGAACTCAACGAGTCAATCTCGACAGTTGGAACGGACCGTTCCAAGACTGGGGCGGACCGTCCCAACGCTGGGGCAGACCGTCCCAGCTGCGAGATTATTCTCCTGATCTGACTGGAACGGACCGTCCCAGGTCTGGGGCGGACCGTCCCAATGTTGAAAACAGACAGGTTGAAGCAGAAACTCGTAGGTCTGAACGGGAAAGAGTACCCCGCCGAAGATTTCAAATCGAAGGGGGGGAAATGTTCATGGCCGCTTTGGATGGTTTGGTTGTACCGAAAGAGGATGATAAGCCTAAACGCAATAGGGCTGTTAAGGCTGTCGATTTGGATGAACCAAAGAATGTGCGAGAAGCACTTTCTGGCTCTAACTCTAAGGAATGGTTGCTGGCTATGCAAGAGGAGATTGATTCCATGAAGAAGAATCAAGTCTGGGACTTAGTTGACTTACCACGAGGTCGTAAGGCTGTTGGGAGCAAATGGGTTCTCAAAGTCAAACGTAAAAGTGACGGGTCAATTGAGCGTTACAAAGCTCGCTTGGTTGCAAAAGGATTCACCCAAGTAGAGGGAGTGGATTATGAGGAAACCTTTTCTCCTGTGGTTAGGTTTGCCTCTATCCGCTTGATCCTAGCAATTGTCGCTGCAATGGATCTAGAACTGTACCAAATGGATGTGAAAACTGCATTTCTCAATGGAGAATTGCAAGAGGAGATATATATGGCACAGCCTGAAGGGTTTGTGATTAATGGGAAGGAGCACAAGGTGTGCAAACTTCGCCGTTCCATATATGGTCTCAAGCAAGCATCACGACAATGGAACCTCCGATTCCACCAAGCTGTCTTGTCAAACGGCTTTCAGGTGATGGAAGAGGATCATTGTGTGTATGTAAAGAGGTCCATGGGTGGGTTCTTGATCATGACATTGTATGTGGATGACATATTGCTTGCAGGTAACAACAAGTCGCTGATTGGTTCAACGCAGACTTGGTTGTCCTCTACATTTGACATGAAAGATATGGGTGAAGCTAGCTTTGTGCTAGGTGTCAAGATAACTCGAGATAGAACCAAGCGGTTTCTCAATTTATCTCAAGAAACTTATGTGAAGAAGATTCTTGAACGATTTGACATGGTTGAATGTCGATCGGTTGACACTCCTATTGACAAGAACACAAGCTTGAGCAGTGACATATGTCCCAAGACAAAGGAGGAAAAAGATAAGATGGAAAAAGTGCAGTACTCAAGTGCAGTTGGAAGCTTGATGTATGCCATGATGTATACAAGACCCGATATATGTTATGCGGTGAGTCTTGTCAGCCGATTTCAATCGAATCCTAGATTTGCTCATTGGCAAGCAGTCAAGAGGATTTTGAGATATCTCAAGGGCACATCTGATTATGTGCTAAGCTACCAAGGCAGAGACCTGAATTTAGTCGGCTATTCGGATGCTGATTGGGGTGGAGACTTGGATGAGCGCAAGTCCACTTCAGGTTTCATTTTCATGCTTGGTAAGAGTGTAATCTCTTGGGCTAGTAAAAAGCAAACGTGTGTTGCTTTATCCACCATGGAGGCCGAGTACATTGCATGTTATGCGGCTGCCCAAGAGGCAATATGGTTGAGGCGTTTCCTAAAGGAACTGGGGGTGGTCAAGGTGCCCATCGGACCTGTGACTATTTATTGTGATAGCACTGCTGCTATAGCATTCTCTAAAGACCCCAAGTATCATGGAAAAGGCAAACATATTGACATGAGATATCACTTTGTTAGAGACAGACAATAACACAAAAAGATTGTGTTAGAGCACATTTCCACCGACGAGATGGTGGCAGACCCATTTACAAAGGCCATAGCTAGGATGCAATTCCTTAAGATGGTTAGAATCATGGGTTTGAGATCTGCAGGCGGATCCTAGGATTGGAACGGCCCGTCCCAGATTGGGGCGGCCCGTCCGGATTTCAGCAGGACCGTCTGAACACTGAAAAACAGCTGGGGCGTGGCCTGTTTTAGGCTGGGACGGCCCGTCCGGAATCTGGGATGGCCCGGTCCAATTTTTCAGACTTGTGTATGTGTGTATGTGTTTGAACAATTATGTTTTATTGATATATATTAAGACATTTGCATTCATTCTTATATTGAATTGCCTGTTATTGTTCAATTAAATGTTAGCATGAATGGTAGTGTGTATTTGAACTTGAGATTGTCTCGCTCACACGAGAAATCGCCTCTAATGCCAGGGGCATGTAGAGATGAGACTAGATTGAGTTATGTGCGCTTAGTCAAGGACTAAGGAGCCACCTGGGGTGGTCGAAACTCAATGTCGCTTCAGTCTGGGACTGAAATGAGGCTTGTCTTCTTTTAGACGATCCGATATGATTGTATCCCCAACAATCATATAGTTCAAATTAAAGCCGAGGTGAGAATCTCCTTAAAACTCTGGGAGTGTTTAAGTGGAGAATCTTAGGATTAGTTGCAATAAGGAGTGGTCTAGACCATAGACACTTGGTTTGCAAACTGAATCTAGACTCGTACAACGAATGAGAACACACGTCTGTTGGTGCAGATAATTCGTTGTAGCATGTGCTCATACCACATGTGCTAGGCGACTCTTGGAAGGTGGGTTGAGTGGTTCCAGGACCAAGACCGTATGACTCCCCATTGTGTGAGTTCCACAATTACGTACCCTTTGACTTTTGACTATGTCATGAGGGACAAGATCAGTGCCTGCTACTTTGGTGTGTACCCTATGGTGATGCATATTCCGCCTGTCGGGGCATTGCTGGGAAAGCGACTGGTTTTGTTCTGACTTTCATGAGACAAAAGAAAGATCAGATTCGATTTGCACAAATGAGAGATCTGTTGGTGTTCAGGATCCACCAAACTCGTCATTTGGACTGAGGTTGGGAACATACAGCGGACTAAGACTGAAAAGGAAAGGACATGTATCATTGAGCGGTCGATAATGTCCAATCTAGTGCAAATTTGAATGTATCTAAGGTACTAGTATACACAATTATCTAACTGTTTTTATAAAAGGGTAGATGCTTTCTCGCTGGCCTTAACTATGTTATGGTGAGGCGTTTTAGCTCCCGCTTGATAGGTGTATGCGCTGGTCGCACGGTCCATTTGCCGTATGAGGTCTGACTCTGTGTTTGGCAACAATGTCTCCAAGAGGGAGATGTTAGAAAAAGAGTGTGGAGCCATGTTGTTATGGTTGGAACGGCCCGGTCCAATTCTGGGACGGCCCGGTCCAACTTCTGGAACGGACTGGTTTGTTGGGCAAACCAACAGTCTCGCTGTGGTTGGGACGGCCCGGTCCAACTCTGGAACGGCCCGGTCCAACCAGTTGGGACGGCCCGGTCCAACTCTGGACCGGACCGTTCCAGACAACAGTTATGAATCTGAAAGGTCTATTTCCAGGCTGGCTATTTATACCCCTCTCTTCTGAAGCGTCTCCAAGGTTGGAACTCGTGTCTTTTGAGATAACCACCATCCTAGAGAGTCCAGAGAGAGATCAGAAAGAGGGAGGAGCCATCCTATTGCTTGGAGAGCAATAGGAAGCACACACACAAGTCGACCGGCACTTGGATTCGTGAAGGGTAACGCCAAGCCCTTGCCTGAGGTTGTGGTGTACCAGTTGCGTGCGGAGGAAGACTTGGAGCGCAAGACAAGGGTTGCAGCAAAGCTTTGAGAAGAATCTAGGCAATCGATCAACTTCCGCTGCGGTACATCTGAACTCTATGCATGTGTGATAGGTTAGGTGTACATATAGGTCAAGGACCGACTAAAACCTTCATAGACTAAAAACCATCTTCTCCTATCATACATTATTCAAACTGTATTTTTGTATATTACATAGTAGCACACTCCGCAGTTTTTCTATTACACAAGCACACAAACTAGCCTAAAAACCATTTTGTCCTATCATACATTATTCAAACTGTATTTTTGTATATTACATGGTAGCACACTTCGTAGTTTTTCTATTACACAAGCACACAAACTAGCCTAAAAACCATCTTGTCCTATCATACATTATTCAAACTGTATTTTACATAGTAGCCCACTCCATAGTTTTTCTATTACACAAGCACACAAAACTAGCCTGAAAACCATCTTCTCCTACCCATCCCGACTATAGCAGTACTATATTTTACAATAGTTTATCAAAATAATTGACGGGCCGGTACATACGTAACACATCTATTAATTGTTTCCCGATAAGTATTCGACGAGGTGATAAGAGAGATGAAAACCATGATAAAGATGAAAGCCATGTAAACTCAAATGAATGACAGGAAAAATGAGACGTGCTAGCTTTTCTTTTTTAAAAAACTTAGGAGCGCGACGCGATTTCATTATAAAAATGAAATTAAAGAAGCCAAAAAAAAAAAAAGAAACAACTAAAATGCGAAAACACCTACCTACACCACTTGGCTCTCCGATGCAACCTCCATTAGTATTGTTAGTGTTTCTAGTATTTATAAAGATTCAATTGAAAGTCAAAGTCGTTATAGTGAACATGTGGTGTAGACACCACTTGGGTCTGCAATGTTAATTCTTCTTTCTAGAAAGAGTGGTACTGTAAGTTAGATTTGTATACGAGCCGAGTTCGAGTGAGTTGGGACCAACTCAAACTCAACTCAGCCATAACTCGAGATGAAAATAATTTTGAGTTTTTTAAGTTAGTTTAAACTCAACTCGTCTCTAACTCGAGTTGGCTCACGAGTAAAGCTGTCAACGGAATGAAATAATACGTTATTTCATTACGTTAAAGGTTAACGAAACGAATAACGAAATCAAAATTTGTATCTTTAACGAAACGAAACAGAAAACAAAATAAGCCGGTATTTGAGACAAATAAACAGAACGGTAAACGAAATAGGGTGTGTCGTTTCTGTTATTTCGTTTTCGCGTATTGTATTTTACAGGTTTACAATTATGGAAATAACATAAGAAGGGCGGAGTAAACGAGGAGCCTGAGCGCCTGCGCCGCTCCATCCTGTCTTCTCCTCTTCTTTTTTCCATCTCTCGCATCCCTTCTCTCTTAAGCACTCGGGGAAAGGGGGAAAAAAAGGCAAAAAGCAAAGAAACAAAGTTAGGTCTCTCTCTCTCTTACAAAACCTCTCCGATTATAGTTCCCAATTTAGAACTCTCTTGTACCTCTCTTTACCTCCAGTCCTCTCCCATGGCGGCTTTCTCCGCCTTCAAGATCCCACTCTACAAACTCTAGCCTTCTCCGCGACTTGAGCGCCACCTCAGGCTACTCCTCCGCCATGCTCGCCTCTCCATTGGACGCTTTTGCCTCCACCACCCAAGTACAGACGAGAGAAGAGGTCGTCGGACCAGAGGATTGAGTCGTTGCTTTAAAGGTGTCAATTTTCAATCTAACAAGTTTAAATTTGTCGAATATTCATTTATTTTTCTCTTTTTTTTATTGAGAATTTGGAGATTGTAGGAAGGGATGCTGATTTTTTTGTTTGGATGAAGAGTTGTTCAAGTTCTATGGAGTCTGAATTTTTTTTATATATTTCTTATTGATGTATATTTTCTATATTATTTTGTGATAATCAAAATAATTGTTCTGGGATGTACTTTTTGATAACTAGGTTTACTGGTACACCAGTGTCGTATGCTAATGATGTTGAGAAGGCAGTCTCTATGTAGTTGTAATTGACTTGTGAGTTTTCTTTTCTTAATAAGAAAAAAGGTGGAGTAATCTACTTATTTCAAAACAAAAAAAAAAGTGCGTTCATCTATTTTTCTCTTTTCTGAGAATTTGAGCATAGTAATTTTCACTACTAGCTATAGATTTAACGTTAAATCGTTTATCTAAACAAAACGATTAACAAAATTATTTTTTGTGCCGTTTGTTAAACAATGTGGTTAACGGAAAATTAATTTGTGTCGTTTGATTAAACAAAACGATAACAATTATGATCATTTCTATGACCGTTAACCACGTTTGACAGCCCTACTCACGAGTCACAAGCTAACTTGACATGAATATGTCTGCTTCAATTTTTTTTTAATTGATACATTATTTCAAAATTAAACTCGTATAATAATAAATACGCTATATTGAGATTTAAAAACTCGTATAATAATAAATACGCTATATTGAGATTTAAACTCGTATAATAATAAATACGCTATATTGAGATTTAAAAACTTATTAGTTTTGTTATACTAAAATTATATATGATGAAAGATTGAATAAAAATTGATATATAAAAACAATGAAAATGACAATTATACATTTATAATTTCAAGCCAATTTGTTTTCTCATCTATAGTTTTGAGGGCCACGCTATAGTAATTAAACTGATGTATGTCATTAATTATCAAATTCAATCATTAATAATTGTTGCATATTTTTTTATTTACTAACATGAAAGCAAAGTCTATTATAATGTTTCTTTACTACACCCCGTCTGATATGAACAATTAGAAAAGATCACAAATAAAGTACAGAGGGAACAAAATTTACGGACATTTCTTAGGTTTTTAAATTTCGTGGCTTTAGTTTCCTGATCTTCTTCTTTCTTTCTTTCTTTGTTTTTTTTTTTATTTTGCACTTTACCAAACGAAAAGAAATATTGATTTGGTAAGATGTATATGTATCGCTTGGAACAAGTCAGTCAACAATAATTAGAGTGACGATTAATCTGCCCACGTCAGCTTCTGTTGTGGAGTGATGGCACCACTAACATAGTTGTTTGGTTGATCAAATTGAGTGTTATAAGTCCAGTACCAAACAGTGAAATTGACAGCAAATTTAAAATTGGTTTTCTTGACAAAAACTTGCGTCGATTTCTGGAATTATGAGAGAAATTAACTACAACGAAAATTTATTGATTCTTGTTTGTCCGCAATTGAGAATTATCATTACTTGTTTCCTTAATTTCTAATAATCTCATAAAAGATACAGACCAAAGTCGTACTATATTCTAATAATGACAGTAGCAAAAACCCTATTATAATAGCAAAATTTAGAAATTAAAATTCAACTAAAGCCCAATTGAAGTTTTATTTCAAGGGGTATGTCAATAGACTGAGAGTAGATGTACATACTTTAGTAGCCCTACGGGTTGTACTAAAGAAAATATTATCCGTAAGATTTCCTACTTTCAAGTAAATACAAATATTTTTTATTATTATTTTCCTAGTGCGAAAATCAAGCTCACAAGTTTTCACTTTAGGCTGGTGAGAAGTTTACGTGTTACAAGTCTTACGATTCAACATTAAATTAAGAACAATATACATCTTAAATGAAATGTGGCATATTCGAAATTCGATTGGAAGTCTTTCATAGAAATTTAATTTAAAAGTAAATTGAGAAACTTGACTTAATTTATCTTTAAAAAAACTTCAATCTATAAAAATAAAAGTCCGACTTCATTCCTTGTATAAAGACAATAGAGTAACTTGCACCACTTTCTTTTGGAATTTTATGGTTATACTCATACTACTCCGAAGTCGCTGCGTGCTTTATGCCTTGACCCTATTTATCTTATCTAAAAAAATCTGCGACTTTTCACTCAAGAAGTCAAGGTGCATTGCTCTTTGCCACTAGATCAAGAGCTGATTCTGGGAATTGAAATTTGTTAAATTAGTCAACCGTCAAATCCATGCTCGAGGAATACTCTTTTGGCCTCATCTTTGCACTAATGCACAGAGCTTTCAATAATTTTATTTGGGAAAAAAAATTCATTATATATGACGATACTAATTTGAGGCATAACCAAATATTCGAGAAATTCTGAGAATTTGAAGAGGTGATGAAATTCTAAGAATTGTTCCCTCATGAATATACAAAGTACAACATCAAAGAACTATTCTTATCACCGACATAATATATAGCCGACTAATTAAAAGTATCCAGCAGGGCATTAGTAAGGTTTGAATGATTTTGTTATTTTGTGCAACACGGGTTTCTCCGCATATTATGCCTGATTTGATTCACCAAGAAATGGATCCAGATTGAGACATTTAGTTTACTTCTGACTTAATGCCTGGCGAGAAAATGCCTCACAAAAGGATATATACTTATCTTCTTATCATGCTTGTTATGCAAATTAATGACTTGGGGCATGCATGTTACTCAACATGGCCGGCCTTCTCTACTCTGACCAAGTGATATTTTTACATTAATTTCCACTGCAACTTAATAGAATTATAGAAATGTCAGACTGCCAATTGGGACAGAGATCAGAGAAAGGGTGCTCAATTTCTAGATCGAAGTCTGATGTTGGCATTTTGTTCATCACATTTGCATGATTGGCCTTGAATTTGATGACATGATGTTAATATGCCACTCAGTGCACTCGATATTAGGGAAGAGGAGGACAAGAATTCAAACTAATGGATGGATCTTTCAGTCATGACTGCGATATAATTTGAAATTTCAAGTCAAAGAAAAATAATGATGGTCTATGACTCTATATATGAATAGTCACAAGGGAAATTATTCTCGACAAATATCTAAGGGGCGTTTGGATCGCTTAGGAATTTGGAGAATTTGGAAAATTTTCTATTTCTAAGCATAAATTTATTGGGAAATGTGTAACTTTGTGAAAAGTTTGAATTGTTTATAATAAATTTATGCCTACGAATTGGAAAATCTCCAAATTCCCAACGCATCCAAACAGACCCTAAACAAGGATATCCTCTTATCCCAAAACACGTTTTTATAAGTTATTTAGTTATGGAAATTACTTACGACAATCATACATTCTACAATCAAGCAAAAAAAAAAAAATCAAGCAATCAAAGGGAGCGCTCTCTCCTCTCACGTGACGAAGCCTTCCCTCCGCTTTCACGTGACGAAACTTCATCTTCACTCTCACGCAACCTTCCCTTCTACTCACCTCCTCTCTACTCTCCCTCACACGCCATCTCTCCGACCAATCCGACCGCCGCATCGCTTCTCCTCTCCTCCGCCTCACCTCTGCCCCATCTCAGCCTCTCATCTGCTTCGCCTCACCTCTCTTCCGGCTCAGCCTCTCCTCTACTTCACCTCACCTCTCATCCGCCTCAATCTCCCTCAGCCTCTCATCCGCCTCTCGTCTCCCCCGCCTTACCTCCACCTTCGTCTCCCCTCACTACTCCCTCTCCTATACCGATTAGATCTGATTGAGGAAGAAAGAAGTATAAATAAAAAAATATAATAAGAGAAAAGAGGTTTAGATCTAGTTCTGTTACAACTTGGGAGTAACTAAATTACTATAAGGAAGGAAATTGATCAGTATAGGAGAGTAAATAATATATACAACGAAGTAAATAATATTCATATCTGATTCTGCTGTTGTTTGGGAGTAACTAAATAGCTATAAGGAAGTAAATAACTAGCATAAAAGGAGTATCTAATATGTATGAGGGAGTAAATAACATTCAGAATTGATTCTACTGTTGTTGGGGAGTAACTAAATAACTATAAGGAAGTAAATAAGTAGTAGTAAGGGAGTATTTAATACAAGTAAGGGGGTAAATAATATTCATATCTGATTCTGTTATTGTTTGGGAGTAACTAAATAGCTATAAGGGAGTAAATAACTGGTATAAAAGGAGTATCTAATATGTATAAGTGAGTAAATAACATTCTGAACTGATTCTACTGTTGTTTGGGAGTAACTAAAAAACTACAAGGGAATAAATAATTAGTAGTAAAAGAGTATTTAATACAAGTGAGGGAGTAAATAATATTCATTTCTGATTCTGATAACTGCAGGGCTGGGCTGGGCGACGGCGATGGCAGGACTACGCGACGGCGACGGCAAGGCTAGGCGACTGCGACAGGAGGGCTGACGACGACAGGAGGGCATGACGACAAGGCTGACGGGGACGAGAGGGCGCGGCGGAAGGACTGACGGCGACGAAAGGACGCAGCGGCGATGTGCGAGGGAGAAGGTGCGAAGGGAGAGGAAGTGAGGTTTGATGCGCTGGGAGAGGAGGTGAGGAGAGGAGGAGAGAAGGTGAGGCGGGGGTGAGGGAACGCGAGTGAGAGGGGAACGACGCATGAGAAGACCTTTCCTTTTTTGACATCGCGCAATTTCTATTTTCGGTCATGATTGTTTGGTTGCATGTTCGATTGATTGTACTTATCAGCTCCGTTTAGTTATTCTCAGTCAACTTTTAAAATGGGCTTAAATGGCAGCCTATAAAGATTTGGGCCTACAATACTAATAGTCTTCTTCATTGTAAAGGGTCCAGCAAAAGAAAGATAACTGTCTACTTGTCTAGGTAGGTGAGATATAGAGGATTTTTGGCACAATTAACACAATTTTTAAAGTACGAATTAGGCGGAATGATCATAATTCCCAATCTTGTGGCACAATTTCCTCAAATATCATTATTCCCAACCAACTCCGTAATTCCATGGTATAAAATATATGATGTTCTTTTAATAAGATATTATCTAATTTTTTACTAATATCGTAGTTTAATTAACCCCACCAAACATGTTTATTACCATGTCATTAATCAATACTGGAGTTGATGAAAATAACATCAGGAGGGTCAGTACAGTCAATTCTTATTTAGATGAGGTAGGTTAGATTAGAGACAGACAGATTTAAGATTTATGTAAGAAGTCCACATGGGTGCAGGAAGACAGACTGAGACAGTTAAATTTCTGAAGCTGGCGCATATGAACACGGGGAGGTAAGAGACTGGAGTGAGCACAAAAACCGAGGCTAGTTTGGTGCAGCACTTGGCCATTACTAGTTGTCTGGCCTCCTTGTACAGTTTCACCTCGTGTCAACTTCCAAGTCTAATGAAAATGGATATCTTGCTACCTAGCACAATGGCCTAAAATCAGTCACCACTGACGAATGCAACCGTCAGCTACGATCAAATTTCAATTTTCGTGATTCTAATAGTTGATCCGAATTGTTCAATGTGTTCTCTATATTTAAATCTCATTGGAGACAAAATTTTATATTTTTCTGAAATTTTTTAGTATTTGTTTGATATTTTACAAAATTCATAATCTAAACAATTCTGGACCCTTTCAATAACTATGATTTTTAGAAATCCAAAAAAAAAAGTAAATAAAATCAGAAAAATGTAAAATTTGGTCTCCAATGAGATTTCAATATGGAGAACACATTGAACGGTTCGGATCGACTGTTAGAATCTCGAAAATTGAGTTTTGATCGTAGCTGACCGTTGCATCCGTCAGTCGTGGCTGATTTTAGCCCATCTCTTTCAATTATTAATTGTTAAAACTAATGTTATTTACTGAAGATCGCGAGTTTGAAACCCGTCTAGAAGTTCTTTATGATATTTAATTTTGAAATAAATTGGAGAGCTTGACTCCTATTTTATTTTTAAAAAAAGAAAGAAAAAATAAAACTAACGTTGTTTACATCATGTGAATTCTATCTAACAAACATATGAACTCAATTATATTCGGCTAAGTATTTTTTTATGATTATTTTAGAGATCTCCATTGATAATTGAAAGGGAGAAAAATAGATGGATCAAATGTTGGGCTAGCAATGGGCCTATCAGCTAGGCCCACTACAACAAGTATGGGCTATAGATAGACTTGATTCTCTTCCAACATGCTAGAAAAACTCTATCTAAAATTTCTTGCAAGACTTACTATTGTCATGCACAACTCGGTGTTGCTATGGTCTATTGCATGACTTATTTAGTGTGTTGGTAAAGGTTAAAAATAGTCTTCCAAAATAGATTTCTTACTACACTTATTATTTCAACAATAGCATGATAAAAAAAATCTATCAAAGATAAATTCTTACTACACTCATTTATTTCAACAATAGCATGATGCAAAAAAGTCTATCAAAGATAATTCCCTTGCTACAGTTTTATTCTTGCATGATCAAATAATCTTCGAAGATTAATTCCTTAGCTACACACTTGCAGAATGATTAGCATGATCAAATAATCTTGCTATTTTTTATTTTATAATTTAATTATAATACAATAATTAATTAAATATCGATATTTCTTGCAAGACAAAATATGACTATTTAGGAAAGACACCTAACGTCTATCTAAATTTAAATGATAACAAAAAATATTGAAAGATATTATTACTATTAAACACGTAGATATAAAGAATCATAATATTTAAACCATTATGAAATTATTCAAAATCAATTTATAATACACACACGTAATTCCAAATAATTTGCAACAAAAACCATAATAAATAGGTAAAGTACAACCATATCTTAAAATGCAAAAAAATAAATCTAAAAACTATTAGCCCTTCGAAGTTGCCGTCTCTCTTCAGCTTCAAAATTGTGACTTCGAGTGAGTCGAAACCAATAACCATTTATATTGAAACCTCTATGTTCTTGCAACTTCTATCAGTCCTTTCGCAAGCCATGCAAGATCTTTTGAAATCTCTCAATTTGCCCTCACATCTCCAAGTTCATAACCTGTTTGACAAAAGAGCAAAATAATTAGAAAGCATAAATTAGATCTTTAACTACACAAAATGTTACTAAAGTCAAAGTAGTAAAGCTTATGGGGTGATATTATACAATTAAAATGTAAGTGGGACATGTAATCACCTAAAAGCATGCTTGTGAAAACTTCTCCAAAGTCTTAAGAAAACTTTCAGAATACATACCTCAATTCTCACTTACTCAAATCGATAATAGATTGAGAAGATTTTAGCACGATATAAACTATAAAGAGATCGGCATACTAACAGTCAGCTCCGAGCTCCAGGTCCAGTCATCTCTGTCAGAGATAAATGTAGTGAAAAACAAAGAGTATAATTCTTACTGATCTACATTAAATTATCAAACCAAATAATTCTTGCAATATTGACAAACCCAATGATTCATGTAAATTAATCTGGTATACAATACAATACCACACCTCTGCTTCATCTTTATCCTTGCATATCTAACATCAGATTCCCTCTGTTAGAATTTCACTGAGAGCAATTGAGAGAAAGATTAATAAATGGATAAAACTTACTATGCTTAATGTTTGTGGCACACAAGAAAAAACTTGCACACATGCATAGTTCACAATGCGTTTCACAGCATCAGATCCTGTAAATTAATCAAGACAATATTTTAACAAACTTTGAAAAGAAATAGTTTAGTAACGGAGAAGGAATAAAATCATACCAAGAGTATCATATAGCGGTACAGAGATGTAAGAATAATCTGAGCTTGCATGATCCAGCATTCTAGCTGGCATATGAAGTATAATCCAAAGCTTGATCCCTATTTTATACGGAATAAAAAAATTAACTGAATATCTGTTAAATGAGCTACTATATCTCAATATTAAAATGAGATAAAACCTGAAGTATTTCACGATTGACCAAGCTAGAACCAATGACAGTTCGGCTTGTGCTTGCTTCATAAGTCATCCATTAACACCTTCAA
This sequence comes from Rhynchospora pubera, assembly GCA_028095005.1. NCBI lineage: Eukaryota > Viridiplantae > Streptophyta > Magnoliopsida > Poales > Cyperaceae > Rhynchospora > Rhynchospora pubera. The sequence continues at coordinate 192,235 of JAMFTS010000012.1, read as the reverse complement.
TTTTCAGCTTAGAAGTTAAGAAAGAAAATATTATGAGAACCATGCTAGCAAATAAGAAAAAGCATTGCTTACTCCTTGATTCTCTTTCCAGTCACTGGACATTTGGGGCCACAGGCTCTCTTCTTCATGTACTGGTACACAATCTTCCAACCTAAACCACCAAATTAGACCATATAATCACAAATATTCCAACAAACAACTCAAAATTGTTAATGGGCAGTTATAATTGTTAACTCCAAAAGAAATATTTAGAAACCAGAAATTCTGTTAATTAAACCAATCACAAGGCAAAAAACGCACTTACAGATGGCCAATCAGTCAAAGACCTAAACATGTAGTCGCATGCTAATCGGGTCAAAGCAATACATAGAGGATCCAATAGCCCTCAGCTCCAGGTCCAGTTAGTTCTACCAAGGGAGAAGTGCTTTGATCGAGTTATGGCAGTTCGAGCAAAGAGATCGAGATAGCGCGATCGATTTGCTGATTCGGATCTAGAGTTAGTGTTTTTATTGGTGTTGGTCACGGCTAAGTTTGGAAGATATGCCTTTGCTACATCTTGGTCCCCTTATTTGCGAGGAGGCGGTGCTAGGGCTTTCGAGGAGGCAGAGTGGTAAAAATTGAGGCGGAGGCGAATGAGGTGGAGACGTGGTGCTAGGGTTTGTGCTTGGGAGCCTGACCTTGAGGAGAGGAGAGTAGCTCAATCGGGTCGGGGTAAGAGAGGAGGGCGATCGGGCATGAGGTCGACCGGTTCAATCGGAGGAGTGAGAGAGGCTAGGGTTTTTGAGAAGAGCAGGAGAGGTTCGAAACTTTGTTCAATTTTTAGATTTGTGTCGAGCGTCCGAGAGGGAGTAGGAGGCCAGATAGCGCGGCGCGATATTAAAGAAAGGAAAATTATTCTCCTTTAAAGACTGATATTATGACAAATAATAGTTGCTAAATGCTTACATATATTATATTACATTATATATATTATGGACGATATTATATATTTATATATATGCTATTTTATATTTTATTTAAAATAACTAATCGTAATTTTATTCTCATGTGATCCAAATGCATCTAATATTTTATTAAAGTTTTATCTTCTTTTCCAAAAAATACTTTTTTTCAAAGTGATTATTATTGGACAGTCCATAACTAATTAGATCGATGATTTTCTAAAAGCTTAAAAAAACAGAATAAAAATTGGAAAAATATGAAATTTAGTTTTCTTAAATACTTTTAATACAAAGATGATGTTGAACAATTTTAATCGATTATTTGAAGAATAAAAAAAATTAAAACCCATACATGATAGCACAATTAATCCTAAAATTATAGTTGAGTAATGCTAGAGCCAATCACATTTGAGATTTGATTATGTCAAACGTGATCGAATTTCAATTTTCAAGATAGCAATCGTCAATCCAAATTGTTCAATTTGTTCTCCACAATAAAAGTTCGTTGGAGATCAATTTTTTTTTCAAATTTTTTACTAGTTTTTAATTATAGAAAAATTTAAAGCTTATAAGTTCTAGACCCTTGATTTTGAAAAATCTGAAAAAAATAGCTAAATTTTTTTTAAAAAATTGTCTTCAAGATAATTTCAATATGATATTGAACATTTCATATCAGTGATTTTGAAGTTTTACGTATTTTACATTTTTTTCGAACTTTTAACTATGTTTTTTATTTTTAAAATTAAATGGTAAAATTAATTAGATAAAAAAATTTTCAAATTCAAAATAAATAGTAAACAAATTCTAAAAAAAAATTTAAATTTGATTTCCATTGTGATTTCATTTATGGAGAATATATTAAGAGGATTGGATTGTCCATTGTAACCTTGAAAATTGAGATTCCATATGTTTGGCGGCTTAACTGTCAAACACGTTTGAATCTAGCATTGCTCAAGAAAGATAACTGAATCTCGATAAAAAAATTTCATTTTTCATTTTTTTATTATCTATATATATATGATTAAGCTTAAATAAATTTTTTTAAGTATAACTGTATAAGTGTATAACATATATTGCTTGCATTTGATAAATCCATTTTCATTATTATATATGTCATTCGAATTAAATCAGTTTTTCATGTATGACATATATCATCTATTTATTAAAATTGAATAAGATCAACAATTTAGATTCGATCATTGCATTCTCTATTTTTAATAATAATAAAAAATAAAGTTGTGGCACTTGGTGATAATAATGATAATAATAATTTCTATATTATATTAAAATAATAATAATTATTATTATTAGTATTATTATTATTATTATACATTGAACTATTTTTGAAGTGCACTAAAAAACAGACTATTTGTTAAAAAAAATGAAATGCTATGACTAATCACGGCAAAAAATCAGGTCAATAAATTGTTCCAACACATTCGCCATCATTACTTATTTTTTATATATTTGGATAATCGAAAAGTGCTGAGCAACATCATTCCAAGTATCTTACGATGTTATATAAATGTTTGTTCCTTCATCATAAATTTCATATTTGTCTCTCCAAATTCTGTTATTTTAAAAAAGATCCATTTTTTTACTAGCGGCATAGAAATAATCGTGCAGTTGCCTAAAACTAATTTTTAATTATTTGATAGAATAAAATTTTTCTCTGTTTTGTAGTTGCTTACAACTAATAAGTGATTTTGCAATGATATATTTCAAAATTTAGCTTTCTCAAACGACATAAGTCAAAATTCTTCTATATTACTATTTTTCTTGTTATTATTACTAATATTATTTCGATTATTTATTCATTAGCAATGAATTTATTATGAAAATCCATGAGATTTTTTAAATGAGATATTATATGATGAAGGCAATCATTATTTTCTTATATAATTTTATATTTCTTCCTTGATTAAATAGAAAAAAAGTAAACCTGAAATATGTCCCTTTTTGTAAAGAGCAGCATTGAAAGCCGAAGATTTAAAACAAAATGCTAGCAAAAATATGCCCCCAATATGTGGACAAATAAGGACACAAAAGTAATTGATATTAATTATTTTTTGTTTTATATAAACTGTAGGCAATAAAGATATTGTAAAATCAATCTTTTCATATTAAATGAAGAGTAATTTCCTTATTTCACATGAGGCTACCATCAACATCACTAATCAAATCAAATTTTAAGAATCAATGATCCATATTTACCCTGGTTTGAAATTATTTACACCCTTCTTTAATTGTTTACAATCTTCAATTAGTTTTTTTTAATAGTAAAAAAAGGGGCTTTGATGTACTCATTATTTTCCTTATTAAAGAATTATGATAGAAAGAAAAGAAATTATTATATAAAGTGAACAATATCGAAGAGCAAATAAATGTGAAATGGCAAATACTACTTGGAATGAAATCTTCACATATAATTTTCTTAATTAAGTGCACAAATATCAAAATATTTCCAAATCTAATGATATATATTATTGGAGGATGAAACGTGCTCACAAAAAATTTGAATAGCACAATATATTAATTGCAGGAGATATATAAAAAAAATATCAAAAAAGATTAAGCAACGGTCCCACATGTTAGTGAAACGAAGGAGAAATGAGAGAGAGAAAAAATCCAAAATATCAATTTTAGGTGGGAAAAAAATTAGGAGATCTGTGAGATGGCGCCAATATATGCCATATGCGGGGAAATTTTTGGCAAGAAAGTTGGAATGGGTATTAACTTTTTATCAGCCTGCAACATATAAAAAAAGTCTTTCAAGTTAATCTTGAAAATAACGTTAATTTTTAACATTGCTGCTACATAAACGATTTGTCATGCAGCGTAATCTTGCAAGAACACCAATTACGTTGCTAATTGAAAAATCTTGCAGCAAAGGTCTTCCTATATACCAGTTTTCTTGTAGTGGCCCCCACTAATTTATTCATAACATTTGGTTCCAAGTATAAAAAGCCTTAATTAGTGTGTGGTCCAATAATTGCACTGTGCACTTTCTCTCGCTTTGTTCACAACTTTATACAATTATGAGTTTCAATTTTTACTACAGCTCCTAAATGTCTTTACAGCAAAACAATGTCAAAAGATGAACGGACAAAAAGTATTACATGGTATATATTATGGTTGGAGAAGACTTTCAAATTTTCACAAATGGTTTCTTACAACTCTTTTTACCTTGTACGATTGATATGATTGTTATGATAAATGATATTTCGGAATATATATTAAGTAGCTAGAAATTCTAAGAAAAATAAGTCCTAAACCTTCAAGTTATGCAAGGTCTGTTATATATTCTACGTTACAACCGTATTTTGCATTATTGGGTTCAAAAGCATAATAAACAAACAGGATTCTACAGTGCATGCTATGTATTGTCAGAATCAGGTACAAGTACTTTATAATTTTAACTTCAAAAATAATAAATGTATTGAATTAACGTTCCAGCTTTTAAGGAAATGAGATCTGCTACTGCGCGACACCGCGTGTCGCGCGGTATGCTGGCCGTCTGATTAAGATCCAATGGACAAGGGAGCTCCGTGCATGTAACCTAGATTGATAGGCCCGTAAAAAGTGAACCATCCGATCAAAGATCAGACGGCTCGTAGTGCGCTACACGCTGTGTCGCGCAACAGCAGAGTCGGATTGAGCTTTTAAGTATGTGGATATATTACTGCAGGTGTATCAAACTCAGAAATAATAAGGTATAAGAAATTTAATATAAAAATGCCTAAGTAAAAAATTTTATAATTTCATCATTTATTAGGCCCGATATATTTACGTACAATCGTACACACAACTTTTCCCAATGATTATTACTATACATACTTCCGTGTCGGATATCAAAAGGGCAGTTTTGTTGGAAGAGTTGGCCAAACTTGGTGATCTCAAATTGAATTTTCTATTTGACAAATAGCCATGTTATTTTTTATTTTCAAACAAGACTAATAACTAATGTATATTCCTGTATAATGTTCCTGCTCCAAGCGAAAAAATAATAAGAAAGACATGTTAATTATAACATTAATGTGGCCTATATATTAAATATAAACCAAGTTCATTTATGAAAATTACCTAAAGGGTACATTGGATTTTGATGGAAAATCCAATGGACCAGATTAATTACAAATTCTGATCCCTTTAATTACCTTAGTCAATTATTATTTCTCTCTCCTGTCATAATTTGGCATCTCTTCCCTAAAAATTTCGCCTAAAAAGAAAAGACAGAAAGTGAGAAAAACGCCATTAATTTCAGCCATCATTTTGGACTAAGGGAAATTGGAGAAGATCAAATTTCCGCATCAAGATGTCTTCTCTACAAAATTGTAAGTTCTAACTTATAATTTATTTAATTTTATATGAAATTACGTACCGCTCTGATACCAAATGATAAACGTAATCATTAATTAACGTGTTTACAAATAATAACACAATTTTCAGGATCCGTAAATCATATAAAATAACAAAATTATGAGTATAAAACTTACAAATTGAAGAGCAGAAATCGTTAGTCATTAGGCGGAAGCGTTAGTACTGATCTTCAACGATTTGCCTTAGAAATATATTATAAATACTCATTCTCTATTATGTCTAATGGTTGGTTCATTTTCTGCCACATAAATATAAAAGAGAAAGAAAAATGAGTAGAGAAAACGCCTATAAAGAAGCCCATCATAATGTCTAAGGAAAATCGTTGAAGATCAGTACTAACGCTTCCGCCTAATGACTAACGATTTCTGCTCTTCAATTTGTAAGTTTTATACTCATAATTTTGTTATTTTATATGATTTACGGATCCTGAAAATTGTGTTATTATTTGTAAACACGTTAATTAATGATTACGTTTATCAAGACAGTCTTCCTGTTGTCCACCGGTGCAGTTGTTAAGGTTTTATATTGAGTAGTTAAGACATAGAGAAACATATACTTGATAAAGATTTATCATCAACTGTACGAACCAATTAATCAGATTCGGAGTGATCAACTGATCATCAAACTCAATAGAAAAATGTTTTCTGCTTAATTAGGTAAGAAAAAATAGGAACATGCTCTCCTTGAATTATTTAATATGCAAGTAATTAATAATCAGGTTCCTTTGATATTCACCTACTAGGTGTTAGAATTATTCACTTTCAACAAACCAAACCAAACATATTTAGTGCTAGTAAGCCTCAAAAATTATATTGTTATCTCAATTAATATATGATATTCTGTTTCATAAAAGTCCGACTAAAGATGTTAACATGTTAATTATGCAATAAATGAAACAATCTATGTCAAGATCTCAATAAACCAATTCTTGCCTTTAATGTGCCGATTGTTCTAAATGATTTGCTTGCATGAATGATGGTAATTATCTCATATATATGGGTAAACTATGTTTAAAAAATCCGGATAAATATGAAACTTCTAGAAAATTTTAATTTTTTGTATATAGTAGTTCATATTGGTTTCCATTTGTGTGTGTGTGTGGGGGGGGGGTTACCTGCAGATTTGAAAAATAAATAAATAATGTGGAAAAAATAAAAATGAACTCGTCACCCAGGGAAATATATAACAATTAACCTGTGTATATTTATTGACATATTTATTAAAATATTCTATACCAACCATATATTGTTGACATAATTAACTAGTTACTTATCAACAAATTTTGTCGAACTTTTCTTCCAAAAAAAAAATAAAATTTGTCGAACTGACAACGAGATCAGAACTACTAGAGAATTAAAGAAACTATTCAATGGTTCTGATTTATTTATTTTTTGACTCTCAACAGTTCTGATTTTATGTGTAGACAACTATAAATGCTCGCTTTCTCTCGCTGCAAACATTGGAATCGGAATTATTTTGAACTATGGGTCAATTTTGCATGCATTGCGAAAACGGTGACCCAATGAAATGAGATCTAGTCCCGCGCGGTACCGTCCGGCGCATAAATCACAGTCGTGTGATTTAATCTCAGTGGCAAAGGGAGCTCCATGCATGTAACCTGATCGATAGGCCCGAACCATCCAGATCAGATCGGACGGTTCGTAGGCTGCGCTAGACGGTCCCACGCGGGAGCAAATTCGGATTGGTGACCCAATACTATTTTTATGTTTCCCTGGCCTTTTCTATAAAATTCCCAACTTGTCTCTGCAAGCAATAAATGTCCGTAATACCGTTTGTCGCCTCGTGATAACAAGGGGATGGCACAGCGGTACGTACAGTTTTCCCATATATCGATGAAGTACATACGTGGGCACCAAATTTTATTTTTGTTTCTATTTGTATGTATTAAAATTTGTTTTAATTCAGACTAAATGAATTTAATTCGTCACTGAATATTTTTTTATGATATAAACTAGACTAATTTCAATCAGATGACGCAGATCGTATTTATAGTTTTTTTTTTTTTTTTGGACAGACTAGATAGAGAGATCGTATTTATAGTTATATTGCAGATATGGTGCGAACGTGAACCCAGAAAATTGAACGAGTAATATATATATTCTTACTATCTTTCAATATGTTTTTCATTGTATATGGATGGACGCAATAATAATTATCTTTATAGTCCTGTTTTGTGCAATGACTTCTATTTTCTCATTTGTTTTCTTACCTTTCTTTATTGAATTGTACATGTTCCCCCCTACTGAATCAAACTCATCTATTAGAAAGTTATAATAAAAGGCTAAAAGAGAGTCTTACATATATATATATACATATAAACATAACTAGTAGACTAGCAGTTGCTGGATCAATTACATTAAATTTCACAGCCCAAATAAAAATAATTGCAAGGCTTGCCACATATGACATATGAGAAAATTTTGCGAACCCAGCATTCACCAAATTTGCCATACATAGCTTTTCACTCATCTTTAAGCAAAATCATGCATGTTTACTTTAAGTTCAAGCACAAAAGCCCTTAAGGATGTTTCTTTTTTTTCTGCTATTTGAAAAATGCATATAAAAAGGAACCTCTACAAGTCATGTTTTCTTTATAAAAAGTAACAGTTATATATCCTCTTTCTCTGGAAAGTTTAATCTACTCAGAGTCTCAGAGTTTCAGACCATATACTACAGAGAGATGCACATGTGCCACAGTGCCAGTATAAAGACATTAGTGAGACAACCCCGAAAAAATTAATAGTAACGTTACTGTTCACATAAATTCTGATAATAACAAAAAAAAAATCAAAATTTTAATAGTAACGTTGTTGGATCGTTATCCCAGTTGACGAAAGGCAAATGCACTTGGATCGTCATCCGGAACGACGATCCAAGCTTGGATCGTCATCCCAGTTGACGATCCAAGCTTGGATCGTCAACTGGGATGACGATCCAAGAATTCCATCCCTATATAAGCGACAGCGACCCCCTCAGTCCCCACTTTCTTCGCTCTCTCTCTCTCTCGCGCGAGCAGACCCCCTGGTAAGTTTTTTTTTTCATAATTACTTTATTTATTTACTTTAATTACTTTAATTAGGTTAATAATTAGAAAAATAGATTAAATATTGAAAAAATAATGGAAAAATTACTAAAAAATCAGAATAAATAAAAATAATTATAATATGTAATTTGAAAAATTTTTAGAATTATTTGTTCATTTAATAATGATTAATAAATTTATTATAAATTAGAGGAAGTAAATAAAAAATTGATAGAATATTTTTTTAATTGTAGGAAAATTTGTAAAAAGAGACAACCTCCGACATCTCTTTCTACAGGTAATTTTTTTTTCATATTTATTTTATTGATTTATTTTAATTAGTTTAAATAGATAATTAGTAGAAAAAATAAAATAAATATTGAAAATATGTACAAAGTTGAAAATAGAAAATGTTGTTGTATGAGATTGGTATTGTGTTTGTTAATGATGTTGTGGATATTTGGGTTTGTAATTAGGGGTTTTGGGTGTTTTTTTTTTGGAAAACGCTACAGGTATAGGGGATATGCTGCCGAAATTTTATTAGATTTTTTACAGTAATTTTTATTGCAATTTAGTAAAAATGCCACCGAGAAGAAGAGTACCGGAGACCGCACCTCGTAGATCTACGAGACTTCGTGGAGATCCGAGCGCTTCTACATCTACCGGTTCTGTTGCCGCTGAGGCTTCTACATCAGCTGATGTTGTTCCACCGGATCCTGTTATTGCAGATCGTGTGTTACATTTGGATGGGTCCAAAGTTCGAGGCACCGGTGTAAGTTATTATTATCCTTTTATATTTGTACTTACATATTTTTTTTGTAGTATTTTTTAAAATAATTAAAAACGAAATATATACAGCATTGGAGGGGAATAATACATAAGGCCAAGATGCCTCGTACTGATGGGGTCGATGAGCGTTTGAGGCGACTTGGACTTATACATTTCGTTCAGTTGGGTCATATGCCACTTGATCATTCGCTTTTGCAGGGTCTGGCCATGTTCTGGAGGCCAGAGACCCACACGTTCTTTTTTCTGCATGTTGGCGAGATGACGGTCACTCTAGAGGTAGAAATTAACGGCTATTTGTAATTTTTTTTTTTGAACTATATATGTCTAAAATTTGAACTATTTGCAGGATGTGGCATTCTTGTACGGTTTGCCTACGACCGGCAGAACCGTTACTGGACGGACTGATTATGACGCCATTCAGTTACTTCAGGATTTTGCTTTACCGGAGGATACAGACATGGCGATAGTTGAGAAGTGCTTCAGAGAAAAGGAACAGAAGTAAGAAATTTTTAAGAATTTTATTTTGATGTTAATTTAAATATATATATATATATACTTCTCGCAATCAATTTACATTAATGATGTAATGCAGGAGATCTCATTCCGTTATGTTGAAGAAGCTGCGTGAGGTTTGGACTCAGTTTGGTGTGCCTGGCGCGGATGATGCTGGGAGGATCGATAGATACACACGAGCTTGCGTGTTGGAGATTTTTGGTTGCGAGTTATTTCCTGATAGCACGGGTGACTCGATTCCATGTTTCTATCTCCAGTTATTGCAGGTTAGTGAACTACCCTTGTTATTTTTAATTGAAAAAATCGAATTATTTAATTTATAAATGAAATATTTATACTTGTAACAATAATAAAAGATCTTATATATTTTGTTTCATTTAAATACTTCTAAAATATTAATTCTTGTAACAATAATAAAAGGTCTTATATCTTTTGTTATATTTAAATACTTCTAAAATATTATTTGTTGTAAGAAAAATTTGGATATATGAAAAAATGATGATATTCCTAAAAATGCCAATATTTGCAGGATCTTCATTCGAGCAACTCGGTACAGTACAACTGGGGTGCAGCCACTCTTGCGATGCTATACCGTGGCTTGGACACCGCCTTCATCAATAACAATATAAATATCGGTGCTCCTTGGTTGCTCTTGCAGTTGTGGTCGTATGCACGATTGCTACTTAGTCGGCCGACGATCACGAAGGATTTTGAAGGTTGGGGTCTACCAGATATTGACTCATGTCCGCCTTATGGGAGGTCTGTGTTCACTACAACAAAGATTTCTTTTAGATAGACACATGCATCATTAAGTAGTCATTGAAAGTTAAAACATTAATTAAATCGAACAATCGTAATGTTAACCGATATAATTTTTTTTTACATTATAAGATTTGAACAAATTAAATGTAAATCACCAAAATGAAAATGCAGGAAGTGGACGACAAGACAGAGATCGAAGAAGGTGACTGGCCCTACTCGCAGTGGAGTAGACTATGCTAGGGATGTTTGCATGAAAATGAAGTCCGAGCACGTCGTGTGGAGGCCTTATGATCATATCAGGGACCGCATGCCTCGTTGTGCCCAGATAGACCAGAGGATGTTCCTTCTACGCATCCCATGCATTCATTATTGGGTCGTGATGTGGCACTACGCAGATCGTGTCATGCATCAGTTTATGCTTTATCAGACGGTTCCCCCACCGCCACCTGAGGTACTTATATTAAATGATTACTTTTTGATTAAAATTTTTCTATTGACATTGTGTTGTTTAAAAAAAAAGAATACATAAGTATAAGTATACTGAGATGTGAATTAATATCAATAAACGTGAAATGTGTTGTTAATTGTCGTTTGAATAAAACAGGTTTGGTCTAGAATGGAACAATTGATGGGATACCAGCATCACACCTATCGAGGTATTGATTGGCATGATATATTTGCGAATGAGGTCAACAAATGGACGAACACTAATGAGGCTACGGTGATAGAGGATCGACCATGGAGCGAGGATATTTGGACTGACTACCAACGCTGGTTGAGTGTATATGGAGGTGCACATCTTGTGCTTATTCCTGATGGGGCAGCGACTGCTCCGGTTCGTGATTTGTCTTACCTTCGAGAGACGCCTGGCCACATGAGCTTGGTAAGATACATTACGCAAAATTTTTTTGCCTAACAAATAATTCAGTGACTAACAAAAATTAAACAGCTCAAGCATATTTTGCGTGAGGCGTTGCGAGGCTATGCATGGGCTGTCACGAAGGGATTCCGTCGTGCTGGGAAGAAATTGCTCAGGGGGTGCAGCACGTCCTTAGATATTGTTGGTGAGGCTCACCGATTACCTCGACTCTTAGAGTCGAAGGGTCTTCAGTCAGACATTGAGTCTATCCCTGATACAGATGATGAGGATAGTGCGCCAGAGCCAGGATCCATTGAGGAGCAGCAGTTCATGCGGGTATAATTGTCTTTTTCAACCACTTTTCTTAATATTATTGTCTTTTTATAATTAATATTGTATAATTATTTAATATTTTAAAATTTTTTAATTTGCATTATTCGTAACAGGATGATTTTAGTCTGCATGATTGGGATACATTTTTTGATGTTCCACGACCCAGTCAGCCTCTTATTCGGAGTAGACGGTCACATTCGCAGCGGCAGACCGCAGAGCCTCATGCTCCATCCCCTTCGCAGACGCAGACCACAGAGGCGGAGGCTCCACCCCATTCGCAGCCCCAGCCCCAGACCACAGAGGCGGAGGCTCCACCCCATTCCCAGCCGCAGCCTCCATTCCATAGCACACAGTACTACACATACGAGAGTCCTTATCCTCCACCTCCACCTCCACCATATACACAGACTCAGTACAGAGGAGGGTACAGTCAGCCCTTTACGCCTACCCCCACACCTATATCTCCGGCTGATGCTTATTACCAGGCACACGGTACCCCACTACATGACCCATTTACACCTATCTCTCCCCATCCATTTGGTCATTCAGGGGCCTCCTCTAGCAGACCGCCTCGTCATCCCAGTCCATATTCTACGCCTCTTGCTCCCCCTCCTCCTCCTCCAGGACTTGCTCCGACCAGACAGCGCCGAGACCCGCCTGGTGCTTATTGGGATTATTCTCCTGCGAGAGGACCGTTTCGTCGTGATGGACGACAGTAGGACTTTGTTATGTATTTGTAGGATTAGTTGTGATATTTATATTTTTGCATGAGTTTATGATTCTATTTTAGACTTCTATTATGATATTCTCCATCCTATTTTAGACTTCTATTATGATATTCTCCATCCTAAGATAATCTACTTTTCAGCTGAAAAAACAGCTCTGCCTTGCAAAAGTTTCGCACTAGAAATCCAAGTTGGGAGGTTCCAAAAAATCACAGAAAAGTACGACATGCTCATTGACGGACTTATTTTCATATACCGAAATTTCAAAATTTTCAGACAAACAGTTTGCTCCCCACAAAATAAACAAAACACTAAGATAATCTACTTTTCAGCTGAAAAAACAGCTCTGCCTTGCAAACTAGTAATAAAAATATTACATAAAATAAATGCCGGCCACCTAATTATTTATGAAGTTCATGAACCTTGATCCTAGACGGGCAACCCCACGTCGTAGGCGCCCTCCTCCACTGCTTCTGCTTTCAGATGGTCCCCTGCTAGTTGATGCGCCATGACTGCCGCTGCTAGTTGATGCTCCGTGACTTGTGGGAAATCGGATCGACATTGATCGTTCATCCACGCTAATGGAATTTCTACGTGGTTGATCAAGACCCGGTATACCAAGATTGAGGCGACTTTCACTCCGAGGATCAGTTCTGATAGAACTTCGGCTTGGTTCAACTGGCTCCCTAGAAGGTTCACTTTGGTTCCCTGTAGAAGATTGAGCTCTGTTCCTTGCTGAAGTTGTTGTAGTCCTCCGTGTCCTCGCTGTGTTTGTAGGACGATCAGTACGACGCCCAGATTAAATTAAATTAAAGTAGTTAAAAAAATAATAGCTCAATCAAATTAAATTAACTAAATGAAATTAAATTAAATTAATTACTTCAAACAACTAAATAATATTTTATTACATTAAATTAAGTCAAATTATTAAATGATTTTATTTAATTAATTTTTAATGTCATTAAATTCATGCAACTGATAAAGTCCGGAAAAGAACTGCAAAAGGACAGGCGTGCTCTGATAAAAGGTCAAAAGTATACTGATGCCTACCTAAGGACTGCAAAAGGATAGGCGTGCTCTGATAAAAGCTCAAAAGTATACTGATGCCTATCTAAGCACTGCAAAAAGGACAAACGTATTCTGATAAAGTCTGAAAAGTATACTGATGCCTACCTAAGCTATGCAAAATGACAAACGTATTCTGATAAAGTCTGAAAAGATATCACATTATATTTATTAATTTTAAATAATTGCAAGTCTAAACTGATCTATAAAATTATTCTTCCTCAGCAAAAATATGTCACACCCACTCAATCCTTCTTTCTTCAACATTCACTACCATGGAGAAAGGAAATACCTCCAACAGTGAAGTGCGGGAATGGCCATCTACTCGACATGAGTACTTGCCAAATTACACACATTCCCCTGCCAATCCAAATGAGATCGAAAAAGGAGATTATCATGCGATATGTAATAAATGTTACCGCAAATTCGACTACAATATCCATTCGCAATATGGTGGCGAGTGGCCATTATACACCCACTATCAGTGGCACATTCATGGTGGCCCAGAAAGAGACCGCAGAGAGAGATTGCGACATTACCTGACTAAACCTGAGTCGAGCAACTCTGAACTCTATAAAAAGTACTACACAGAACCTGAATCGATGCCGGAACTCAAACCGTGGAAACCAGATCCTACACCCATGATTGTTTACGAAAGCATATACGATTTTCGTGGAGACCACACAGTGAGCTGTACAAAGTGTGGTCAGATTTTCAATTTCAAAGATACCATTTTGCGTGACCACTACGATGAACACAAAAGACAAGAAGAGAGGGATGAAATTCAAAAGAGATTCAGAGTGAAAGAACAATGGTTCGAAATGAGAAGAATGGAAGAAAAGGCTGCCGAAGAGAGCCGGAGGTTGCAACAAGAGAAAATTGGAAAAAAAATCAAGGAGAGCCTAATAAAGATCAAGAAGAGAGATGAACAAAGAAAAATTGCAGTAGCTAGAATGGCTGAGATAGAGCAAGAAGAAGTCGAGGCAGCTTTCTGGAACGAAGCCGCTCAATTCGCTGACAACCCTGCTGCAAGTAATCAACAAGAACCTGATGCCGCTTTCTGGAACGAAGCCGCTCAATTTGCCGACAATCATGGTGCCAGTAATCAACATGAAATGAATGCGGAAGAAGATCAACCATGGTGGGATGAAATTCTGCAACATGTAGATAGTCAAGATCTCTAAGTATTTATTACTTTTGAATATTTATGTATTTTTTAGGTACTTTTTTAAATAGCAACTTTTGAATATTTAAGTATTTATGCTTTTAGGTAGTTTCTTCCTTTTTTCAATTGAGTGTGCTAATTTATATTATGATTTTTTTAATGTACTTTTTTTTAATTCAATGTGCTAATTTATATTATGGTTATAAAATTTACTTCTTCTTCTAATGGTGTGTATTTTTATATTATGAATTTCTTTTGTAAATTAATTGTGAATACAAATCATAAAAAAATAAAAGAATATGGACAAAATAACATATTTCAATAATATAAGCTAAACATTACAAGTGACGACCGTCACATAAACTTATTTCACAAATACAGATTAATTATAAATAAGATACCAATTATAAAAACATAGTAATACTTCATTTAGCGGAGATGGACAATATTTTCAGCTGCGGGATGATTTTCAAAACCAGGTGGAACTGCTGGCTGGTGACGAAACCACGACCCTCCAAGATCAAAACCTCTATTCCTCTCCACTAAATCTGTAAAAAATTTGGGACCCCTAACATGATATTCATTCCCTTCTAATTTTTTAACTTTAAATTTTTCCCCATGATATTGAAACATCAGTGCAGAAAGCAATCGTCGTTCGCTCGTCCGTTCATCTCCGACCAAAATAACACCGCAAGAGACGCATCTTGGCTTAGGACCCATTTGCTTCAAATATCAAAATTCAAACTCCATTAGCAAATCAAATCAATTAATTTAATAATTATTTTAACATTATTACCTAAGAAGAAGCGATGTTGCCAATAGAAACCTATGAGGATAGTTTATCAATTTCAGACTAACGAGAAACAATTAGTTAGAGCACAATAACTTATGACAAGTGAGCTTATATAGAGAATTTAAAATAGAAAAAGACAAAAAAAAATTTTAGTGCAAACCGCAATAAATAAATGAATGGTATAGTGTAGTGATATAATTCACAGCACTATATTACTTGACAGCACTATATTACTGTTTTAAATCATTATAAAACTAACCCACTCAAGCAAATTGAACGGAGGAGAATGGTCGTTCTTGGATCGTCAACTGGGATGACGATCCAAGTGTATTTGCCTTTCGTCAACTGGGATAACGATCCAGTAACGTTACTATTAAAATTTTTATTTTTTTTTGTTATTATCGTAATTAATGTGAACAGTAACGTTACTATTATTTTTTTCCGGAGACAACCTACGCTTTGATAGGCCAACAGCTAGACATGCCATATCATGTCTTGGCATCGTTGTGGACTTGTGGTATAACGTAGGACATTCAATTTGGCACCTTGCAATGGGCTACGCCCAATAATTGAATCCCCTGGATCAGATTTAATTAGATATGATCCAAAATACATTGGGCCCACAATTTTTAATTTAAATATATGTAGTGACCGGAAATGTCATGGCATACTGATACATGTGTAATCCGTTTGGATCAGGTGGGAATTTGGAGAATTTTCTATTTCTAGGCATAAATTTATTATAAACAATTCAAACTCTTCACAAAATTACACACTTCGCAATACTTTATGCCTAGAAATAGAAAATTTCTCATATTCCTAAGCGATCCAAACGGCCCCAATTATAACATGCAAGTATGCAACTGGATACCACACAGTATGGCACTCGGCACTAAAAAGAAAAAAAAAATAGAATCACGAATATACACTGACGGATCTAGGTATAACAAAGGGGTGTCAATGTCACCCCTATTTTTTGAAATAATATTACTACATATGAATATTTATAATTATAAAATATAAATTTGTCATATGTATTCTATATTTGAACCCTATAAATATTAGATGATTTTTCATTAGTGAACCCCATATAATTTTTTTAGTATATTTTTTTTTAGGTCTTTTTAGATTGATTAACAATTTCTATTTGTAAAGAATTATTGCCATACAAAAAGATCATTTTTATAAACCAAAAAGAGAAATGTAGTTAATTTTTTTTTTAGTTCTTGTTTGTGGGTCTTTTAATTAATTAAATAGGTCCACAATATAGGCCAAACATAAACTATGATGGATAACCTCATAAGCATCCTAGCCGAACAACCATGAAAACAAATAATAAAAATTTGACAAAAAAGAAAAATAATTATACAAATAAAATAGTACTAACAAATACTAATACTAATACTAATACTAAAAAAATAAAAGGTATTGCTGATAAAAAATTTACCCTTTTATTTATTAAATTAATTGTTTTATTTTCTAGTTAATTTATGACATACTGAAATTATAATTTGAGTCAAATTCAAATTTGAAACATATCTAATTTGTAGCTTGGCCCCAGGTGAAACATATTCTTCTTATGACAAATGTCGAAAAAAAATTTCTTTATATAAAAAAATAATATTATTATTTAAATATTATTAATTTATTAAAAAAAATTCAAATTTTTCTGACTTCGCCCAAAGTGAACCCCCAATAAAAATTTTCTGGCTCCGTCTCTGCGAATATACTTTTCTTACAACGATGCGAATAATAAGTAATTCCCACATTTTTTTCCTTATAAAAAAATTCTTAATTCTTAAAATAAATTAATACTTTTAAATTCTGAAACAATAAGTAAAATCCGGACATGTACTTGGCTGTCAAACGGATACCGTTTCAACGTTTTCCGTTTCGTTCCGTCCGAAACGGAACAAAAACGGAATGGTAAGTGACTTACGTTTACAGAGACGGAACGGAAACGGAACGGGTTGAAATGCACGTTAGTGTTCCGTTTCATCGAGAAATGACTGAAATTAATAGAAAATATGCTGAAATCAGTGAAAAATAAGTAACGGAACAGTTAACGAAACGGAAAAGTATTTCGTTTTACGAAACGGAGCGGAAACGGAATGATTTTTTATTACATTACCAGAAACGGAATGGAAACGAAACTGGTATGTACCGTTCCGTTTCTAAACGTTTGACAGCCCTGCATGTACTCCGTTAAATGGGTTTTATTTAAGTTTTTGTTTATTTTATTTCAGGTTTGAGTTGTTCTGATAATCGGTAAATACATGTAGGAAGGTGTATAGGTTAGATCAGATGGTATGCTTGTGTAATAGTTAAACTTTTCTGTTTGTGTTGTCAGAGACAACCTAGCTAATCTCATTTTCTATGACAGCATGCATCGCTTTTGCTGACACTGCTAGAAGTACCTGTCCAAACTGAAAATAATATTTGTGTACTGATGACATATATAAATCTATTATATATTTTGTGCTTTGATTTGGGCAAATTTTAGTTTCCGTTTTCTATATCCCATCAGTTGGCCTAACTTCGCCCTCGATTTAAAAATGCAAGATAAATCTGAGAATTTACATAATATTTTTTTTAAGAGAAGGATTCCGGTGTCTACAATCTGAATACCCCAAATGTTCCAAAACACACTTTTTAACTATTTTTATAAAATATAAAATTTAAATTTGGAATACAAACCGTTGATCTTATTTGATATAACTAGTGATGTATTTTCATATAAGTTTTATATATATATTTTGAAGTTTATTTGATACTTGATCAAGAAAAATTGAATATTGAATGAATCTAGTTAAATATGATAGATTAATTCTAATTTGTTCATATTTTAGCATCTTGATCAAGTATCAAATAAACTTCAAAATTTATAAAATTTATATGAAAATGCATCACTCGTTATATCAAATAAGATCAACGGTTTGAATTCGAAGTTTAAATTTTATATTTTGTAAAAGTTGTCAAAAAGTGAGTTTTAGAATATTGGAGACATTTAAATTGTTTGCGCTATATATAACCCTCCTCTTTTTTTAATTACCTTCGTCAATTACTTCACGTCGAATCCTTATGTTTTGACAGTGATATCATTGGTAACTTTTTCATTTTTCTTCTCTCTGAAAATCACGCAAAGTGAAACCATCTTTTACTTTTGTCCTCTTGTGATTATTGGGGCAACTGTTCAATTGTGAATTCCCCGATTGCGCGCATTTCGTTCTTAGATTACGATCTAACAAACAATAGAATTGGCTAAATTAAACTAATATAGTCACAAGAATGTACCTCCTTTTAATATTTCTTTTTTTATTATTATTCTTGAAAGAAGTACTATAACAAATACAAGGTCAAACAAATATCATTTCAAAACCTTACAAGTACAGGATATTAAATATGCACCACTTCAAGTACAAATTTTGAATTTTAAATTTGCAAAAACTTCAAGTACTATAAAATATATATCTTATTGTTATGATATGAAAATATTTTTAAAAATTATACTATTTGAGATTTCAAATTTGTTGCATTTATTGTTGAAAATTTTAGCCTATAGTTTTTAAAATTGATATATAAGAATTAAAAATTTAGAAAAGTTCAATTTGAGAGCAAGAAAATTTAAAGGTCGGAAATAATACAATACGGATATTTAAAATTAAAAGTTTTTATTAATATCCGAAATTATTTTATATAGGAATTCATATGCAAAAAATTTTAATAGAAAGAATTATTATTATTTTTTTTAATAAGAAGAAAGTTGGAACGCGTTTTATAAAAGCGTACAGTCTCTCTCCTTCCTACGCGTTTATAAAACGCGCTCGAAGGCTTCGAACGCATTTTATAAACGGGTAAGAGGAGAGAGCTTCAGTTACGCCTCAAAAGGCTGGTCAGACCTTCGTACCCGTTTATAAAACACGTTCGGAGCCTTCGAGCGCGTTTTATAAACGTGTTATTAGTTTTTCATATTTTTCATTCAAGCCGCAACATTTAACTAATTAAAAATAATATTTTGCAACAAGGTCCCGGCATGTTTCATATTTACAAAATTTTGAAAATTTTATTCCCAATTAAAGATGTATTAAATAGATATAACAAATATATCACACATATTTTATATGCATTTAATTGCACATATTTTTTTTTTTGAACATGTGTATAATATCATTTTGTTTGAATAATTATTCGCCGACGACCCTGTATTTTTACTATTTAATTTTACAAACTTATCTTTTGCATTGTAGTCTCTCCTTTTTTTTATGTTAGCCATATATAATCAAATAATATATAATATGGAAATAATTAAAATATAAATTTTTTAAAAAATTTTGAACATTAAAACTTTAAACAGGCTTAACTTTTGATAGGAAGGTCCGTTTGGGGCGATCGAGCACAATCCGGAAAGCTGACGACTTTGAAAAAAACGCTCTCTAGACCTCCAAAAAACGCTCATTAAACCCCGTAACGACCATTTTCGGAGCAAAAAAACGCTCTCTAGACCTCCAAAATCCACTTTGAAAGTTTGCAAACCTAAAAACCACTCTAAACTACTAAAATTTTTTTTTTAATAATAAATTAATCATTAAAAAGAGAAATGCAGTAAATCAAGTGACTTTCTTGATAGTTATTCAAACAAAATGATATTAATGTCAAAATTAATATTCTAATGTCATTTTGAAATAAGATTAATATGAAATTAAATGTGATATTTTAAAAATTGTAAATTTAACCTTAAAAATAAATTTAACTTAAATTTTCACATTAATCTTCCTATTAATTTTGAAAAAAATGGTAATAACTCAATTTCGAAAAATTTACGCCTTCCTACCCATTTATAAAACGCGATCGAAGGCGTTGAACGCGTTTTATAAATGCGTACGAAAGTCTGACCACTCAAACTGAAGCGGTACAGTCTCTCTCCTTCTTACTCGTTTATAAAACGCGTTCGAAACCTTCGAGCGCGTTTTATAAACGCGTAGGAAGGAGAGAGACTGTACGCTTTTATAAAACGCGTTCGAACTTTCTTCTTATTAAAAAATAATAATAATAATTCTTTCTATTAAAATTTTTTGCGTCTGAATTCCTATATAAAATAATTTGGTATTAATATGATATGATATGATAAAAATTTTTATTTTACTTAATAATTTCATTTTGTGACTATATAAATCAGAAGAGTTATGAAAATAATAGAATTTAAAATCAAAACAGTTCTTCTCGCTCCGTTTGGATAGGTGTGGGAAGAAGGGAAGAAGTGGGAAGAAGTATTGGGAAGTGTGTAACTTTGTGAAGAGTTTGAATTGTTTATAATTTTTTTTTTTCTTCTTCTTTCTTCTTCTTCTTCTTTCTTCCAATGATCCAAACGCACCCGAAGTCAAGAAAACATTTTGTTTGATTACTAGTCAAGAAATTATAAATCAATATATCTAAACATAACAGGTGATTTGATTGGGTGTGTTTATCAATTGCACCGTTTTTATCTCATTGGTACAAACGCACTTGATTAAAAAGTTCTGAGTAACCAAGTTGTAATTTGGAGTTTAGCTAGTGAGTTTCGGAGAAACTTACTAGGAATACACAGCTGAGGAAAAAGACCACTGTAATTATTTACAAGCTCAGTTACAAATATTTACCTCCTATTACAAACTAGAATAACCTTTTGCTTTTTTTACCCACATGATCCTTTTTACCTTTTGCTGATTTTACAAGACAAGCCACTTGGCGTTATAGTGCAGTCCTGTGATTTCTGATGCATATCTAGTCACCTGATCTTCTCAACATCATCATAAAAAAATTAGAATGGTCTCCTCTCTAATTGCAAGGAAATTACCTCATGATTCTTACATATTACACTTTTAAATATTAAATTTTCCTGCAAGATGTCTGACTGTATTAAATTTTAGTTACCTGATCTTAACGATCCAGATCTTTTATAGATATCATTCAATTATTTTTCTTACAACTGAAACCTCAAAAATTCAATGTGGCATCTCTCCTATTTAAAATTGATTATGTGCATTTAATTCATACACCCCTTTTTTTTTCCTTTTTTTGATTGAAAATTCATACACTCCTGAGTATATCTAGGAACGCGTTGTGGTGGTTTTGGATGGTTGCCAAAGGTTTGGTCAAACTGAAATCCCATTGACATCAGTGAGGTCATGCCAAAATAATGGCGTCAAAGAAAGTTGAAGAACATAGAAGTATATATCTTATCTATTAAAAAGTTGAAGAAATTTTGTTCTAGCATTCACAATATATTTACAACAACTTTACTAAATTTAAAATATATTTATAAATTTTTTGGTACAAAAAACAACGCTCTACATTATTTTAGTCTATTGAGTAATTTGGCATTATCTGGGTTATCAAACTGATCATCACACAGTAGGATGTACCAAGAGAGGAGCAGAGAATCCAGAGAGGTAAGTATATAGTTGCCAATAAAGGGATAGCTTTAGCTAGATAGAGAAGCCAATTGACTAAATTTCAGGAAAGAGCAGTAAGGACCGTGATGGAAAAAAGGCAGGATGAAAGTGACGACAGCAGCGCATCACGTGACCGACTCTCTCTCCACCCTTTTAAGTTCTGGTCATGGCAACAAAATTCTCGGGATGACTTAGATGCACCATTTTGGGATTGTCTATGAATGTCATATAGAAGTATATTAGCAAGTTGGTTACTAGAAAATTATCTAATGAGGGCTAAAATTTGTGGTTCGGATACAATAGTAGAATGAAATATGGAAGTGGCTAGTGTCAAACTTATAGGACACATAAAATTATTCAATATGATGAAATTTTAATTTTTAAGGTTAGAATGACAGATCCAAACCTTTTAAATTGGTCTACGTTATAAAATTTTCATGGAGACCAAATTTTATACTTTTATCAAATATTTTTATTATTTTTTTAAAAAAATTTTAATATGCTCAATGTAAAAAGTTATGAACCCTCTAATTTTGAAAATTCGGAAAAAAGTTAGAAAATTTGAAAAAAAAATATATAATTTAATTTTTAAGGATATTTTAATATATAGATCATACTGAGAGATTTAGATCGCCCGAATGAAATTTTAATGGTTGACGTTTGGATCGTGTTTGATGTCCTATATGTTTGATTCTAGCATTATTTAAGAAATATTTATACTTTTATAGTAATAAATTAAGCAACAAAAGAGATTCATCAATTTTGTAAATAACTATAATATATTTATAATAAATATATTACATATTATCAAAATAATTAACATCCCGGTTGGGAACAATTAGCATCTTGTTTGGAAAAAAAAATTTCTATGAGAATTGAAAGCGATGGAAGGTTATCAAATTCGACAAAAGTCGAAGATGATGAAATTTTTTTTTAATTCTTTCAAAAATTAAAAATATTGTTGAAATTTTCACATTTTTGCTTTATTTTCATTCCAGTAAGAGAAACTGATTCTTCTCATTTCAACTTCACTTAAATCAATTCTCATTGTCTTCATCTTTGTTCCGATCAAACTTAAGTAATTTGATTAAAGTTTGAAAATTACTAAATAATTTAAATATAACATAAATATTATCAGAGATGTTATGTTTTTACTTTTTTTTCCCCCATTTATAAAGTCATGTACGAGTTGTCCGCTAGTACTCGCCACAAGTAATCCTAAAAACAGAAAAGAAAGAAAAAACATGCAAGGCTTCACGAGCCCACAATATTTCAATGTTTTTTTTTTTTTTTTTTTTTTGGTGTGACAAGAGCATGTGTTTTCTTTACCTTGCCACCCTATCCTATTACCAGGAAGAGAATTTTCCGAGCCTAGTTTCGCTTTCTTTAAATTCATTATTTTGAGAAGACATTTCCGTGATTAGCTGTACTTTCGGAAGATAAACAAAACTTCATATAAAAGCGTGCATGCATTAATTAATTATTATCGAGTCTTGTGCAAAACATAAAAATAAAAATTATATATACCAGAGAACAAGTTCTTATTCCAGTAACAAAAAATAATGCATTTTAAATAAAAATTGCAGATTCGAAACCGACTGAAAGATTTTTTATAATATTTAATTTAAAAATAAGTTAGAAGGCTTGACTCTAAATTTATCTTGAAATATATATATACACTAATTGTCAGCGATATGTTTGAATGTTTGCAAACAATATTTTTTCAAATATTCACCAATAAATAATTTTTTCTTCGTATAAAAAATAAAATAGATAGCAATTCCCTAATTTGATCAATAAATCATTACTATTAATTTTTGTTTTGAGTGATTAAGAAGGTTTAAATATTTCATTGCACGTTATACAAAATTATCTGTCGCTTGGTCCACTAATTGAATTCTACATTAATTAAACTGAATGTGTTATAAATGGAATTATTTATATTGATTGTCTATTTTCATTATTCGTATTAATTGTATGAGATCATTAGCATTAATTGTAAGATTTGTTTTTGGCTTATAAATAGTGGATGTAGATGTATACTGGAGGTAATTGAACATTTGAGAATAAGAATTACAGAGCACCAATTTACTCTCTCTTTTTATCTTTGTCTCTTCTTCTTTTCACTTTATTTTACAACACGTTATCACCACGAATCGCTCAGGAGAAAAAGGTAAAAGGATTTGATTGAAATTGATTATACTTTATTTTCGTATCCAATATTTTTTTTTCCCTCTGGATTCACACGTTGATACTAATTGAAATTGATGTAGTGTATTTGAATAATTACAAATTGCAAATATTTTTCCGTAGGTGAAAACTTTTTAAAATATGTTTAGATCTATGTTGAGATCCATTCTTTGTTTAGATCTGTTTAAATACTTATAATAACTACGCAATTTTATTGAGATATTTAGATCTCTGTTTTTTTTTTCAAAATAGTCACTTGGACAAATTACGGAGAAGAAATTTGCTAACATTAGTTCATAGGTGAAAGATTCGATTGAGAATAATATAGAAAATTCTTAGTTTCGTTTTTTTTTAGATATTTGAATCTGAATTTTTTTGTTTGAATTTATGAGAATCATTATTCCCGAAGTGAATGATGATAAAAATAATTATTTAATGATATTATTCGAACTTGAAACTTATCAAGAACCTGAAGTTCTTATTAAATGAAGAACCTGAAGTTCATATTGTTAGAGATATGTCCTTGAAGCCAATCTTATTAGGCTACTTCTATAGTTTATGTTATTGATGACTTCAGATCATTTGTTCTTTGATTTATTCGTTGACAGCTCATTCAGGTTGAGGATCTGAATTATAGATCACTGTTATTCATTTAGTAGTAAATGACAACAATAAATCTAAAAGTTCATAATCTTGATAATTAACAAAGGACATTAATTATCAATAAGATTACTATGCAAGTTAAGTGATGATTAAGTTCTATAAATCATAGGTTAAGAGTAACCAACTTTATTGCATATGTGTATGTTATAGAACATAGTACAGGACTGGACCCTACGAAATGAATATATGGATTGTGTTACGTGTCATTATTTATTTCGTTATGATTTTGGTTCTAAGTTTGAGATGATTATCTTTTCCACATGAGGATAGGTTCTATAAATCATGTTACCGCTGATTCCTGATAAGGGCTGCTATATGGACTTGATTTAAGTTCTCTTGAATTGTGCGGGGAAAAGCTAATTATCAAGAAAACCGTATGTCCCTCATTAATTCACTTAGTGAGTGACGATATCTGTTTGGGCCCCTTGATGGAGATAGATTGTTTGCTAGCAACTGATACAATTATCTCTAGATCAAGAAACGTATAATCTGCAAGAATGACACATTTCTATCTTGGATTATACGATGATATCGTGTGACATAAGAATCAAAATAGAGAAAGATAATTATTCTCTCATGCAGGATTGAAATATTGTACCAGTACACTATTTGTGCGAATTGGAAATCATAACATGTTGCTAGATACCGCTTATGATTATTGGAATTACATAACGATTTAATTCCATGTCCAACATAGCATAAATCCTCAAAAGGTCACACAAATAGAGTTTTGACCAAGACAGTGCTTTATTTATTTATTTATTCGCAATAGTGAAAATTACGATAAATGTGACGAATTGATTAATTAATTATGTACCGTTATAGAACGTACTAATTGATTAAGTCAAACGGGTCATATAGAAATAAATAATAGCATAAGCTAATCCTAGAATAATTATTAATAATTATTTTGGTTCAACTTAATTTAATATAAATAGTTATATTGAATTAATGAGCTAATTTGTATATAGCAAATTTATAGCCCAAACATAGAGCAAATAATAATGGATTTAATTATATGAATTAAAGTCCAAATAGGTGGATTAGAGAGACCCATATGGCCCATATTGAGGCCGGCCAAGGAGGAGGTAGGTGGGGTGGCAATTTGTGTAATTTCTAGCAACTTATACCTAGGATTGGTAGGCTATAAAAGGACCCCTTGAGCTGAATTTTCTTTCTCCCTTTTTCCCTTCTTCCCTAGCCGCCACCACCTCTCCCCTTCTCCTCTCTTGGCCGTCGGCCACCACCACTCCTCCACCTATTTTTACTCATGTGTTGAGCCATCAACCCTCCACCTAAATCAATTAGTTGAACTAGAAGAGGGTTGCTCCTTTAGATTAGCTATTTTCTCTTTGATTTGCTAGCACAAATCGAATCGAAAAATTGGTTAATCTCTAGGTGGACTCGAGGTGTGGATTGAAGGATGTTGGAGTAGCACGCCACCGGTTTCAAAGCTTAGGATCTCCTTCTTGATACGATTCAAAAAGAGGTGAAACCTTTCCCTTTCTCTTGTGTGTTGAATGGACTTTTGTACTAGATTCTTTGATGCTTGATGTTTTAATTACTAAATTAATTGTAATTAGCACATAAATTAAAAATTGGACATTTTCTAACAGTGGTATCAGAGCACAAGATCGTACTTAAGTTAATTTGACACTTATTTAAGAGAAATTGACTAATTAATGGATTAGTAGAGATGATGCGTTTGTTTGCTGTCTGGAAATGGTATTTTCTGTGTTGTTTCGCATTTTTCGCTATGATATATTCTCTGGAAGATCTTTCCATCTACATAAAAGTTGTAGATCTGTGGATTGTGATTCTTTTGGCGTTAGATTCACATTTTTCTGAATTAGTATGAATTTATTGTGAATAAAACGGTGACAGTGCGCAGAACCAGTTTCTGCTCGTACTGTCATGTTTGAATGGCTTGAAAGATTTATATTTTGAATATAAGTACCAGTGTTCTATGACTAGGTCAATTTTGAATATAAGTACCAGCGTATGTTAAGGTAATGGTTAATTTATAATACCAAGAACAGTGCTCTAGGTCAATAATTTAATTCACACTTTCCATACTATAAACCGCTTCAGTTCCCGTTGTTATACAATATTATAAATAATTAGCCCGATAAAGGCTTACCCAATGATGAAAAGG
Source organism: Rhynchospora pubera (assembly GCA_028095005.1). NCBI lineage: Eukaryota > Viridiplantae > Streptophyta > Magnoliopsida > Poales > Cyperaceae > Rhynchospora > Rhynchospora pubera. The sequence goes on along the minus strand of JAMFTS010000012.1, from coordinate 165,428 downwards.
TCTGTACGGAAATGAAGCAAGTTTATTTCTTTTTTTTTTTAATTTTAATTATTTTATTTCATTTTAAGGGAAAATGGCCGATGTAATGATAAATAAAGAAGATTCATGTCTAGTAGACAGCGGAACTACAAATATAATATTGAAAAGTAAGAAATATTTTTTGCAATTGCATTTCGGTGAGACTAATATCCAAACTATTTCTGGCTCAAGTAATATTATTGAAGGCTCCGGAAGAACTTGTATTTTGTTACCTAAAGGAACAAAGGGGCCGTTTGGATCGCTTAGGAATTTGAGGAATTTGGGAAAGTTACAATTCCTAGAAATAAATTTATTGAGAAGTGTGTAATTTTGTGAAAAGTTTGAATTATTTATAATAAATTTATGGTAGGAAGATGAAATTCCCCAAAATCCCATGGGGATCAAAACGGCCCCAAAATTAATAATAGATGATGCATTATATTCAAGTAGATCCAAAAGAAAAGTTTGAAAGATATTCGAAAAAATGGTTATCATATTGAAACTATGAATGAGAAAAATTGCGAATATCTTCATATCATATCTATAAAAAATGGCCAGAAAAATATTACGGAGAAATTACAAGCATTATCAAATGGACTATATGGTACATATATAAGTGCAATACAATCAAATATGGTGACTAACCAGAAGTTAGTTGATCCAAAATTATTTACATTATGGCATGATAGATTGGGTCATCTAGGAAATATAATGATGAGGAGAATAATTGAAAGTGCAAAAGAACATCCCCTAAAGGACCTGAAGATCCTGTTATCAAAAGAATTGACATGCCAAGCATGCTCTCTTGGAAAGCTAATTACTAGACCATCTCCTAATAAAGTTGGACCTGAAACTCTATCATTTTTAGAACGAATTCAAGGAGATATATGTGGACCTATTACACCGTCATATGGACCATTTAGATATTTTATGGTTTTAATTGATGCATCAACACATTGGTCACATGTGTGTTTGTTAGCAACAAGAAATATTGCATTTGCTAAATTATTAGCACAAATTATCCAATTGAGAGCTAACTTTCTGGATTATCAAATTAAAAGAATCCGACTTGATAATGTAGGAGAATTTACATCCCAAACTTTTAATGATTATTGCATGTCTATTGGGATTACTATAGACATTCAGTGGCACATGTTCATACACAAAACGGTCTAGTAGAATCATTGATTAAAAGGTTACAATTAATAACTAGACCATTACTTATGAAATCTAGTTTACCATCTTCTGCATGGGGACATGCCATATTGCATGCTGCAGCACTAATTAGATTAAGACCAACTGCTGATCATAACTATTCCCCATTACAATTGGTCTCCGGAAGAGAACCAAATTTGTCTCATTTAAAGGTATTTGGTTGTGCAATATATGTTCCAATTTCTCCTCCACAACGCACAAAAATGAAACCTCAAAGAAGATTGGGAATTTATATTGGTTTTAACACTCCTTTCATTGTCAAATATTTAGAACCATTAACAGGAAATGTTTTTACAACAAGATTCGTTGATTGTCATTTTGATGAATCAATATTCCCAAATTTAGGGGAAGGAAAACGAAAACTGGATAGACAAGTGACATGAAATTCATCGTTGTCTTATCTTGATCCTAGAAGTGGTCAATGTGAACTTGAAGTTCAAAAGATTATAAACTTGCAAAGAATTGCAAAAGAATTGCCTGATGCATTCACAGATATAAATAGAGTCACTAAATCACATATTCCAGCTATTAATACACCTGCTCGAATAGATATTACAAAATTATCAAATGAATCTCATGAACGTAGAAAACGTGGAAGACCAATTGGTTCTAAGGATGTAAATCCACGAAAAAGAAAAGAGCAGAATAAAGCAGTTGGTACAACTTTAGAAGAGATTTACAAAATTCCTGAAGAAACTAAATCTCCAGAAGAGATTAACAAAGTTCTAGAAGAAACTAAAATCCATGAAGAGATTGATGAAGTTCCAGAAGAAACCGAAGTATCAAATGATTATGAAATTTTTATAAATTATGTGAAAAATAGTACAACATTGAATAGGAATAAAAATCAAGTTGATGAAGTTTTTGCATTCGCTATAGCTAGTGATGTTATAAGCGAAGAAGATAATGTGCCAAAAACCATGGAAGAATGTAGACAAAGAAATGATTGGCATAAATGGAAAGATGCCATACAAGCTGAATTAAATTCGCTTGAGAAAAGACAAGTATTTGGACCGGTAGTCCAGACGCCCAAACATGTTAACCATGTAGGTTACAAATGGGTATTTGTCATTAAAAGAAATGAGAAAAATGAGATCGTGAGATATAAAGCAAGGCTAGTGGCACAAGGGTTTACACAAATATATGGAATTGATTATGAAGAAACGTATTCACCTGTAGTGGATGCGACAACTCTTAGATTTTTAATAGGTCTCGCAGTCACAGAAAATCTTAAAATGCAACTTATGGATGTTGTCACAGCTTATCTATATGGTTCACTTGATAGTGATATATATATGAAAATCCCCGAAGGATTAAAAATGCCTGGAGCATATAAATCAAAGCCTAGAGAAATGTACTCCAAAAAATTGAAAAAATCTTTATATGGACTAAAACAATCAGGTCGAATGTGGTATAATCGACTTAGTGAATATCTTTTAAAAGAAGGATATAAGAATAATACAATTAGTCCGTGTGTTTTTATTAAAAAAATCAAATCTTGGTTTTGCAATCGTTGCAGTGTATGTTGATGATTTAAACATTATAGGATCTCCTGAAGAGATTGAAAATATTGCAAAATTGTTGAAAAAGGAGTTTGAAATGAAAGACCTTGGTGTAACTAAATTTTGTCTCGGTCTGCAGATCGAGCATTTAAAGAATGGAATATTTATCCATCAGTCAAATTATATTGAAAAATTACTAAAGAAGTTTAATATGGATAAAGCTCATCCTTTGAAAATACCAATGGTCGTACAATCGTTAAATCTCTATCTCTACTATATTAAAAGCACCAATGGAAGGATGTAACATCTCAGGATACAATCTTGGTCTGAACAATCTGCACCATCGATTAATTGATAAACGAACCAGATTTTATCTCGAATTCATTGATTCATTGATAAATGGTCAGATGCCAATCTCCGATCGAAAAGTTAATTAATCTTTGGTTTGGAGCGCTGCACTTGCTAGATTCCCCTCTTCAATAATCTTTCTCCAAATTGAATTCTGAATTTCTAATTGAGGCATTTTGAAACTCCTCCTCCTCTAATCGAAAAGGCGCAAGTTTCAGTTCTTCTACCTCCTCCCCTGCCTCCGTCTGAAGAACAGTTTCTTGCCACAATCGAACCCATGAAGAGAGAGCGAGAGCATAAGAAGAGAGATGGAGGGCGAGCGTCAGCGTCAGGAGGCTATTTTTGGTTGTTCGCTACCGATTTGCTCCATTGCAATTTTGCATAGTGCTTGTGGTGTATGCATTTTCGTTCTCGGACTAAACCCTAGCGATGGCAACGGCTTGATCAACGGAAGGCCTCAACTCCTACAGTCGTCTCTGATTAGCGTCGCTCTTTGCCCTCCCTGTGGTGTATTGCGTGACCCGTTTCACCTGCGTGCAGTGGAGAATGGCCGGCGCCGGCACCCTTGGTGAAGAAAAGGCATGCCTTTATCTGATTTACCATTTCTTTTTTTTTAAAAAAAAAATTCATTTAGGCCATGGGGTATTCGAATGTGCTTTCCTTATTCCTTATATTTTTCACATCCGCAAATACTTAAGAAATCTGATCGACTTGGTGTATTTTCGTATTCAACCAGAATTATGAGAAATCCATGTAATTGGCTATTCATTGTTGGCTGATTTGTACCCAGAATTGAACTACTCAGTCATTGTACTATTAAAATTTTTTGCAGGATTTGAAAGGCCATGGAAACTTCTGATCCTGAAAATGAAGATGACTACATGTATGATGACTATTATGATGATGGAAATTGTGATGCTAAATTGGTAATGATGCTGATGATCTTGAGTATGATGTGATGGACAGTGTTGCGGTGCGGTGGCAGACCTTCATATTTTTTATTTATTTTATTATTTTTGTTTTGTCCAACTCTTTGTGGATTACCTACTCTGACATAAATAATTTTATTTTTGTTTCCAGATCAAATACAGAATTCAGTCAGTTAACTTAGCATACACCAGGGATCAGGCATAAAATGGTAATAGTATCTTCTGATTTGGTTTGCTCAAAGGTATACTCTAATGAGCCATTATGTTATCTTTATCTTTTCTGTTGAAGTAAAACTAAAATGAAACAATGTAAAGTCCTACTCTACCTCAATGCAATTGAAATACCTATAATTGTATTAAACCAAATTATTTTCATGGTTGTTGACTTGGGTTTTCGGTACTGAATACCAGATACTATTTTTTTTTTTTACCTGGACAGGTCTTTTTATATTTGAACTTTGACTTTATATATTACCATGTCTTTTTAAATTATATTATCTATTTTTAATGCAAAGTGCATCCTTGCTTAGGACAATGAATTTGAACAGCCTCTGCCTTATATACATATTGTTAGAAATAAATTTTCATATCGAAGGTAGGAATTTCCCTATGAATCTCTCTCTCTTTCTCTTTCTGCGTGTGTGCATGTGTGGTGTTTGGTTGGTGGTCTTAGCACTTTTATATTTGATTGAGCAAATCTGGATTATCTTGCTTTTGTATTCAGGCATAGGAAGCAAAAGGAAGAGGATACTAAAACATATGTGTATGCAAGTACAATCCTGTGATAGTGCGTGTGGGGAGCAGTGCTTAAATTTGTTATCAGTAGGGTGTACACCTGGTTATTGCCCTTGTGGCGAGTATTGCAAAATTCAGGTTTACTTGTTTTTCCACCCATCTTTTTTATTGCTCTTTCTTTTCTGCTTTCTCCCTGTTAATATGTTGCAGAATAATCTTGTAGTTAATTAGCACTTATTTTCTTACAGAGCTTGTCTAAGCCAAAATAACCCCAATTCAAAAGAGTCACCGTTTAAATTTTCTTATATGCTTGTATTGCTTCTAAAATTTGTCTTCAACTTATCATAAGCATATTGTTGTAACATTTATCAAGTTTATCTTCTGTAACACCTCTTTTGACGAAAATTACAAAAATTGCAGAGATTTTAGGAATGCCAATATGCTAAGACAAGACTATTAAAACTTAAGGTCGTGGGTGGGGTCTCTTGGCTGATGAAAATATAAAGCACTGTAACACAAATTTAACTCAAAAAGCCAAAGAATGAAACAAAAAATGTTCAAGTCTTGAATTAGTTCTTTGCTACTGAGTACTGGTAGTCTTTTACTATATGAGGATTCATTACCTGTTTGTAGTACCATTTCTGTGTGCTTCTGTACTGGTACGTCTTGGTTTGGTTAATCAATACAGGCACTGCTGTCATATATTTTTGTTGTGCAATGAACAATTCTAATTGCATCAGAACAAAATTGCCATGAATTGATGCAAATATTAAAATATGTACAGGCAGGACAATTTGTAATTGAATATTGTGGGAAAGCAATTTCATGGAGATGAGCGAAGCGACAATCTCATGATTATGAATCTGAAGACGTACCAGTACAGAAGCAAGAATATGAATAAACCAAATTGTAATATATTGGATTATGAATATGAATTTTAGACTTTTACAGTGGCATAAACCAAATTGTCCCTTTTTTCTATTTGTGATGAGCTTTGCAGGAACAAATTGCGCATTACCGACACAACCTAACGGCTCGAGTGTTTCGATCGAAACTAGAGGATTTTTTAAAAAATATTTGTTAAAATTAGTGAATATTGCTGCTATCTTCAATGTCGATCATGATTATGTTGGTCTTAAATATTGAAAATTAATGATATTTTCACGTCAAATAATATTTTCGCATATTAAAGTCCGCCCACACATTGGGTGGGCTCTGTTGCTAGTATAGAAAATGATCCTTTTCGCCCCCAAGAAAATGATGAAGAAGTACTTGATCCTGAAGTGCCATACTTAAGTACAATCAGAACATTATTATATCTTGCAAATAATATCAGGCCTGATATTTCATTTACTGTAAATTTACTATCAAGATATAGTTTCAAACCAACCCGAAGACATTGGAATGGAATTAAAGATATTTTTCGCTATCTTTGCGGAACTCGAGATATGGGACTATACTATGAAAAGGATATAAAAATCTAATCTAGTTGGATATGAAGATGCTTGATATTTATCAGACCCGCATAAAGCACAATCTCAATCAGGATACATATTTATTTATAGTGGAGCTGCGATTTCATGGCGATCGACAAAACAAACTCTAACGGCTACATCATCAAATCATGCTGAACTATTTGCTCTCTATCAAAGGAGACCGAACTAAACACATTGCGCCGAAATTCTTCTCGGCACATGATCTACAAAAGGATGGTATAATAGATGTTCAAAAAATTCAGTCATGTAACAACTAGGCCGATCTATTCACGAAGTCTTTGCCAACAAGAATTTTTGAACAACTCAGAAAGAAGATAGGTCTACACCGACTGAAGGATGTCCAATAATATCAAAATGAGGAGAAGCATTATACACGCTGTACTCTTTTTTCCTTATCCAAGTTTTTATCTAAATGGGTTTTTCTTGGTAAGGTTTTTAATGAGGCAGTATAAATGATCCAAAAGTATCATATTAATATTGATCCTGAAGTATCATATTACTAGTGTATAATGAAAGATGAACAAAGGGGAAGTGTTATAATGTTGGAGTTATGTCCTAGAAGTCAATAATTTAATGACTTAAATATTAGTTTATGTTATGGATGATATTTTATCATCTGTTCCTAGGTTTATTATTGACAGATTATTCAGGTTGAGGATCTGAATTGTAGATCTCTGTGGATCATTCTTTAGAATGACAATAATAAATCTAAACGGTCCATAATTTTGATAATTAACAAGAAACATTAATTATCATATAAGATTAGTATGCAAGTTAAGTGATGATTAAGTTCTACAAATCATAGGTAAAGAGTTACCAACTTAATTGCATATGTATATGTTATGGAACATAGTACAGGACTTGACCCAATGAAATAAACATATGGATTGTGTTATATGTCATTGTTTATTTCGTTATGATTTTGGTTCTAAGTTTGAGATGTTTATCTTTTCCACATGAGGATAGGTTCAATAAATACTGTCTACCGCTGATTCCCGATAAGGGCTGCTATACGGACTTTATTTATGTTCTCTTGAATTGTGCGGGAAAAAGCTAATCATCAAGAAAATCGTATGTCCCTCATTAATTCACTTAGTGAGCGACGATATCTGTTTGAGCCCCTTGATGGAGTTGGATCGTATGCGCGCAACTAAGCGATCAACTTTAGATCAAGAAACGTATAATCTGCAAGAATGACACATTTCTATCTTGGATTATACGATGATATCGTGAGACATAAGAATCAAAATAGAGAAATATTTTTATTCTCTTATGCAGGATTTAAATACTGTAGCAGTACACTATTTATGCGAATTGGGAATCATAACGTGTTGCTAGATACCGCTTATGATTATTGGAATTAAATAACGATTTAATTCCATGGCCAACATAGCATAAATCCTCAAAGGGTCACACAAATAGGACATTAATCACACAGTGCATTATTTATTTATTCACAGCAGTAAGTTTTGTGGAAATATGATAAGATTGATTAATTAATTATATACCGTTGCGAACCGTTATAATTAATTAAGTCAATGGATCATATAGAAATAAATTAATGCATTAACTAATCCTAAAATAATTATTAATGAGTTAATAATTAATTTAGTTCAACACTTATTAATATAAATAGTTATATTGATTAATTGGGCTGTTATTTAAATAGCAAATATATAGCCCAATTAAAGAGCAAAGTCGAGGGACCTTAATTATATGAATTAATGGTCCAAATGAAGGGGTTAAATGGCCCATAAAGGCCCATTTCGTGGCAGCCACTTATGGTGGTAGGTGGGATGACATAGTTGTAATTATGCAAGAGGTCAATTAGGTTTTGTGCTCTATATAAGGACCACTTATGAGAGCCTCCACCTAGCTTTTCTCTCTCCTCTCATTCCTCCCATGAGGCCGCCACTTTTCACCCTCTCCTTCTCTCTTTTGCTCATGTGTTGAGCTATTTTCTCTCCACTAAATCAAGGTTGTTGATTGATGCAAGAGAGAAAACCATAGGGATTAGGCTTGTTCTTTGGGTATGCTAGCACGTACCTTGTAGAACGTGATTAATCCTCCTTGGTGGACTCGAGGGCGGTTACGAGACGTGGTGGAGACGGTGGAGAAGGCACACCATCGATTCCCATGCCTTGGTCGAGCCCCGCGAATACGATTTCGTGGGAGGTATAATTTCCACCTTATTCTCTTGTGTCGAATTGCTTAAAGTACTAGATCTCGTGTTGCTTGTGTTTTAAATGAATTAATTAAGCGTAATTAGTCACAAAATTAAAATTGAGCGGTTTTCTAACATATAAATGGAATTATTTATATTGATTGTCCATTTTCATTATTTCTATTAATTGTATGAGATCATTAGCATTAATTATAAGATTTGTTTTTGGCTTATAAATAGTGGATGTAGATGTATACTGGAGGTAATTGAACATTTGAGAATAAGAATTACAGAGCACCAATTTTACTCTCTCTTTTATCTTTGTCTCTTCCTCTTTTCACTTTATTTTACAACAGAATGTTCCTATTTTACAAAAGACAGTTTTACTTTTCAAGTGCAAAACTAGAAATGAATTACAATTCAATTTTACGATACAATGGAAAAAAAAATAGCAATGCATCTGTCTTTAAAACTTTAAATTTCAAAAAGAATACTCAAACTATTTATTTTTATTCTTTAACAAAAAAAGAAATAATTGTTCACCCAAAATTTAAGAATTTTGGAGTTCGTTTAATATAAATCACGAAGTGCAAAAAAAAAAAAAAACATACAAAATTAATTGCAATTAATGTTGCTTTTATGTATATTGATTTTGTACCAAACTAACTCAATATAATTAATTAATTAATTAAACACATGTATATGATATATGACATAAAATAAAACTACCGATCGAATCATTTTAAAGTTTTGAAAGTTAAATTAATTAAACATAATCGTAATACATGAGGGAAAAGCATGAAGTGTATAAAATGTTTTTTTCTTTTGTCGCACTATAGTTTACTAGATCCTTTTGTAGTCATCAAATTACAACGAGGGTCTCATAAGATAACACAAAATTTAATATAATATATAAATGTAATGATTTTGCGCTGGACTACCGGTTGACTTTTGTCATAGAATGCTTTGATATACATAGGAGGGGACGACATCCACATTTCATCTTTTGTTAAGAAAAAAAATTCACATTCCCTCGGATACTCAAGTATTTCACATAACATCGGAACCATTTTATCTTGAATCCCAAAATTGATCCACTTTTTAATGCACTGATACTGATTGGAAGGTTCGGATACCGAGTAATACAGTCCAGGCTCAAAGAGGTATGGAATCTTAAATTTTGAACGAAGTCAATATTTTTCTCTTTATTGTTCTAACTATATTAAATGTAAGTACTAAAAAATTCAGTGAAAAAACAGTGCCCAAAGCTTTTCTTTGAAGTGCCAAAAGTTTAGGCATTAATTATCTTTGTTGAAACTAAACATAGCTTTATTACTTTTATTTATTGTTTGGAAATACACACTATTGGTAGACTACTTTTTATGGGCTCCGTTTGGATGCAAGAAGAAGAAGGAGGAAGAAGGAAGAAGGGAATAAAAAATATTATAAACAATTCAAACTCTTCACAAAGTTACACACTTCCCAATATTTCTTCACACTTCTTCCCTTCTTTCCTTCTTCCCACACCTATCCAAACGGAGCCATGGTGCGTTTGGATCGTTGGAAGAAAGAAGAAGAAGAAGGAAGAAGAAGAAGAAAAAAAATTATAAACAATCCAAACTCTTCACAAAATTACACACTTCCCAATACTTTTTCCCACTTCTTCCCTTCTTCCTTTCTTCCCACACCTATCCAAACGCACCCTATGAGTAATAAAAAAGACTTCTTTCTATAAAATGGGGGCACGGGGCTTATTGACATTTGAGTATCTGACTGAAAAATAGAAGTACCTACACCCCAAATAAATTAGTTTTAAAATTTAAATACAAGTCGATTAAATTTTGGGAAAATTTTTTCTGTACCCCTCAGAATTGAGGAAATACAGAATTTGCCCCCTAAAAGTCAAAACTCCTGATTTTACCCCCAATAATTCGAACCCCTCCTCTGTTTACCCTTATCACGTATTTTATGTCATAAATAATTGATAAATAATAATTTTAAAAGAAATTGACAATTATACCCTTGTCAGAACCCATCTCCTCTTCAAACCCCTCTCTTTCTCTTCGATCTTTCTTCTCTCGCACCAAATCAAAACGAACCTAGATCGAAGAATATCACTGAACCAGCCTTTCTCTACCATCTCCGTCCACCTCCTCTACCGAAACCGTAGATCGAATCGAAGGATTTTTTCTCTCCCCCACACGATCTTCACCTACCCCCCACACTCGAGCGATCCTCTCTAAAACCTAGGATGCATCGGCGATCCTCTCTAAACCCCTAGGATGCATCGGCGATCCATTTTGTTCAATTTCTAGCAATAACTTTGTTGTACTTTCTTTTTTTTTTGGAAGAACTATCAGTGCTGCAGTTGACCTGTGCAGTTATTGGTTATTTTTTTTAGTTAAGTAATTTTCAATATATACTTATTTCTGTTGCTTGGGAAAGGATAAAGTGAAATGCAAAGTTGTATAGAACTTTATAGGCGCTGGAAGTAAGTCAAGTAATAAGCCAGTGCTTCTATATAGTTAAATGCAAAGATACAGTGAAATGTACAGCAATATATCGTGAAATTTATCATGGATTTAGTACTTAAAATTGTACAGCAATACACAGTGAAATGCAAAGATACAGTGAACAAAGATGTACAGCACTACATTTGGCGCTTAATAAGTAGAGGGATGTTAAGATTGAGTTTCTCCTGGACTTGAGTTTTGTAATTTATCACTGGTACGGTTTGGTGTGGTACAGGGATGCATTCTCTGGCAGCAGCTTTGTTTCCTCTTTTTAGGTGTTAAGATTGAACTCTTTATTTGTAATATTTTTTAGGTGTTAAGATTGAACTCTCTGGCAGCACTTTATAGCAATCTAGTGCTTCTATTTTTTTATTTTTATTTTAACCCTTAGGCACTTTCATTAAAATAAAAAGTTACAGTACAACTACAAATTTCTTCCGATGGCACCCAACCCAATTACTCACGATACCAGTAATACGTACCAGTGTACCATCATCACATCTAAAAAGATAAAAACCAACCTGAAAACTGCAAAGGCTAAACAAATAAACTCTAAACCAACTAAAAGCTACAAAAGATTTAGAAAAAAAAAAACCAGAAAAGAGCTATCAACCTTCTTTGCCCACTAAACTTACATGAACATAAAAAAACCTATCATCTAGATCCAATTGAATTCCCAATCCGTCTGAGATCTCCAAAGCACTTCCCCCTCCAACCCAAATTGTACCAGTGCTTTTATTTAATACTTCTATTCTATGCTTCTATTGAGCTGTGCGTTGGTCATATACCAAAAGGCAAAAGCAATGGGAAGGGAAAAACAAACATTACAAAGAAGATAGAGCAAGCCACAACATTATAAACTCTGTACCAGTGTACCAATGCATAGATCGAAAAGCACTAATGTAATCCATAGCTAGTACAAATGTCACAACATTATATACAAAATACAAATGTATAGATTGAAAATCAGTAATCTAATAGCAACCCCAAAAACATATCTAGTACATCAGAAGCAGCTACACCAAATACATATCTAGTGCGACGCTCGACGACGGTGATTGCGAGACAGATTCTGATCTACTGTATCGCCGATGCATCCTAGGGTTTTAGAGAGGATCACTCGAGTGTGGTGGGGTAGGTGAAGTTCGCGTGGGGGAGAGGAAAAATCCTTCGATTCGATCTAGGGTTTCGGTAGAGGAGGTGGACGGAGATGGTAGAGAAAGGCTGGTTCGGTGATATTCTTCGATCTAAGTTCGTTTTGATTTGGTGCGAGAGAAGAAAGATTGAAGAGAAAGAGAGGGGTTTGAAGAGGAGATGGGTTCTGACAAGGGTATAATTGTCAATTTCTTTTAAAATTATTATTTGTCAATTATTTATGACATAAAATACGTGATAAGGGTAAAGAGAGGAGGGGTTCGAATTTTTGAGGGGCAAAATCAGGAATTTTGATTTTTAGGGGACAAATTCTGTATTTCCTCAATTCTGAGGGGTACAAAAAAAATTTTTCCTTAAATTTTTTATGGCGAATCTAAAAGGAAGGAAAAGGAAAAATGGGCTTGTTATGACTTGTGACCAAATGGGTGTCGTCATTAATTCGTCCTTCAAGTTAGAGGGATAAAGTATGAGCAATTGACATATGCTAGCAACATATAAAATATTCCAAGGGCCTGAATGTAAAGTTAGATCATGTCAAAATATAAATATACATCAAACTAAAGAAAACAGAAGTAGTTGGCAAACTGAGTTCAGCCAGAGCATCTTATCGTGCCTCCTTTTTAAGTACCCAAGTTTCCCTCCCTCTTTCTCTAGTCTCTGTCCTCCACAACCCCCTCTCTCTCTCTCTCTCTCTGTGATCCATCAATGAGAACAGGTGGCATGGGGTGCCGGTCACACGCGGCCACGGCCGTGTGTGTACCGGGCGATGCTCGTTCCATGATAGTACCGAGACGGCCTGATCGCACACTCATTGACGACGCACGGCTCGTAGATGTGAAATATACCCGACTAGGCGACAACAAGCATGGTCGTTTGGCACCCATCAATTGCCGGAGAACGGCCGTCACTCTTCCCATGGTAACTAAGAAAGAAAGATCAAGTAGTGTACCAACCAAACCATCGAAGCCGAAGAGCAAACCAAAGCCGAAGCCGAAGCCAAAGATCAGTACTGCACAAACATCTGGTGCTATTGTCTCTCACGGTGCTTCTATGGCTGCCACTGAGGTAGCCTCTTCAAATGACCAAGTTTATCAGGTTAGCTTCTTATTGTTTATATATGTTCCTTAACTTTTGTATGATTGTGTTATTATGTGTTTATCAAGTTATGTTGAGTGCACTTGGCGGATTTAGTTATTTAATTGATGTACTTCTGGGGTGTTGTGTCCTTTTTGTATTTTTAAGGTTTTGCTACTTGCTATTATACTGACAGTAGTAGTGCTTTATTTACGTATTATATTATGAGTATTTTTGAGTAAAAAGTTTTCATAATTGGTGATGATTGCTAGCTGGTCTGATACTTATTGCAACTAAAGAAACTTTTTGGCTACTCTATTCATAAATCATAAGCTTATAGTCAAACTTTACTCAATTGTAAAAAGTACCCCATTTTTTTTTTATATTTTTGTCATTTCTTAACATAAGCCTTCGGAAGAAATAGTTAACTTGACATGTCAAGGAGCTAGAAATCTGCTAACTCAAGTACGCAGTTGTTAAAATTACTGTAAAAGATAATACAGTTGGAAACTTTAAAGGAATTATTCTGAGGAGAAAAAAAAAAAAAAGATACTTACATGGTGGGTAAGTACTAGCAGCAGTAAAAGAAACAAGATAACGGTAGTACAAGATAGATCTTATCTAGGTATGTCATCTTTTGCAAAGATATGAAATTGGAATTGCAATGGACCCCTTTCTGACCTATGTTTTGTTCGTCGCTCTTTATTATCTTTGCAATTGAGCCTTTCCACAAAATGGGCTTTTTTCTTTTGTCTTTTGCACAACAAACTGTTCCTTTTTCACAAGTTTGCAATTGTATGCTACCGCCTATCATAACAACTTTTTCACTCATTTCATTAAAACTTTGGAGACATGCAAATTTTCATATAGGTGGTGGTCATGAAGGTCTCTATCCATTGCCAAGGATGTGCTGGGAAAGTAAGAAAGCACCTCTCTAAAATGGAAGGTATCTCTTGTGAAAATCTGCATTTCACTTCATTCTAATTTTGGTAACCATTTTGCACAGATAAAATTAATTGGGCTCCCAAATTACTTTACCAACTGCTGCTGAGGGGTATTCTCTATAGGACCCATCAGAAAAATCAACTACTTCAGTATGGACCATCTGATCAAAATTAGCTAGACGTTTAGATGGAACTGTCAAATTATAAGTATGATAAATTTGACCATCCACATTTGAAATCTCAACCGTTAGATTTTTAATTAGATGGACAAAATGACTATGGTATTGCATCACATGACAGTTAATTTTTCAGACTTTAAGACCCCTTAGTAAAAGCCTGTCTGGTATTATATTGTAATTATAACTGTCAAATCTAATGTACGAGGTAAGAAAACCTATGTAATCATAATTAATGAATTTTTGTACTGCTACATTCTTCAGTAAAAATTGTTAAAAAAGATGAATTAATCACTCTTTTCATGCTTTTTTGTTTGGAACAGGGGTGACATCATTTAGCATAGATTTGGAATCCAAGAAGGTAACAGTGATGGGACACGTGTCACCTGCTGGAGTACTGGAGAGCCTCTCAAAGGTGAAGAAGGCTGAGCTGTTGCCTGCCTTGATAGAGAACTAGGCAAGTAGGTATCTAGGTTTCTTCATTGGTGGGTGCAAAACAGATGATAGCTCAGAGGCTTTCCTGCTTCAATTTGGCTTCAAACAAGTTCAATTTCATTGTCTATTTCAATTTTACTTGGGGGAAGGGAGAGAGATATCAGAGAAAAGGGAGCAAAAGGAATGAAAGAGATGTATCTGAGACTGTTGCAGAGCTATATAGATAATAGTAAATTGTGTTTCTTGTACCTTTAAATAGTTGGTAAATTGGCAATTGGTCAAATAATAATAATAATAATAATAATAATAATAATAATAATAATAAAAATAAAAATAAAAAGGACACAACGGTATCCCATGTGGTTAGCAGATCAGCATATACTGTAGCTGTAGATTACCTTCTGCATGGTTTCTATTCCTCTTGGTAGTATCAAACTTAATAGTTTTTTTTTACTTAAAATATAAAAAAGATTCCTCACACCCTTACTCTCACAATATTTAGGGAATTATATAAAAAAATTATTTTATGTTCATTTATGATATTAGAATTTTTTTTACCTTATTAATTAAGGCAAGTGATGCTTTTATGCGCATGAAAGATTAAAATTAAAGTTGGTATATACCGATGAAACTGCACAAAACTTGTAAATTAATTTTTCAATCTTGGTTTTTATGCTAGTAGATATATCAGCTCTAAAATTAACAGAGTTAATTATAATGTGATAGGCCTGAGCCTAACCCACCGGAATTGCTTTCCTCACTCCCTCAGTTGGAGATGCACTCCCGTTTTATTGAATAACGACCAAAATACCCTACAAAATCTTACATCATATTTGGTCATTATTCAATGAAATGGGAGACTGGGAGTGCATCTCCAAGTCTCCAACTGAGGGAGTGAGGAAAGCAATTCCCCTAACCCACTGTGTATTAACTATCAAGGTAGAATTCATTAAATTTGAAATCTACTACAAGGGTCCGTAAAAAGCTCATCTTGAGGTCTCTGTAACCAACTTGTGGGACCAGTACAGCATTCTTTTTCTTGTGATCGATCCAAGCTGCTACAAAAAGAGACGTCTGGACTTTAATTATGGCTTTCAAACGCTTTTCTAACTCTTTAAGGGGGTGTTTGTTTGTGACTTAAGTTAAAGGTGCATAACTTAAGTTATGTATCCTTAAGTCACCAAACACCTCTTACATAAGATGCCTTAAGAGTACATAAGTTATACAACCTAAATAGGTTGCATAAGTTATGCACCGGTCCCCTTTAATTTTTTTTCCAACAATACCCTTTAGAAATAATTAATAATAATATTTAATAATCTATAATAATTAATAATAATTAATAAATAATAATATTTAATAAGTAACAATAACTATTAAAAATCATAATTAGTAATAAATATTAATTATTATAATTAATAAATAATAATATATAACAAGTAATAATAATAATTAATAAACAATATTGATTTATTATTAAATAATTAATAATATTTCATAATAATAAAATGATTTTTTATTATCATTAATAATTAATTTTTATAATAATTAAAAATTAAAAATTAATTAATATTAATTAATAAATTAATAATACTTAATAATACTTAATAAGTAACAATAATTATTAAAAAATCATAATTAATAACAAAGATTAATTATTATAATTAATAATATTTAACAAGTAATATTAATTATTATTAATAATGATTTAAGAATAATAATTAATTGAAGATAATTAATCAATAATAATTTTTATTATAAAATAAATAATAATATTTATAATATTTAATTAAAAGTAATTAATAATATTTCATAATAGTAAATATGATTTATTATCATCATTAATAATTAATTTTTATAATAATTAATAATTAACAATAATTAGGTCACAATATATAATACATAATACTAATTCAAATTTAAGGGCATTTTAGTCTTTTGACATGAATATATGCATGCATTAAGTTAGTCATCCTTACTACACAACCAAACATCTATTACATAACACTACATAAATACTTAGGCATCCTTAAGTTATGCAACTCCTTACTACACAAACAAACGCCCCCTAAGTCTTTACTGAACTACGGGCCTATTTGGATGGTCTCGGAATTTGGGTATTTTTCAATTTCTAGGCATAAATTTATTATAAACAATTCAAACTCTTCACAAAGTTACACATTTCTCAATAAATTTATGCTTAGGAATAGGAAATTCTCTAAATTCTCCAAATTCCTAAGCGATCCAAACGGCCCCTACGAGAAGAAATCAGTTGACAATTATCTGAGAATTATTAATGTAGTATTTGTTTGTTTGTTAAATTACTTAAATTTTCGACTACTTCAAATAAACATTTATTGATGCATTAATAGTTAAACTCAAATTACATAAAGCTGGATTGTTAGGCTATTTACGAGTCCAATAATTAATGAGCCTATAAATTTATTTTTATTTCACTCTTATAATATTTTTTAAAAAAAAAAAATCAATGTCATATTGTATACATAACTGTTTTAAGTCATCCTTCTGTTTCGTGTACCTACCAATTTTTCTGTACTTTACTTTGAAGTTGTTGAGCTTAATCCGATCATATTGAATTCTGGAAGTACAGATCTAGTTATTGTAACAATTAGTGCAAGATTAGTGGCAGCATAATGCGACTCAAATAATTCTATTCTGGAAATTACGTCGAAATTAAATTCTGAACAAAAAGGGTTGAATGAGATTACTCCAATTAAAGCAAAAAAATCAAGAAATCTAACTATTGCAAAACATAAAACTCGAATATAAATATTTGAAAATTCAATTTTTAGCAGATAATTGTCACAAGAGAAATAGAACTAATAACTCAATTGAATAATAATTAATTTATTGAGATAGTCGGCACATAAAACCGAGACAAAGAGTTTGGCGTGTAATGGCAATTGGCTTAAAAGATTCAACATTTTCTGTCATGGAATTTAACTTTTTCTATTAGTGGCGCCATAAGGTCCACAACAACTCCGATCATGGTATTTTTATAGAAGAAAAATTGATGCAAAATGCATCTCTCTATATGGGACCATCAAATACTCTCAAATTACTTGTAGATCGGAGTCAGTATATACACACTCTTAACTATATAGATACACTGTTCTTAGACTATTTCTGATTAATAATTAACTAACAATGTGGTAGCAGGAACAATAAAAATAATGATGGGGATAGCACAGTCGAAGTTAATCCTCTAATTAATTGAATCTATAATATCTCACAAAAAGTCTCTAGTACAGTTTTAATTAATTACTCTTATAAAGTCAAAGAAGGGACATTTCAATCATTTGCTCCATCATTTCTGTATAGGTCAAATGTCTCTGTATTTGTACATAGTCAAAGGTGACATTCTATTTATTTTTCCGGTATACTGGTTTCTTTTGTAAAAGAGATAACCCACTGAATTGTAGTTTGATGTGAATATATACATTGAAATTTGGAAATATCAATTAAAGAAGAAAAAAATCATATTGTAACCCATAAAATACCAACCAATAGAGAATCTTCTGATTAGTATATATGTTCGTTTGGAATCCTGTGTCACATACAATTAACTAATAAAGTTTTGCTTAAGCTCATGGCTTCATATAATATATTCCTCTTTTGAAATGGACATATGCTCTGCTTTACTTGTCTTATAGAAGAAACCAACCGTTGGAAGGATTTCGTGCTTTCTTTCCTGTGACACATTCCTACAAATTCAAATGGAACCTTTTGAAATATCTTAATTGGGTCTTAACAAATTAGGTGATGCAAAGGGGTCCAAGTTGTTTTAAAAAAAGTCAAGAGAGAAAGGGAGAGGAGAGAGTACTCGATCTGGTCTGATCAGACCATGTTGGATCAACTAAAACCTGACAGCATATACTGCGATCTGCTATATGCCATTACCTCAAAGCCACCACACAGTACTAGTTTTATGGGCTTCAACTTGAATTTTTTCTGTGACCGTACGATAAGTACCCATAAGGCGTGATGAATCACTGACATCAAAGATCAAAAGTCAAGTTTTCCAACTTTGTCGTTACTTCTTACAAAAATTGTCGTTAATTTTTTTAATGTGATTTTTAATTATATCTATAAATTATCCACCAACATTTTTCCATGTTATGTGTTTTTCTCAACTATTTTTTTTAATTTTTTTTGGCATCTAGTTGCGATATCTTATTGTACCATGTGTTTTGGCACCAAGTTGCAAATTTGCAATATCTAATTATAGTCGAAGAAAAAAAATATGCATGAATGCTATTATCAAACTAATGTGTTTTCATAACATAAAACTATACATGTGAAGTAAACACAAAGCTATACATGTGATATATAATATTTATTTATATGATATTATTATTTGGTTTAAATGAATATTTAAATTTCAAATGTATTACAAAGCTATAA
Source organism: Rhynchospora pubera (assembly GCA_028095005.1). Taxonomy (NCBI): domain Eukaryota; kingdom Viridiplantae; phylum Streptophyta; class Magnoliopsida; order Poales; family Cyperaceae; genus Rhynchospora; species Rhynchospora pubera. Next base: position 146,299 of record JAMFTS010000012.1, on the reverse strand, counting down.
AACAAAAATTCTGGTCGCATGCATAGCCACTTGAAATTTAGTTGTCACATCTGCCCTTATATATGAATGTTTATTCTAATATAATTTTGTTTGCAAATATATATGATTGAATACATTGTAGATATGAACAGACATTTTCTTTATATTTGTAATGTTTCATAAATGCTCTCTAAAAGAAATAATAAAAAGAGAGGAATAAAGTTTTTAAATTGAGCTAATTAAAAAACTAAAAAATATACAAAAATAAATGAACACAAAAAGAAACACAATGTTCATGGCAAGCAGATACTGTTAGGAGGCGTTTGGTTGGGGAATATGTGATTACATAAGTTAAGGAGGTATAAGTACTTATGCCAAATTATGTAATGGATGTTTGTTTATGGAATAAGGAGGAAGAAAGATTAACTTATATTTATACATACTAGCAAAAAATGCCCTCAATACGTGGGCAAATAGAAAAAATAAAATGTTGATATTATTTTTTGTCATTATAAAATGTTACATGTTATGCAATAAAGATATGGTAAAATCAATAATTTAGTCTTTTCTTTTAAATAAATAGCTAATTTGGTAGTAACTTAATTTTTTTTTAAGAAAAGTCTAACCTTGATCTAGACCACCGATCAAATCAAATTACACAAATCAATGGTCCATAATTGATATAAGAATTGTTTACACCTTTTTATCTGACAAGTTTACTCCTTTTATATGGGTGTTTTTTTAAGTACTATAGATATGTATATATCAAAAGACTAAAATACTCTACATCAAGATGAGAAAGTTATGCCTAGGTACTAGATGAGAATATTAATGGAAGGACAGCTGCTATGTTTATTTTTTATTCATTTCCTTGGTCGTGGGACTCACATTTGTAAGTTATACTACCAAATTTGATGTTATAACTTCTGTCGTTTATATCGCGTTATTCCATATGCGTTTGGCTACATAAAGTCGCATAAAATAATTTTCTACTTTGTTATTCCATAACCAAACACCCCCTTAATATTAAAATACAATTCATGCAACAGCATCCTAGTAGGCCGTAGAGGATCCAAGCCAAAATGAAGTTACCGTGCGGCCTCTTTGCAGAAACGCTCCTTGGCCAATGGCTATGTGTAGATTTTTAGCCTTTTTTATGCACAACACAAGGCACTGGTTCTTTTCATGGGTACGGAGGTAAAACGTAAAGATCTCTCGTATAACCTCGAAAAAACATAAATTATCTAATTCGCGCTTGTAGAGTGTAGAGTATTCATTTTTTATTTTAGACTTGTCTGATAGTGGCTAACGTAGAGCATTCATTTTTGCATGCATCAAATATAGGGGTGTCAAATGTGGCCAATGGTCACAGAAATGACTGTGACCGTTAGTGTTTTGTAAATTAAAACAATAGAGATATAATTTTTGTTAACCACACCGTATAATAAACGGCTCAAAAAGTCTGTGCGTTTACCGTTTTGTTTAAATAAACAGCTCAAACAATTCTAACGTTTATAAACAGACTATAAATTATATATAAAAAAACATATATCAGCAATTGAACCCAGCAACAAACATATATAAAAAATGCATATCAATTGAACCCAAGCTTCTAAATTTCTGTGAAATAACGGCGAAATAACAGAAATAGCGGTATTTTGTGTCAAACCGTATGAACGTTATAGTCTTAATTGAGAAAATGACATAACACGTTATTTCAGTTATTTCGGCGATATAACGCGTTATTTCAGCGAAATAACAAGCTGTTATTGCTACTATTGTTAAATTGTGTATTCAATATTTGAACTATTGTTAAAATGGTACAAGCTGCTATTGCTACTCAATATTGGTACACTACAGTATATTGAATTTGGTATGGCCGTATGCTATTTGTATGGAGTATTGGAGATGTATAAACATATAAATTGATAGTTATAGAATTGATGTGTGTCAAACTTTGAAAAAATACTACACCGTTATATTGTCGTTATAACATCGAAATAACACCGAAATAACATGGGGACCTAGACCGTCATACCGAAAAAACCGAAATTTAAAAGCTTGATTGAACCTTAATTTTCTGATCACCAGTACCAGCAATTGAACCCAGTAATAGAACAAAATATTAATTGAAGTTTCAACTAGTAACAAACACAATTGAAGTTTCAACTAGTACCTGCAACAAACACATACCAAGAATGCAACAAAACATCAATTCTAAACCCAACAACAAACACAAAAACTAGTACCTAACTTCCAAATTCTACTAACACTGGTACCTAACTTTCAAATTCTAAACCCAGCAACAAACACAAACACATGCATAGGCAGCATAATACTAATTTCAACAAAACATCACTTGAACCCTAAATTGCAACCCAAAAACAAACACAAAATGTTCATTGGTCCATAGAGTTTCACCAAAATGTTCCTTACTGACCTCATCATCCTTCATAGCCACAGCCTTCATTGGTCCATAGAGTTTCACCAAAATGTTCACCATTCTCTGAAAAATATAAATACATAATCAATGAAACAATGCAAATTAGCTATTTTTTGCAAGCTCTGTATCACCGGTCATTTCAAACAATCTGACAAGTCTTATAAAGGTACATATATACATTTACATATTAAGGTAAGCTTTGTATTAAGGTACATATATACATTTACACATTTACATATATACATTTACATATTATAGTTACATTTCAAACAATCTGACAAGTCTTATTAAGGTACATATATACATTTACAAGTTGATTGCTATCTGCTAATATCAAGCATACATATCAAGTTCTAAATTATCAAAAATATCAAGCATAAATTATCAAGTTCTAAATTATCAGAAATATCAAACATGCATATCAAGAATTCAAGAGACATAGTTCATCAGAAATATCAACAAGTGCCAAAATAATCAAAATAGACAAGTTATAAAACATATTCATCACTAGAAATATTGGCCTCCGATGGATCATCTTCTCTGTATGTTGAAACCATGCTATCTGGCATCTGCTAATATAGATGGGGGAAAAATACAAAGTCAAAACTAGAAAATACTTAATATTCAATACCAAAGTCCTATATGTACCATATGTAACTTCGATATAATTATCATCCTCACATGCATTTCCCTGGACCTCTGTACCAGTACCACTTTGGTACATTAGACTTTATTACTTGACTCTAAATTAGACTTATTGTGATAAGAAAAAAACATCTTCTACAATAAACTGTCAATAGAGGCACTTATTGTGCTTTGCATATAGAAGGACCAGTTCACCGGTGCTTTGCAAAGCACATAGCATTACTTGATTCAATAAACCATTAATAGAGGCACTTAGTTAATAAAGTTTTTATAAAAAATGTAACAGAATTGCTGTACGTGTAGAGGTACCAAAATATCTGGCATGAACATAATTGGTACCAAAATCTCACATGTAAAGTGTGCATCTGTATCTTACCTTTTTCTTTTTTTTTTTCTTGTGATCGTGTAGTAAATAAAACACTCAAATTGAATGAAATGGAAAAAAAATTAAAAGTAAAGAATACTTTCTATGTTCTGAAATGACAAAATGAAAAAATAGAATATTGAGTAAAATGAAAAAATTACCTTCAGACAAAGCAATCTGCTATCTTTCTTTTTTTCTGCCTCTCTTCCTTTTTTCATTTCTTTTGTTCTGTTGTTTCCTTCCTCGTATATACAATATAACCATTTTAATTAGAAGATGCAGCAGAATAAAGGAGAAAACTTGATAAAATGAAGAAATTACCTTCAGACTAAGCAATCTTCTATTTTTCTTCTTTTCTGCCTCTCTTTCTTTTGTTTTGATGTTTCCTTCCTCATATATACAAATACAATATAGCTTTAGTGGCAACATTGTCTGGAAACTAGCGACGGATCTGTCTAGAAAACTAGCGACGACCGACAGATTTGTCAAGGGTTTACGAAATAACAGCGAACGAAATCATGACTGCTCTTCTCAAGGGAGAGAGAGAGAGAGAGAGAGGAAACAGATCTGATTTGTGAGATTGATTGAGAATTTGAGGCGTTAAGACTTGAGAGCAACGGAGAGAGAGACAAAGTCAGAAGCGTGCGAGAGAAAGGGGATAAAAAGAAGAGAGGACATTTATGAGCGGCGCAATTAAGACCTAAGTATGAGCCAGGTAGAGAGGTAGGAATAAAATCAGATTTTCCCAACCCATGTTTCTCTCTGATATTATTCTATACCTGTAGAATAATTAAACGTGGAAACAAAATAACAATAACGGAACAATCCATACCGTTTATCGTCATATTCTAACACATTATCCTACTCTCCTATCGTTACCGCTTTGTTTCATGTAACGGAATGAAATTTGGTTCCTTTAATCGTTATGTTACGCAATCACGTTACGAAATAACGTGTCTTTTGCTTCCGTTGACAGCTCTAATCACATACACGTCAACACGTGTCTGGTGTGTGGAGACACGATATGATTACATGTGTCGTTTCATATTTATGGATCAATATTTTGACATGACAGGACATGACAAAAATACAAGCACATCACAAAATGTACTTTTTAAACAAATTCTTTTTTATTAATGGTATATTATTATTATTATTTATTATTAGTAAATATAAATGATATTTTTATTATTGTCACGACACGGCTTGTCTAAAGATCGACACCTTCTAGCATATAGTATGACACGTTTAATAGGTACATGCGTACCTAGCACTTGTGGTTGTTGGCACGCCATGGCTGTTTTGAGCACGCTATTAATTTGCTAATACGATCCCAATATGAATGATTAATTATTTAAATAGACAATTTTCTTTCTTTCTTTTTTGTAACGTCCTTCATTCAACCTTGTAAAGTATATATTGATATATATGAATTAACTTAATTACTAAACTTGATGGAAATCCAAAAAGTACCAATATTAAAATAGTATTGACAAATGTATAGATTAGAATAATGACGCGTGTGTCAAAATTATGAACAAATGCCAACAAGCATCGCATGGTGCAATAATTAAGATGCAAACAAGTGCCGATTGTCCAAACTAATAATTTTTTAGTAATTTTATTCAGCTTCTCTCCTGTTCATTTATTTCATACCTACCCGTCATTATGTAATAAATTATATTCCTAAAGTAAAAAATGCAGACTCTGTTCATAGACTGATTTTAATTCCTGAAACTAACCAAGATCAGTGAACACAATCTTCTTCCAATTTGCCTGCCTATGTTGTTCTCTGGATCTGTGCGACTGTGCCAATAAAACAGAGAGACAAACAGTGCTACACATAAATGTATTATGTATAGTATATATGTTGCTGAGTATGACTGTATGAACTATGAAGACTGACTGCACAAATAGTAGTGCTTGTACCTCCATTGCATGCATGCATGCATCCATCATCCATGCATGTTTCATGCACCATGCTGAGGTCAATTTCCTCCTACATGTTAACTGTTTGTTTGTTTGTAACCGAGTTGTCTGCTGGTAGTGTGCGAATGTATTGGTTATCTGGCAATTCTGGAAGTATGGAGCTATCAGAAAAGATAAAAAAAGAGAATAAAAAAGTACAACAATCTTCTAGGATCTGCCATCAAATGCGGTAGAAGAAGCGTACATAACTGAAAGTGCCATATTTTCAGAGTATCAGAAACGATAAGATGCATGCACTTAAGTAAAACTGTAAAAGTATTTGTTTGAACAAAAAATATGTACCAACAAAAATTCAACTGATTTATTAGTTAAATGAAAAGTAGTAAGGTTAGGTTGGAGCTCTGAAACAATTCTCTTGTACTGCCTAGGAATCTCAATACATTTAATTTATCCAATACAGTATTTATGTCGGGGAATTAATTAATATTAAAAAAATTGGAGTTGTAGAACACTAGACCGAATATACGCTGCAGTCCTGACCAACTAATTAATGGCTCTCTGCTACTCACTGTTTTGCTTTATTAAAAGAAAAAAAGCTTTACGGATTCACTGTTTTAAGTACTGTGTTCATAATATAGGTTTACTTGCACCACTAATTCTCATACCATGTGTCCATTAATGCTTGTTTTTCTATTTGCTGGGGAAATGGTATTAACGTGTCATAGAACTTTAATTGTGTGGCTCCAGTGATACCATTATTGCTTGTTATGTAATTCCTTGGCATTAAATTTATGGGATTTCCTAATTCTATAGCCAGAGCCGTAAAGGTTGAAACCTCAAAAAATAATAGAGAACAAATTAGGCCCAATTTATGTTATGTGGTCTTCCCAAATCCCAACATAAGTGCATAACACTGTATAGCATTTAATAGGTTGCCTTTAACTTTAAACATCATGAATTTATGCTGCACATTTCTTAAAGGGCTTCGTTTTTTTCAAAGGGACAATAAGTCAATAATGAAGAAGCGATGAGCATAAGAACTTCAACTTATTGCATTTGTATGTTTTGCAATTTACAATTCAGACCTTGACCTTAAATTTAGACGGCCTTTTGGCCCAATATAACCAAACTATACTTTTGGACTAGAAAAGTAGAATTGCAGGAGTTTTGCTTACTCGAGGTCTTTCAGTTTTTTTCATTACATTGCAGCAGAATTCTTCAAAATGTACCTGGCACACATCAATTTCGCATCTCAAAAAACTTTTAATAAATACTTTAATTATGATTATAAGCATTTATATAAACTTGTGTGACGTTGGCTCATTTGTGAAGCAATATGATTTATGAATTGATGTAAAATTATATGTTTTGATCAAGCTTTTAAAAAACTTTGTTTTTTTTTCTATTTTATTATCGTTTTATCTTAGTTTTTGTTGATACCGCACTATTGTTTTATCCGTTTTATCACCGCATAAATCGTTTTTTTACCGTTTTATCACCGATAAATGCTAAATCACCAACCAACCGTCAAACCGCATAAATTGCATATTAAAACCTTGATTTTGATAGTTTAAATAAACTGAATGCAAGCATAGTGACCATATATATATAATAATAACAATAACTTAGAAAATCAGAAATAACTGGTGAAATATTTTTTTATGATATAATGAAAATGATATCACTTTATCCAAGGAGTATTACTATATTTTAACAATTATTGCATCATAGTACTCTTTCAAGAAAAAATGCATATATAATAGGTACATTCTTGTCTTAATTATGTTAATTGACACCTCATTATTTTAGCAAATTTCAACGTTTGTTGGGGGGGGTAGATTCCGGGTAGCATGTTCTTGTTCCATGAACTGATAAAAACAAAGCCAAAATAATAAAATCTAAAGACACACTCTGCCCCAACCTTTGGATTTTAATCCAACGGCCATCTCCTCTTTAAAATTCTCTCATCTAATTTCCAACTAGTACTAGCGCGCAAAACCCAAAACCAATGGCTTTAGCTCTTATCCGCCTCCTCCCATGGCGACAACCCAAACCTCACCACCTCTTCCCTTTCTCTCTAAACCCTACAAAAACCCACTTCCTCTTTCACCTCCGCCATTGCCAAGCATCCACCTCTTCACCCAAAACGCTAATTCTCACCCAAGACGAGCGCTCTAACGGTTCTCTCTCGGCCGAAAGAGAGGCCATTGTGGGGTCTGGCACCATCGCAGCTATTGTTACCTCGCTAGGAGGAGGTCCTGCTGCTGTCGGGATTGTACGACTGTCTGGCCCCACCGCCGTTGCTGTCGCGGGTCAGGTATTTCGACCCGTTAAGAGAGTGAAAGAAGAGGGCGGATGTGTTGCTTGGAGGCCAAAAAGCCATTTTGTTGAGTATGGATATGTGCTGGATAATGATGGCAATGTCATCGATGAGGTAATTGGTATTCTCTCTTCAATTGGGTTTTTGTTATTTTATTTACTTTGAATACACACATGCAGTTAAAAATGGAAATTCACCATTTTCCTAGTCAGATAATTGGGCTTTGTAGAGTTAAATACTTCTTAAAATGTGATATTTTATTAACAGAAATTGTTATAAGATGGTATGCCATTAGTTTGTTTGCAGAAATTATAAGTTCACCCCAACAATAAGGAGAAAAAATATAGGTCTGTTTCCAGGTCAAACTAGAATATGCATTTTTTTAGAATGATTTATTATTCCTAAGAGAGTTATTGAGAAAACATTCCAGTTAAGCTTTGATGATGTCGGGCTGCAGAAGTGAGATTAATTTGTTTGGGGGCAATGATCATATGGTTTATTTTCCCTATGAAAATTTACATGTAGGTTCTGGCAGTGCCAATGCTGGCACCAAGATCTTACACCAGAGAAGATGTTGTGGAGCTTCAGTGTCATGGGAATGACGTATGCTTGCATCGTGTATTGAGAGCTTGCTTAGAGGCAGGAGCAACACTTGCTGACCCTGGTTGGACACTAGTTCTATTTTTGTAAGAATCAATTACTGGTTTGATTATTATTGGTAATGGTCAAACATATATTTCTACAGGGGAATTCACTCTGCGTGCTTTTCTCAATGGGAGATTGGATCTGTCTCAAGCTGAGAACATTGCTAGATTGATTTCTGCCAAGTCAGCTGCTGCGGCTGACTCAGCCTTAGCTGGCATACAGGTAGATCTTACAACTCTTGACCCAACCTGATAGAGTTTGACCCCATGGGTGCATAGAAGAACAAAGCCAATTCAGATTCTCATGGTTTTATTTTATAGTTTTTTCTATTTGTGCTCATCTGACTCCAGTTTCATAGCTCTTAAGTTCTAACTTTTGTAGCAATAAAGCACTGACTTAAAATTAGCCTAAACATACATTGTATTTGACAATTTATTGTGTAATCTAAACATACGTAGTAATTGACAATTTGATGACTCTCACCCTTTGGCCACCAATTTCGGCCTGACATAACTGAATCAGGTCTGGAATTTAATTTATTTACCAGCTGGTGGTTCGGACTATCCAAGCCATAATAAATTTTAAAATAAATATGCTTTGACCTGACCCAGCTCATTTCTCCCTATGCTTACAGGCATCCTGAGCTTTCATTACTTGGTCATTTGATTATTTTCCTGTTTGGTTCTGATATCATGAGTTTTACTGATCCATGCTTCTACACAGGGGGGCTTTTCATCGCTGGTGAAGTCACTAAGAATACAATGCATTGAGTTGCTAACTGAACTTGAAGCTCGTCTGGATTTTGAAGATGAGTTGCCACCCTTGTGTTTTCCATCTCTGATAGATAAAATCCGCGTTATGCAACATGACTTGCAAGATGCTCTTGATACTGCTAATTATGATAAACTTTTGCAGTCTGGCTTACAGGTCATATATTCAAATTTTGAACGTTTAACTTAAATCTAATTCTCTTGTGTGTTTTTTGAATGTATCGTCCTCTTGTTTCCCGCAGATAGCAATTATTGGCCGACCGAATGTTGGCAAGTCAAGCCTTCTCAATGCTTGGAGCAAAGTAAGTCATTCAAGATTTTATGTTATCATGACTCATATTATCTACTAATATTGCTATTACTAATTTAAAGTGGATTCTTGCAAAAGCTCTAATAAGAACACATAATCCCTCGGACATTTTGAAAATGAAACATGAGAAATATCCTCCCCTCTAACATTTAGGTTTAAAACTTGGCCAAACTTTCTCCCTTAAATCAGCTTATATGTGATACTTTTCCTCTTCCAAAGGTCAAAAGTATACAGATGATATTTTCATGATTTGTCAAGACACACACGGCTTCATAACTGTAACTAGCCTTTTTTTCCCTCGTCTCCTGTAACTATACATGTTCTTTAGGCAGCTGTGATGATAATGTGTTATTGAATTCTGAATGTTTCTGTAATAGCATGCAGAGTGAGAGGGCTATTGTTACTGAAATTGCTGGAACCACGAGGGATGTTGTTGAAGCAAATGTGTCAATACATGGTATTCCTGCCACGCTTCTTGACACTGCCGGGATCAGAGAAACAGATGATATTGTAGAAAAAATTGGTGGGCTTTTCACTTTATTTAATGCATGTTCATGAGATTTAATTTACACGATGAAAATCTTGTATTGCCATACAGTGGTCTGGTATAATTTATGATTTCTTTACTGGTATTAAGTTCTGGATACTGAGAAGGAAGGGAATTCATTGCAGAATGACTTTAAATTGAGGCCTCAAGTCAATCATACTTGTCAATTATGAATAATGAATGCAAAGTTGACTTTAAATTATGTTTATTTCTTGCAAAGTTTTGTTTTTGAGGTTAACTGATCCTTCACTGTCCTAATTGTAAATTTAATGGTTACCATAGTAATTGTGAATTTTTAACCTTTCCTGTCAAATTTGTTACACAAACAGGTGTCAAAAGATCAGAAGCTGCTGCACTGGCAGCAGATGTGATCATCATGGCAATAAGTGCTGTTGATGGATGGAGCGAAGAGGATGCAAAATTAATTGAGCACATCATGACGAGTCAGGTAATTTAAAGTTCTCTTAATTGTTTTACACATCTGTTGAGAAGTCCTATTATCTAAGTTATCTTTAAAATACCAGAAATCAGCAAATCAAGCAATGACAGCTCCTATGATACTGGTCATCAATAAGGATGATTGCAAGCCTAAAGATTTATTGATATCATTTGAGGAGATTTGTAGTGGTCTTTTCAAGAAGGTGGTGCGAACATGTGCTCTTACTGGTGCAGGCATTTCTGAACTGGAGAAAGCTGTGCTGGAAGTTAGGGGCCTTGAGCCAATTTCTTCAGCAGGTCGCAAGTGGACTGTTAATCAGGTTTGTTTTCACTTGTATTTTTATGGATTTCTTTGTGCCAAATTTTTTTCTTTTCAAATTTAAAAGTCTTTGATCAAACAACCATCTTAATTTTTTAGTGTTCCCAATTTGAGCCCCTAGATATTCTTATTTTCGTTACATTGTGTCCTCTTGTCTATTTTAGTAATGGAAGGAAATGTCCCAATACAGTGGGGATTTTCATTTTTAAAAGGCAACTCCTTTGAACTTGTGCTCTGTGCGAATATTTTCTTATGGACATACACTTTGGAAATGGATGATACTTTGGTGTCATACACATTATTGAATCTTATTCTTTTCTCACTATATGTTTGGAGAAACTTTATTACTACAAGTCTAAATAGTTGCACATCTTCAGAGGCAATTTGAGCAGCTCCTAAGGACACAAGAAGCTTTTGTCAGGCTGCATACATCTATAGAAGAGCAATTACCAATGGATTTTTGGACAATAGACTTGAGAGAAGCTGCCCTGGCTCTTGGCCAGATTAGTGGGGATGATATATCTGAAGAGGTTTTAACTAGCATCTTTAGCAAATTCTGCATTGGCAAATGAGAGGTCAGATTTAAGTTCTGTTTTTTGGCCTTAAAATCAATATAAAAGAAAATACATCAATCTATTCATACTTGCACCAGAACACCCAAATTTTATGGTTCTTGCAAACACCACACTATTTGCAAAACAGACAAGCTGTGGTCTGCGGGCTTCTTGTACTTTACTAATTTGTTACCCATATATAGCAACTGGACTGTGGTAACCATATCAGATGCGTATTGGGTATGAATGTCCATAAGCTTTGCATGTGATACATATAAGATAGACAGGTTGCATATGATATTCTATTTGATATCAGTGTGACATAGCTTGTAGTTGTTACTAATTGGTTTTCTTCTCGTTGTTGTTTCCTTGCATAGATTTGGAAATTCTTTATGCCACCTGTGATGCTGGTGGGTGGATGCAGCACTGACAGAGATCAAAAGTTGTCAACTGTTTGAGGATCAAGTGCTAATGCTCGCTCAGAAAACTGCAACCAATCATCGCTGGGGTATACCAAAATGTGTTGATTACTAAGGCTTCAAATGCAGCAATTAATAAGTGATAAGTGATAACTTACATTGCCATTACATTACCAAATAAACATCAGGCAAAGTAATTCCTAGAATAATTAATATAATCTTCAATGTTTTATGGCTCTCTTTGTCATACTTCTTGGTCATTGAGTTCTGCATGTAAAGATGCATGCTTATCTTTCATCCTATATTGGTGCAAAATTGTTTTTGACTATTTCAACAGTCAGTAGTCGGAGTTGATGCTGCCTAAGAGAGAGTTTTTGATAACAGACGACAATGATGCATGAAAAAATATATTGGTCTAGTGGGGACGAGTTAAACTTGCAAACAATATTTTGTTGCGCATTCTAGTTTCTTCTCCTTAGAATGGCTAAAGTAATATAAATAAATAAGTAATTGGATAGCGATTAAATTATCAGGAAAGTTAATTGGATCTTACATTCCAGTGTGCTGTACTACCTCTTAAGCTAGAAGTAATTCACTGGCCAGACGGTCTTATTTCCTTTTAACACATTACAGTTTTCATAGGAGATTCTAATATGAAAGCAGTAATCTTGAATAGAGGTGTAAGGCTATAAGCTCACTCGTATTGCCATTTGCAGTTGTTAACCCTTATCAACCCTATTGGCAAGTTCACAATCGCATTTTTTTGAATAATGGCGATGCTTTGTACTTGACATTTTTAGGTAGGGTCTTGCATTGCCAGATCAACTATGCTGACACTGCTAAACAGTGTTTTCTTTTTTCTTCTGCCACGTCAAACTGAATTTGTATAGGAGTATAGGACTCTATTTTCAAAGGTATCATGAGCAGTGGGGGCGTATCCTCTGCCAACCTTTTAAGATTGGCAGAGTGACAACTTTTGATCCGAACTTATCAATTTGGTATTATGTATGGAGCTTTCATTAACCGTTGAGATTAGATCTAGCGGTTTAGATAAAAAAACTGGCACTTAAAAGATTGGCAGAGGATGTGATGAGCAGTTGATATGTAGCGCTCTTGTATTTTAGGTCACTAGTTTAAAGCAGCAAACCCACTAGGTTGGTTTTGTAGATGCGCTAATGGAATTATCGAAAAATCTGCATTTTGTCAAGAATAGAGATGGACCATATCTTGTTAGAATATATATTCACTAAAAATTAAGACGCGTTGTAGATGAATAAATTCGTACTGTTCGTTAATTTAGCTGATCTTATTTCAATATAATGTATTTGGGAGAAAACCTAACCGAAAACCGACCTTAGCTCAGTTGGTAGAGCGGAGGACTGTAGTCGTTTGCAGAAATCCTTAGGTCGCTGGTTCGAATCCGGCAGGTCGGAAATATTTTTATACTTTTTTATCTTCTCAATAGAGAGTTCTCAAAATTACAGTGGATCCATAATCCTTTCATCGAAGTTAGCGAACTGGAACCAAAAATTGACCTATGTCAAATTAACCCAACATTGCATACTTGCTTTAAGGCCTAGATCACTGATATGCCACGACTAAATGCAAATTTAATTTACTTTTTTTCTTTAATTTTTTTTGAGATAAAAAATAGGTTAAGTCTATTACTATTCTTAATTGAGTTTCTAATATGTAATTAGCACTCAACGGATATTACCCGTAGCCATTCAATTAATAATTGATTCTTCAAATTTTAAGCTCTTACTTATTTTTTTTTAATGAACCAGATTTAAAAATAAATTGTTGAAATGAAATTGGTCGGCCTTAAATCCATTATAGTAAAGGTAGTGAACTAGTGATATCGTGGATTTAAGTGAGGAAAAGTAGTTTATTTAAATGAAATTGGTCCAATCTAAGTGGCATTGCCAGTGATATCGTGATACTAGCAGAGCTGTAATAAGTATGCCAGTATATATGTACAATAGTTAGTAGCAGTAAAGCAATTCAATTATATAACTCGTCAATGATTGAGATCTTTAAATCCTTTTTTTGAAGGTTGGCTTACGCCAACAAAATTTCATTAAGAGAAAATATTTACAGAGTCATTTACATCAGGGGACTCAAAGAAAAGCAAAACAAAATTGAAAACGACCTAGGCCGTGAATCCGTGATTAAATGTACAAATTCCATAATCTCACATCTGACACAATGTTAGACAAAAGCCTATGGGTGTGAAAAAACACAAGCGTTTCTGGCTTTCCATACGTTCCAAACTTTGGCTGCCCAGATGGCACTCCACTCCTTCCTCCTATCTTTTTGAATGAGGGACCTATTTGTTTGCCAATCAGAGAATGGTTGAAAAGTGAAGTTGAAGGGTGGCAGACCATAGTGAGTGGAAACCCTGGTCCAAATTTGGCTGGCCGTCATGCAAGAAGAAAAGAGATGAGCTGCATCTTCAACTTCTCCACTGTGACATAGAAGGCAATTCGGTGGTGCTGGCCAACCTCGCTTGAGAAGGTTGTTTTGTGTGAGCAGTTTATCCCTCAAGAGCAGCCAAATAAAGAATCTTACCTTTGAAGGTGCTTTTGTCTCCCAATCAACAGATTTGAAAGGCATGATCTGACCTGTGTGGTGCATTAGGTTGTAGAGTTTGTTGACAGAGAAGTCGGTTAAGGGCAGAGCAAGCAGCAGCGGTTTGTGGATGAAAAAGATATTGAGTATGTGTTTAAGGGAAGATGAGACTGGTGCCAATAAGAGTTGGTTCGGTTCTAGGGTGCCATACAGATCAAGGATAGTCATCGACCAGAGGGAATTTTGTTGCGAGAGTAGCCTCATAGTCCACTTACATAAGAGTGCATTGTTGTGGCTTCTAAGGTCTTTGAGTAAAGTAACCGTGGTCCAATTGACTAAGCAGTGACCACCCCTACACAATTCCTTACCTCTCCATAAGAAGGATCTTCTAGCACGGTCAATTTGTTTGATTAGCCACTCTGGTAGACGCAAAGCCTGCATCAGATACGCCGGCAAAGCGGAAAGCACTGTTTTCACCAGATCTTTAAATCCTTATCAACTTTTTTATCGTACCATATTGGAACCAGAAGTCAAATAACAAAAAAAAAAAAAAGGGCAACCAAAGAGGATAAACAACATATAAAGTACGGCTTGGTTGATTGTATTGTACAAGCCAATTGATTTGGAATAACAAAATAAGATAGCGCAGCTCCTTTCAGGACATACGTTAATAAAAATTCAATAAGTTCGACGCCAGCTGATTGTCTCAAGAAAAAATAATTTTCTTAAGAAATTTTCCAAGAAAAACTAATCAATCATTTTAGAGCATAAGATGGCAAGTAGAACATATGAAATTTGTCAATTCATGATTGTCTTAAGAAACTATGTCCTTACAGTACAATCAGTCATTCATTCATGTTCAAATGAAATTACCATCCTAGAAAATTTCTTCTCATAATTACTGATAGTACAGTTTTGTACCACATAAAACTTCTCAATCGGAAAAGAGAATGAAGATAAAATAAGCCGCACATTTATTTTACACAAAAAAATTCTAATAATTGGAATGAGAAACTGGATAAAATTTAATAGAATATATTTTGGAGCGTTATATGAATGCCATCCTATAATAAAGCTATGAAAGAGCATCGTTGGAACAAAGAAAATCAGTCGTTGGTCTCCTGAGAAACATGAATTTGCACCGACCAAAGCAAGTCAGTCACTCAGGATCATTCTTCCTTTGCTTAAAAGGAATCCTCATGATTGTGTACCAATCATAGAACATTTTCTTCTTTTCTTTCCTTGATTTTGCCATTATGTTCAAAGATTTTGGCCATTTCCTGTTATTCATCTGTGGTTCTCCTTTTCAATTTCTTCTGCTCACACAATTCATTCCTTGCGATTTTTGTATCTTTGTAAGTTTTATGGTATAGAGGTTCAGTCGCTTATTATTTTACTCTTTGGAGGAACCTATTTTCCTCTCTGGGTGCTGCTTTCTAAGGTGATTTCTCAGCTATTCACATCTTATTAAATTGTTCTTTTTTCGTTGTTTCTATTTTGAGAGATGGATTTCATGCGGAGGCAGTGGCTATGAAGGAGGCAATAATGCAATATGCGTATGGTAACATGCACATGGCGCATGACACAAGGGTACAATTCTTCTCTGACTGTCTCATTTTGGTGCAAACCGTTAACCATGCAGATACTGGTAAGTCGGTAACCTGCTTCGAGAGCAGCCAGGGTGGTCAATCAAATAATTAAACAGTTAGATGCTTGCCAGAGAGGGGCCACTTATTACACCATATAATAAGAGAAACCATCCAACATGCACATGAAGTGGCAAGTAGAGCATAAGAAGGAATTCTATCAATTATCAAGGAGAGCCACTGATGGGGATGTACCAGCAACTCAGCAAGATTGGAGGAATATGAGACAGATGCAAGTTTCTTTCAAAGGGTGCAGGAGAGGCCACCTTAGTTATGGTTATTTTTTTATTTTATTTTTTTTACTGGCATACCTGGTGCTTAAAGTATTTGGTTTAGTTTTTTATTAGTAAGTCTTTTATGTTTCTGTTGGTTAGTTTTTTCTGTTTTTTTCCTTGATGTATCATCTAGATGGTAGTCAAGCTGTAAGTAACAGCTTTGGTTATGTGCCACCAGGTGACCAGGGTTTTTCATATACTTTCTATTGCAAATTTAGGCCCAAGGGCATTCATAAAAAAGAAAAAAAGTAAACATTGCATTTAGAAGTTCATGGAAATTTTGTCAAATTTTTCAAAGTCATGAGGATTGACAATTATAGTATGGATTCAAAATGGAGCAGTATTTAGTGTTAATTTTGTTTGTTTGATTGTTCAGACACAGAGAATATTTGTGTTCAAACCTTCAATTAACGTTATCGAGTTAGCAATTCACAATTTTTATATTTTAATGAAATATTGTATTACGAATCTATTAACCAACCAATTAAAATGAAAAATAGATCACGCAACGTGCAAAATCCCACTAAGTTACACTCGTAATTATCTCGGTCTAAATTCTAAAATCAATTCAAATTTGATTTTTTTCATAACAAAAAATATTGCCTCTTGAAATGAGAAACTAACCATAAAATCGTTCATAAAATTAAAACTGAAACCACAATGAATTTGACCATAGCTATAGTTGGTAACTTGGTATGTGAAATCAAAAGTTGGTATGTCTTCCTTTAATGGAATGTTGACTTTGGGCTATGTGAAATCAGAAGAACAATTGGTTGATTGTCTAACCTAGGGTTTATTAGGTTCTAAGCAGTATGAAGTTGCTTGTAGCAAAATGGAAATGATTAACATCTATCATCCGTCTTGAGAGGGACTGTTGAATTATTTACTTTTATGTCTTATATATAAAAGAACCTATTATTGTTTATGAAGCCTCTATTATGAGGTCATTATCCTAATTTTCATCTTTCACTAAACAACAAATAATAATAAATAAAAGGGCCCCCTCCAACCAAAAATTTGACTTACCTAGTTACCTTAGAATTGCAACAATATCGCTGATCCTTGATGCGTATATATAATATGTATTTGATCTCACCTTACGCGATCCAATCCTCATATCATAAGCAAGAGCAAAGAACTCAATAATGGAGGTAGTAGAAGAATCAAAACTAAGACCAAGACCATCCCTTACTGCTGTTCCAATAATTGAAGAAACGGACAGTAAATACAAAGAGCTAATTCTTACACTCCCAAAAGAAGAAAAAGCAAAACCATTTGCGCTTCTAAAATACCAAGGTTTCTGGTACTCAGAACCTCATTTCCCTGGTGTGTTAGCGATGCACGAGGTTTTCAAAACCCGATCTGATGATGTAATTGTGGCAAGTTCTCTCAAGTCTGGCACTACCTGGCTCAAAGCACTCACCTTCACTATAATGCATCGAGATAAGTACACTTTCTCCAGTCATCCTTTACTTAAACTCAATCCTCATGATTGTGTACCTATCTTGGAACATCATTATGGTACTCGAGATGAGAAGTATCTCGAAATGCTTCCTTCTCCCCGAGTCCTCGGAACCCATTTGCCATACTCAATGCTACCAGACAGTATCCAAACATCAAACTGTCCTATAGTTTATATCTGTAGAGAGCCAAAAGATGTCTTTGTCTCTTTTTTTCACATGGTCACAAAATTTGAATGGATGGACAAACCATCCTCTTTCACAGAAAGCTTTGAGTTATTTTGCAAGGGTCAAGTTCCATATGGTCCTGTCTGGGAACATGTGCTTGAATTTTACACAAAGAGCTTGTGCAGTTCTGAAAAAGTACTTCTCCTCAGATACGAGGAGATGTTGAAAGACCCGATGAACAGTGTGTTGAGGATAGCAAACTTCATGGGATGTCCATTCACTGAGGAGGAGATGAAAAATGGTTTGGTGGAAAGGATTGTCGAGTTTTGTAGCTTCAATAAACTGAAGAACCTTGATGTCAATGAAAAGAGGGTAGGTGATGTACTAAATAATAGTGCCTTGTTTAGAAAAGCTGCAGTAGGAGACTGGCAGAACTACATGACGACTGAGATGGCGAATAAGCTGGATGAGATTACCAAAAAGAAATTATGTGCTTCCAGTTTCAGCTATTGATATAGTCCATGCCGTATTTTTTACTTATGTGCTTATATAATAACAAATATATTTCCCATATAATTGGATGAGATGGATGTATTGACTTAATCTATGCAATTTTATTGCATTACAAGATTTTCTATCTTTTTTTTGTCATCTTCATTTTTTTCTTCCATCAACAGTAAAAGTCTTCTCTTAACATTTTGAGAAATAAAATTTCTAATGAGTAATATATGCACCAATTGGCCATTACTTTGACTGTTATTTCCTAGTGCACAACAAATCAAAATCACACATATTTCGAATAATTTTTGCCTTAGTTTTGTTACCCACAGACATGCAACAAGCATTTGAAGTAAAAAAATAAGGAATCACGAAAGGTATATAGGATATAAGCAAATATATATATATATATATATATATATATATATATATATATATATATATATATATATATATATATATATATATATATATATCCAATAATCTTAGAATACAATATACTACAACTAGCACACATAGAGGTTAAAACTTGGGAAGATAAAGAAAGAGCATGAGACCCTTATTGCTACTATTTTGAAAGCATTTTCCAGAGCTTGTTGCAAGCATCAGAATCCGCACTCTCAAATTCAAATGTCTCTACTCGCTTCTTGTTCTTATCCAGAATATCTACATTGCCTCAGCTAAGGATAAATCAGAAGTAATAACAAATTTTCACAAGTAATTCTGATTCTAGCCTTATACCGGATTATGATGTTCTTAATACAGGAAAACATAAATGGGTCAAACCTCAAATATATCATACCGCAGTAGTTTATTGCAAAGGAAAATTGTCTCTTATATCTGCATGAAGTTTTGATTATCTACATCCAGCAGGATGGAGTATTTTGAAAATTAAAAATATATGCATATATAGGAATTAAAGGATACATCCAGAAACCTTGTCTTGGTCATATAAATTTGGAACTACGTTTGTAACAGAGGCACACATAGAAAGCACTTTCCTGAAAGAAAGCAAATAAAAAAGTTACAATGATTAGTCAATTAATTAAAAAACATAAGCTACTTGAATGTGTAATGTCATTTCATAATGCATCAAGCCTGATGAAGAAAAAAAGCAACTGAGCACCAAAATCCAAGAAATACAAATCTACAATTTTTGGTACCATTTGGCTTGTATCTGTACCTGAAATTTTATTTTTTATTCTTTTTGCAAACTGATACAAGCCATATGAGCTCAGTAAATGAGATATACAATGCATCCAAAACGGAGATCCTTTTTCGCCTTGTAACTAATAGACTAATAGTAGGAAAAAGAAAAACGAAAATAACACTTTAGTTTTCTTTTTGCCCTTACTTTGATTTAGCCACATTTTTCTCTTTTTGGCTGATATTATTCTTCTTTCCTTCCAAAGAGATCCTCTGATGGTCTAACTCCTCAAGCTCAACAGTAACACCTGTGTTGGTATAAAATGAAGACTTAGATAGGATAGATAGGTAGATACAATTATTCATGTGTGTACCATTCTTTTGGTTCCACAACTGCTTAGACCATACGAAAAGACCCCATTATCAATGTGCATGCAGTTTACTCTACTTGTCACCAGTACTTAGCTCTATGCTACCAGTATTAAAAGTCCTGGTACTGACTCAATTTGGTGATATAAAGCAACTTATCTTAGTTCTTGAAGAAGTGATTCTTCAACTTTATTCATCTCCTCCAACACTTTTTGGATTCGTACCAGTTCATCATCTGGTACAGACTCACTTTTGACCTTTTCTACATTTCTTTTGCAAGCATCAACCTTCTTCAGACAATCTGAAAAGAAGATCATGTCAATATTATTATTATTATTATTATTTTTAAGCAAAGCGGCCTGAGCTAAGCCCCCAATAGAATTAAAAGAAGAAGTTCAGAGTACAAGCAAAAATATAACAAACTACTTAACCCTCTGAGAAGCTAAAGGCTTACTACCTAACGAGGGAAAAGCATAAACGGAAAAGTAAAAAAACACTCCGAAGGAGGGAAAAGCATAAAAGGAAAAGTAAAAAAACACTCCTAGGCACAAACATTCACAAGTACCACCAGCATAGGCATACACAGATTCACAAGTTAATACCCAGACACACAAAAGTAATCCAAAGACAGCATAGCAAAAGCGGCTTGTCAGGTCAGTGTCAGTCTGCTTGATCATGTCAATATTGAGAGATAAACCATATGAGTATATATTTGGAGAAAGGTTGGGACAGATTGAGGATTTACTGAACCCTATGAACAATTGTTAATTAAGGCGTACTTAGTTTTAAAAATAATTGTTCAGCGGAGATGCCCTTCAATTAAAAATTTACCAGAACATAAATGATCTATCAGAACCAAGTTAATATCAGTAAAACTTAGGAAAAGGAAGACATAAGTTACCTTCAATTGAGGCATGAACATCATGGGAGGAGGAGAGAAATGTGGACATAATTGTAATTGCACTGTCACAAGTCTGAACCAGCACATCACCTTCCTTCTTAGTATTCAGCACTTTCACCATGTCATCAGCCAGCAATAGAAGTTTATCAACATTAACCTTTTTCCCTTGCTCTGCCATTGGGATCTAGAAAGAGCAAGGGGTTGGGCATTGTTAATGTTCCAGAAAGTAATATTCCATGAAAATGGAACAATTTCTTGTTGGGGCTTACTTGAAATCCTTTTTCATGAGATTTAAAGATAAATTATTGAAAAAGTTTATATTTCTCTAATTTTTATAGAACTACTGCCAAAGTGGTTAACAACCCCAATCCTGAAATTGCACAGAAAGCACTACTACCAAAGGAACTCACTGACCTCAAGAAGACAACGCTTCTGTGAAATTACACTTCTTTTATAGAAAAAGTTTCCACATTTCAGAAATTACACAAACACATTCACAAATTATCTGTGCAAAATACAACAAAAGCCAAATGAAACCCCGAATTTTTAATTTATTTTCCAATTTACTGAAGTTCACTTAAGAAAATCAGGAACTTTACTCGTAGAAATCTGAGCAAAATCCGAGAATAGAATTGACCTTACAAGGACAGTGCCCCGCTTCTAGTGGTGTAGGCCTCCTCAGAGTGTACGTCCGAATAGAAACGGAGGCAGAAGAGATGAACCGAGGGAGAGAGAGAGAGAGAGAGAGAAGGAACGGAAAGAGGGAAAACGAAAAAAATGAGAGGGAAATTGAAAAACGAGTACTAATTTGGGTGAAAATGACAAGTTAATAAATAGGTTTAGTGGACATTTTTTTATCTGAGCCGTCCGAATTAATCTTAACGGTTAGATTTTTTCGGGCCTATCAATTTTGGTATCATGCACGAAGTATCTATAACCGTTGAGATTAAATCAGAGGGCTGAGATCGACCATCTATAGATGGCCATCTAGAGGATGCAATTCCGCAGCCTGGCAGCCGCTACCAAGTTTTCTAAAAGAAAAAAATAAATAGGTTTACTTGTGCTGTGCTATTCTATTCTTTTGCACAGTGGAACTGGAAGCTCGTAGACAACGAGTCTAGATCCTCTGGTCGTTTTAAAAAACGCCCAGTGGACTTTTTCTGATCGAAGCCGTCCGATTTAATCTCAACGGTCAATTTTTTTCGGATCTATCAATTTGATATTATTCACGGGACATTCCTTAACTTTTGAGATTAAATTAAACAGCTCAGATCAAAAGACACCTTGAAAATATCTCTCTAGTCAGCCGACTAGAGGATCTCGTTCCGTACGGCAATCGCAATCACACAATTATTAACACATGTAGAAAATGCATATAATACTAAAAACATTATAAATAAATATTTTTTTAATAAAAAATGGGACATTTTCGCATAATTCTATTACTATACGTAGGCCTGTCAATACCCATCCGTTTCGCACGTTTCCGTTCCGTTCCGTCCAAAATGGAACGAAAATGGAAGAATTTTTTATTACGTTTCAGCACACGGAATGGAATGTTGTTTTGTTTGGATGGACGAAACGTAAACGAAACGGTCCATTTACGTTTCGTTAATTAACGTTCTTCCATCGGCCCAGTAATCCAGCCCAAATCTAGCAGTGAGGCGAACAAAGTGGTGCCCTAGCTGCTCTCGCGTGTATCGCCTCTCCTCTCTCTCCTCTCCGACAGCTCTCTCACCACATCGCACCCCTTTAATCGGGGTGCTGTCACGTCTCGCACCGACGGGTTGCAGGGCGCGAGCTTAGAATGGTATCTTCTACATCCATCCGACGGTCCGTCAACCTGATTGAAGGATTCAGAAATAACGAACAAATCAAAACACCGGCAGACTGCGACGTAGAACTTGATTTCCAAACGATCGATCAATCATACTTTTTAGTTGAGTTACTAAATCTATTTAGTATAGTGGGGTTTCGGCCATCAAGCATCAATTCATGAAGATCAGTTTGTATAATTATGAAGAGGATTATTAATCAAGACATGGAATGAGCAAATAATCGGATACACATCTGGTGAAGGAGAAAGGGCGGTCAAGTATAATAAAGGAGTTAGGAAGTTACATGTTACGTGGAGGTTAGAGAAGGGGTCAAAAGAACACGTGGCACGTGAATGGTCATCTATTTTTTTTTCATTCCTCAACATTTTGCTCAAGATCAACAGTAATAAAATTTTGGTCAAAACTGGTCAATGATTTAAATTTGGGTCAAATTTTGGTTAAACTATGATCAAAATGGTGGAGTGCTACATTCTTCCCTCCTTCAAAAGAATTTCGTCCGCGAAATTCAAACTGACGATAACAAGTCAAGTTCAATTGGACTGAAATCAAATTTCAAATGAAATGTCAAGGACCCAAACACAGTCCGAGGAACGGATGCTCTGATACCATATGTCACGTCCCGCACCGACGGGTCGCGGGGCGCGAGCTTAGAATGATATCTTCTGCATCCATCCGACGGTCCGTCAACCTGATTGAGGGATTCAGAAATAACGAACAAATCAAAACACCGACAGACTACGACGTAGAACTCGATTTCCAAACGGTCGATCAATCATACTTTTTAGTTGAGTTACTAAATCTATTTAGTATAGTGGGGTTTCGGCCATCAAGCATCAATTCATGAAGATCAGTTTGTATAATTATGAAGAGGATTATTAATCAAGACATGGAATGAGCAACTAATCGGATACACATTTGGTGAAGGAGAAAGGGCGGTCAAGTATAATAAAGGAGTTAGGAAACTACATGTTACGTGGAGGTTAGAGAATGGGTCAAAAGAACACGTGGCACGTGAATGGTCATCTATTTTTTTTTCATTCCTCAACATTTCGCTCAAGATCAACAGTAATAAAATTTTGGTCAATACTAGTCAATGATTTAAATTTGGGTCAAATTTTGGTTAAACTATGATCAAAACGGTGGGGTGCTACAGGCGCCACCACTCGCCAAGTCACCTCCACATCAGCCGCCACCTATTCTTCTTCCAAAACCAACTCCCTCTCCTTTTTGAACCGCTACGGCTTCTCATCTTCCCAAACCGAAAGAATCATTCATAAAAATCCATGGGTTCTCACTACTAAACTAGAGAAAATAATAGAACCGATTTTAGATTACCTCCTCTCCTATGGCTACTCTCTTCCCCAACTCATTCAGCTCATTTGCCACGATCCTCAAATCCTCTGTGCAAGTCTCGCCTCTCGCATCAACCCCAATTTGAACCTTCTTGAAAGGATACTCTCCCTCTCTTCTCCGTCACCAGTCACCGCACCTATCCCTCTCCCTCTCCGACAGCCTCTCACCACACCCCACTCATCTCCCTCTCCTCTCTGTCACCACACCCCACCCTCTCCCTCTCCTCTCCATCACCACATCCACCTTTCTTCTTCGACCTTCTTCTGTGCTGACCACAAGTGATCTATCTCTCTCACGTGAGGCAACACCAGATGCAACACCAACACTAGAGACGACCTTCTTCTTCTTCTTCTTCTGTGCAGCAGCATTGTCGTTGTACAGGCAGACGTCTTCTGTGCAGTAGTAACACCTTCTTCTTCAGTACCAAACAAGCATTCCGTGAAGTATATCTTAGGATTGTAGCAAATTAATTAGGTGTGTAGCAGCAACACTTTCTGATTTTCTGGCATTGAGTCGTTTGTAATTTAGCAACCTAGCACTGAGTGTTTGTTTGTTTCTGTATAATTAGGATTGTAGCAAACTAATTAGGTTTGTAGGACTGGCTGGTTGGATTTTTCATTTTGTGTTAATTTTTCTTTGCTCGATTTGTTTCTGTTCATTTTTCTTTACTCGATTTGTACTTAAATTTGTGATTTGTGATATACTGATATGTAATACTTATTTGGAAGCTTCTCTTCTGAAATTTTGTTTCATTTGTGAGTGTAACCTTTTGTTTGCTCGAGAGAGAATGAGTGTAACTAGTATTTGTGCTATACTGGTACGAATTGGTACATGGTATATGGTACCCGAGAGTGTTATTCATTGATGTTGTTTTTAACGTGTGTTTTTTCTGTTTTTCTTTGATGCTGGTATGGACTAGTACATGGTACCAGAGAATATTTTTCTGTTTTTCTTTGATGTTGATACATACTGGTAAAAAAAATGCATTGTGATTTGTATTAACTCAGAAAATCAATGGCAATAAAATTTAACGCTTGTTTCGTTTAATCTTACAGAACATTAAAACGTAAAATTTTTTTTATTTTATGTTAACGTAATGTAAGTTGATATCACATTTATATATATGATAATTGGCCGGACTTAACCCCAAAATCACAACCTAAACTCTTGAAATTGTGTGTTTTTCAGTTATATTCGTGGATTTGGTACTGCTTTTGGTTTGTGTTTTGAATTTCAGTGATTTGAGGCGAAACCAACGTAAATCGGCACGTTTCCGGCAAGTTACAAGTGATCTGGTGCGGCCTACATCAACCCTATGCGGCATACAACTCACATCCCTCTTCTCTGGATATCTCCAGTGCGGAGTACAACCCAGCTGTGCGGCCAACACTTGCCTGGTGCGGTCAACAACTCTATGGTGCGGCCAACAGCTCTCCAGTGCGGCCTACAATGCATACAACATGCCCTGGACATCTCCAGTGCGGAGTACAACCCAGCTGTGCGGCCAACACTTGGGCTGGATGACTCATTCCCAGCCCAGCACGTTGTTGTACTCCGAACTGGGCCCTGCTGTAGCCCGCACAGCCCAAATTGTATCCCGCACCGACCTAACTGTACTCTGCACCAAACCCTAAACCTAACCCACACCCTATATAAAGCGCTTCTCATGCCGAAAAATGGGTTCTTCTCTCTCCATTCCACCTCCTGGCGGCGCCTCCATCTTCCCATCTCGATTCCACCACTTTTCACCATTGTTCCCCGCACAACCACCATTGTCCTCCGCACAGCCACCTCTGTTGGCCGCACAGGACCTCCTGTAGGCCAACCAACACTTCATCCCGCCTTGGAGATCGCCGTTTCAGCCGTCGTAGCTTGGTCCTTTGCTCAGATCTGCTCCACTCGACTTGCAGAAGAAGAAAGGTTTGACCAGGGGTTCATCCTCCCTTTTCTTCTCATTTAGTTTAATGGAGATTGTATCTTTTCACTTTGTTATTTGTGTTTGTTCTTCTATCATGTTAGGCTAGTTTACTTTTGTTCTAGGGTAAGGTTAAAAACTGAGGTTAGGATTGATGTGTTGATTGGATGCTTTGGTTTCTAGTGTGTACTACTTGTTTGATTGTTTATTGAAATGCTTGTTTGTGCTTGATTGATGAACTGAACCTCCTATTGGGTGAATGCGCACACCTAATTTTGGCCAAAGGTGTAGGTTAGTTAATCGGTTGAACAAGTGACTTGAGGTAGGATATAGGCCGAAAGGTAGTCCAATTGGTACTCGATAGGGGAAAGTTTCTGCTATAGCGAAAGTTAAGTAGATACCTTTAGTAAATCAACAAGTGGACTTAGGATAGTTAAGCCAACAAGCGAAAGTTGAGGGTTAATTAACCTAATGGGGGTGTTAGACTAGGTTCCGGTCCCGATACCATGACCAACAAGCGACAGCTGAGGTCTAGGGAGTCCAAGTCCGGCTAGATCTGTCCCACACAACTTGGAAACCAATTCACCAAGCCAACACATCATTAACAGAGGGCCTAGCGGCTGACAATTGCCCCTGTGCGGCC
Source organism: Rhynchospora pubera (assembly GCA_028095005.1). Classification (NCBI taxonomy): domain Eukaryota; kingdom Viridiplantae; phylum Streptophyta; class Magnoliopsida; order Poales; family Cyperaceae; genus Rhynchospora; species Rhynchospora pubera. The sequence goes on along the minus strand of JAMFTS010000012.1, from coordinate 119,834 downwards.
TACAATTGGGCCTGTGCGGCCAACAATTGCTGCTGTGCGGGTGACAATTGTCCCAGCACGCATATTGGAAGGGGTAAGGCACGAAGGTGACCTGCACCGACCACCCGAGGCCTAACCAAAGTAAAACCGGACCCCTAGGACACTTTTATACTTGAATTTACAACAGTTTCAGCCAAAAAAATTGTTACTTCCTATTTTTATTATTTGCTTGGTTTATCTTTAATTAATTTCAATTGCTTGTTATTGTCTTGTCTAAAAATCCAACTTGAATTGCTAGATCTAGACTTTGTGAAAGTGTAAGACCATTACTTGCTTCACCGTCTCTGTGGTTCGACCCCTAACCAAATCCAACGATTACCATACGCTTGCGGTACTTTTAGGACCAAATTAGGGTATTATTAGCTACACATCATAAGTGTAAAAAATTTTGGTTACGTTCATTGCAACGGAACGTACATGGAAGTTACTATTTCCGTGTACGTTCTACACGTTTGACAGCCCTAACTGTACGAAACAACTTTTTTAAACAATATATTATTACATTTAAATTGTCTGCCTTAATTTTTAGATTAAAATTACCTTTGTGCTGATGGTTGTTTTTGTTTGAAACCTTGATAATTGTAAAACTAATTTGCTCTTTCATCTATCCTTGTAAAAGAATCATGCAGTAATGGGAAATAAATTTCTATCGCCTGCTTCAATGCAAAGCCATACCATTGGCTTTAAAAATATGTCTTCCTTTTTCTTTATCAATTTCACTTTCTTATGTAAGACTTTTGATGTAGACATTCTTAGCAATAAGCAATACATATAAATTAATTACACTCATAATTATCTCGGTCTAGTGTCTGAAATAAACTCTAATTTGATTATTTCTATAATAAAAATACTGCCTCTTGAAAGCATTAGGAACTCCTCGAACAAGATGCTTGTGAACAGCTTGTTCACTCCCTTATTCGTTCTCTTATTCCCTTATTTATTATTGGCTCCGTTTGGATGGCTTCTTCCCAGAATAAGGAATAAGGAATAACCACTTTTTACCAATAAATTTATTTCTAACCATCCAAACTTTTCACAAAAGTTACACACTTCCCAATAAATTTATCCCTTCCCAATAAATTTCTTCCCTTCTTCCTTCTTCCTTCTTCCTTCTTCCTACCTTATTCTCAACGCATCCAAACGGAGCCATTGTCAATAAATAGGCCCATTCGCCACTTTTAACAGCTTATTGTTGAGATATATGCGGATCTGAAATATGTGATGTTGGGTCCAGTTGAACTCAATTGCAAAATTGACTTTTAAATCCAGGCCCAAATGGTGATGACTGATTTTTCAAAATTGACCCCACATTATTGCTCCACAACCTATTATCTGTTCTCTCCTGTAAAATATTTGTTGCTTAAGTAATCTATTGTAAGTTTGTAACAGAATCTGAAGCAATCCCTTCAAGAAGTAGCAGCCCAATCACTGCATGCGGTCCCTTTGACATGAAGCAGTTTGATTAGCATAATATGACACCAAGTGATTTATCAAATGTAGTGTTCAACCAAATCCCTGCTGGGATTGGCCAGCAAAGCAAGATGGTACCTCTTATGGAAGTTGTATATCTATGCAATCAAACCAAGATATGCTTTTCCAAATTTAATTGGCCTTAATTAATAGTTTATTTGTTTAATTTTCCTTCTGACCATGTGCTTCGACTTTCATGGACTAATAACCATGCAAGCACATGACAACGTCCATGGAAATGGCATGACGTATAGCTGGCGCTTTGCCTAGCCTAGCATAATTACGCTATTTGGGGGAAGGTTTTATCGAGACAAGTGTATAATATATTTTCTTAAAATAATCATTTGTCAATGTTTATCTCGAAATTTTGACTAATTTTTTAAAACAGTTCAAATAAAAAAATTAAATTTATACATTTATTATTAGACATATATGCACCGTTTGGATATAGAAAGAAGGAAGAATGAAGAAGACTCAAATTTATTATAAACCTACATTATGTTGATGATACGATTATTTTCTGTCCAGCAGATGAAAACATGATTCATGCCCTCAAGTGAATTTTTATAGGGTTTGAGGCACTGTCGGGTTTGAAAATTAATTATGATAAATGCGAAGCGTATTCAATAAATGTGAATGAGGAAAAGGCTTCACATTTAGCTAATATCTTCGGTTGTCAGCTCCATAGATTTTCACTCAATTACCTAGGGATCCCATTACATTGGAAAAAAACAAGATACAAAGATTGACAAGGGATCTTAGATAATTTCCAACGCAAGTTACAAAGTTGGACGGGTTGCCTCCTATCTTATGGAGGAAAGGTTACTTTGATAAAGAGTGTACTCTCCTCCTTGGCTATATATATGATGTCTTTCCATAATATGCCAAAAAAAAATACAACAATAAATAGATACTATTAGATCTAATTTCCTCTGGCATGCTGGAATAAAGAAAAAATACCATTTGATCAATTGGGAGAGTGTTACTCGTACTAAGGAACATGGGGGGTTAGGGATTACCAACCTAAAAAATATGAACTATGCTTTGTTAGGTAAATGGTGGTGGAGAATAAAAGATCTGAATTATCATGGTTGGTGGAAAGATATAATTACCTATAAATATGACACCACCACGGATAGAAAGAAATAGTCTCCATTTTGGAGCTCTTTAAAAAAAATAGAACAAATAGTTAAGATAAACTGCTCTTTTGAAGTAGGTAATGGTAATTCAGTACAATTTTGGACAGATAAGTGGTGTGGAGATATTCCCATCTCTTTATAATATTTGCACAAACAAGTCAATCACAGTTGCCTCTGTCCTGAACAATCATATGAAATCCTTGCAATTTAGGAGGCAACTAAGCTACTCACATATGCTAGATTTTGATTCTTTGAGATATATGATAAGCTCTTACTTTCCTTTATCTGATAATAATGACAATATTAGATGGATGAGTAAAGATAAAGAATGTTTTTCCACGAGATCTTTATACCTGTGGCTTGATCATCGAGGGGTAACAAGTGATTGGGGCATGATTATTTGGAAAACAAAGGTTCCTTTAAAAATTAAAATCTTTTTATGGTTACTGAGCAAAAGAAGATTATTAACAAAAGATAACTTAGCATATCGAGGATGGATAGGGGACACTTCATGTGTTTATTGTCCGAGTTTGGAGACAATAGATCATCTTTTTTTCAGATGCCCTAATAATAGATTGATATGGTTAAGGTTCCTGAAATAGTTTGATTGTAACGTTGAACCTTATTTTCTTGAAGATTTATTACAATATAATAACTCTTTACATATATCTCTCTTAGATGCTTTCCAAATTTGTTGTGGTGCAATATTTTGGATTCTGTGGAATAATAGAAATAAGATATGCTTTAAGTCAGATAAGCACCATACTTATAGATATACTGCTTCTCTAATTAAATCATTGCTTAATCATTGGTCAGTTCTGTGGAAACCTGCATTGAAGGAGCAAGTTTTTGGGATGATACCTGATGTCAATGAGCTTCCTCTTCAATTGGATCAAGCTTGACAAAAGGTGGATGGGAGGCGACATCTATGCAAGAAGGGGTGTCGAAAAATAAAAAATGTTGCTAATATTTGGCCTATTTATGTTGTTATTTATCTTAAGACTCTATTTGTGTTATATGTTTGTCCTTTATGACTGTATGAGGTTGTTGGGTCAAGTGCTAAGGGTAGGGAATAATAAAAAGGGGGCATTGGTACCATATACTAGTACTGTGCAACTTGGGGTAGAGTTATTCTATTAAACTCTACTATATTTTGCAGTAAGACTTTGTATGTTTTTTAACTTTCTTTAATGAAAGTGGTAGAGCACTAAAAGCTCTACTTGTTTCAAAAAAAAATTATAAACAATCCAAACTCTTCACAAAGTTACACACTTCCCAATACTTCTTCCCACTTCTTCCCTTCTTCCCTTCTTCCCACACATATCCAAACGGAGCCTATTAGATAGTCTAATAAGTTTGTACCATTTGAGTACGTCGAGGTACATGCATATATCCATTGTTCAGTACTCTTTTTTCAGAAAAAAAAATTAGATCTTCTTAGGCTCCGTTTGGATACCGTGTGGGAAGAAGAGAAGAAGGAAAAAATAGAAGAAATTTATTATAAACATTTCAAATTTTTCACAAAGTTACACACTTTTCAATACTTCTTTCCACTTCTTCCTTTCTTTTCTTTTTCTCACACCTCATCCAAAGGAGAGAAGTATTGACATAGAATAGAAGTGCTCGTCGGTTACTGTCTTTAAATAGTTGCCAACAATAAATGATCGTTGGTTACTTGTTCAAACTGAAGCAATGAAGTACTTTCTGTTAATTGTTTTTCTATATTCTGTTTTTCTTTTCTTCTAATTTTTAGAGGGTTTCGGAGATAAATGGCCCACTGCCAACTGTTGGGCATCCACTAGGACCTGTTCTTTTAGGTTCTAGTTTCCAGTAGTTGAGCACTGGTTTTGTAATTAAACCTTTCTTTTTATTTAATATAAATTTGTTGGCAATCGCCAACCTTCAAAATATATATATATAGAGAGAGAGAGAAAGCCTTCAATCAAAGCACTTTGACCGGAGTCCCAGTTAAATCCCGTCAAATCTCAATTTTGAAAGTTCAAACGACCGATCCGAACCGTCAAATATGATCTCCATATTGAAACCTCCTTGCCGACCAAAATTTTCATTTTTCTGAATTTTTTAAGTATTTTTTTCGGATTTTCAAAAACAGCAATTTTTGTAGGGTTCAGAACAAATTAGATTAACGATTTTTGAAAATCCGAAAAAAATACTTAAAAAATTTAAAAAAATTAAAATTTTGGTCGGCAAGGAGATTTCAATATGGAGATCATATTTGACGGTTCGGATCGGTCGTTTGAACTTTCAAAATTAAGAACCGACGGAGTTTAACTGAGACTCCGGTCAAAACGCTTTGATTGAATCCATTATATATATATATATATATATATATATGTGATCGATCGATCTAGTGGTTTCGAATAACTAGTAAGTTTTAAGAAGTAGTAAAGAATATTTGATAAGTCTGTGTTTTGTAAATGTACAAGATGCCTAGGATCTAGAGAGAAAGTAATACCGTTTCTCAGGAAGAAAGATTTTCAGATTTATCCCACTACTGCTAATCGGCTCCGTTTGGATAGGTGTGGGAAGAAGGGAAAAAGGGAAGAAGTGGAAAAAAGTATTGGAAAGTGTGTAACTTTGTAAAGAGTTTGGATTGTTTATAATTTTTTTTTCTTCTTCTTTCTTCCAACGATCCAAACGCACCCTAGAGTGAATTGGAGCAAGTCGATTCCGTTTGGAAGATTTTACTAAACCTGTGATACATGTGACATGTTCTACTTGTCCAACAGCATACAGTTAGACTAATATGCAGGAATATATTATATATTCACAACAAGTTTGTTTGATAATAGCGGTAAACTTGGTAACTTATGTCCTTTTTTTTGAAGATTGGTCTGAAACTAACAATTTTGCTATAAGAAATTTGAAAATAAATGCTTTCTCTGTGATTCAAATATCAAGCACCACTTGGTTGACAAAATAGAGCCAAACCACTGGATCGAACAACCCAGCTTCAAACTAGTAACTTATTACACAGTTATATATTAGAAAACATTAGAATAAAATTAAATATCTTTTATTATTTTGATATATTGCCTATCGAATTTAGTGTATTATAAAATTGATCCGCCACACATCAAGCGGTTTGAAAGATTAGCATTTCAATTTTGTTGATACTTTTTTTTTTTTGAAGGTCAGGTGTCAATTACCACGCCGACAAATTTTATTAATAAGAAAAGTATTTATTAATAAGAAAATTTTGTTGATACTTATAAGCAAAGATTAAACAATTTCTAAATGACATCAAACTTAAAACATAACCTATCAATTTTAATAACCAACGTATAATATCGGTTACAAATTAATATACTGCCATTGCTATTATTTATTAGTGTTTTTATATCTATGATTCTTGTCATTAGCTAAAATTTTTGGGCCAAACTTTGAATATATTTCTCAAATAAAAGCATAAGATATATCAGTCGAATCAATAATTGTTACCCGGGGTCAAAGGTACAGTTGTACCTACTGAACCGACAAAACAAATACTGTGAATTCTGTATCAGTAGAGCACGCTTTATGCTGTCATGCTACTGACATTTATGGGTCAGTCAATCTAGACAGGGAAGACTTTTGGTCTGCACAACTCATTTTTCATGTCATCTATACAATTCATTTTTCATCTTTTGAACCTTTTCCATTCTCATTTTGACATTTCATTTCATTTTTTCTGTTCATTGTTTACTGTATAGGCCTATTTTCCATTGTGACAGTATTTTAAGATCCATGGAGCTACAATAGAAACTCTATGTAGTTTTGGGTCTAGTTGGGCTAAATCTATTTTGTTATTGTAATTAATATCTAAATCAAGGCCCAAATGATGGCTTACAATATCAAATAATGACATCTGATCTCCATAAGAAATTGAGAATTAATTAATATAATTTTCATTTTTTAAGCAATCTATTAAAGCACAATCTAAGCACGATCCCGCCACGAAGGACACCGTCCGGTCCCCCAATGCGAGGCTGTTTGATTAGTCTAGTCTGACACCAACTGGTTATTAAACAAACACAACCAACTAGATTTTATGATTGGTCCATCAAAGCAAAGACAGTACCTTTATCGCAGTTGTATATCTAATCTCTCAATCCAAGATATGCTTTCCTAATTCAAGTGGCCTTAACATGGGGAAATAGTAGCTTAGATGCTTAATTACTCTTCTGACCATGTGCTTTTGTACTCTTTTGTGGGCTAATAAGCATGCATGCACATGACAACTTGCATTATTGTGCCAGGATTTACAGCTGGTGATTTGCTGACACTAATTAATCTATTTTAGGGAAGGTATAGGGATAATTATGAAATTGTTACTGGTCGTACGTAGATATCCTTCTAACCTTCTTTATGGAGAAATACTTATGCACGTGCGCATAAATATAAAGAAAGTTGTACTGAATTTTGTCTATGTCAATTAAACTAGGTACAGAATGATTTTGGTAAGTTTCTTTTGTATGACTATACTCTCTCTATTCCAAAAGGATATCAAGGGACAACCAGTGGCGGATCTAGGAAAAATATTTAGGTGGGACTAGTGTTTTTCAGAATGACACGACACGATCGTGTTGGCACGACACGACAAGACACGACACAAATACAAAATTGGTACGACAAGATCGGATTATCTTGTCGTGTTGGGACATTAAAAAGTTTGACACGATTCAACACAACACGATTCGACACGCAACATGATACGAACACGAATTAACACGACACCTCAACACAAATTTAATTATTAATGTTGATTATTTAAACAAAATTAATAATTTAATTTCAATTTATAATACTACATCATATTATTTATCATCATTTAAATCATAATAGTGTTCTAATCTAATTATTATTTTTTATAAAAAATATTAATAAAAAGTTTAAACTTATTGAAATAATAAATTATGACGATTAGTAATTTGTTCCATACTTTTAATTTTTTAATAATTTTTTAATTTAAAAAATAATAAAATAATTTGACACGACTAACACGACGTGTCAACACGACACGACACGATCGTGTCAGTCGTGTCGTGTCAGAATGCGTGTCGTGTTGCCTCTTCTCACCACTAAGCACAACACGATACGACACAATTAAAAAGGTAGTTCGTGTTAACACGACACGAGACTCTAACACAATCGTGTTTGACGCGACACGACACAACACGCATGATTGGAGAACACTAGGTGGGGCTGAATTTATAAGAACATTGGACCAACATAAATTCATCATATATCCTTCTCATACAATACTAAAGATATAGTTTAAAGTTTAGGGATTCCGCGAACTAAAGCAAGAAAGAAGATAGATGTATTATTTGACAGAAAATAAAGGATCTAAAGTAAGAAAGAAAGAAGATAGATGTATTATTTGACAGAAAATAAAGGATCTAATCTTATTTATTTTTTTATTTTGAGGGAAGGATTTGCAATGCATATTACTTGAGAGCTATGAAAAGGCAAATTTTAATGAGAATATAAAAGCAGGCTACTTAACTACTGCCAGCAACCCTGGATAATGTTAATTTATCTGGCCATGCTTGTCAGAGATTAAAGCACTTGTAAAACCTGAAAATGCCACTAATTAAATAAATGCAATTGGAGTTAATTTTCTTTAAGCAACACAAAATATATTCCAAGTTGCAATAGGATCTGAGGGGTTAACGTGGTTAAGCTGGCTTAAGTACTTGGTCTTACATGTTTAGGACAGCTAAGGAAAGGTTTAATTTCAAACAAATTTGACTTAACATTGACAAGCAACAATGGAAAAATGATACGAACTATTGAAGGGATAGTTAAAAAATGGTTCGATTTGACCTCGTTATTAGACTTTAAATGAGAAAAATTTCAAAAGCAAATTGATATATATATATATTCAAAACCAACTAAACAGGCAAACAAAAAAATAAAAAATAAAATAAAACTGAGAACGGATAAATTGTGCTTAGGACTTCAAATAATGGTTGTGTAACGAAACACATTCCACGTACAACAATTAAAAACAAAAGAAATACTCTTTGTGTGTGAGGAATCCTTGATTGCTTTGTACACAGTTTGTGTGTTTCGTTTAGTGTAATTAATTAATATAGAAAACAATAAGTGGGGCAATATAGCGATTAACAAAATAATTACAGACAACAATTAATTCGGGGGTGATAAGGATCATCCCCGATATTCATCATCCCCATCATCCCCACGCGTTTTTCTATTTTTGGCTCTACGCGTTTTCTATTTCTGGAAATCACTCTGTTTCTCTCCCTGCTACGTACGCTCGTCCCCCTCTCATTCCTTCTGCGTGTGCTCCCCCTCCCCCTCCCCCTCCCCCTTCCCTCTCTCACAGACACTATATATTGACACTATATATTGATTATAATTGTTGAAGTTAATATATATAACTGTTGAAGCTAATATATATGCCAACTTCAATAATTTAAATATGCCCACTTCAAATATTACATTCAACATTTAAATATGCCAAGTTCAACAATTATATATATTAACTTCAACAGTTATATATATTAAATTCAACAGTTACATATATAACATATTAACTTCAATAGTCACATATATAATTTCAACAGATACATATATAACTTCAACAGTTACATATATAACTTCAACAGTTATATATATTAACTTCAACAGTTACATATATAACATATTAACTTCAATAGTCACATATATAAGTTCAACAGCTACATATATAACTTCAACAGTTACACATATAACTTCAACAGTTATATATATTAACTTCAACAATTACATATATAACATATTAACTTTAACAATTACATTTATATTAACTTCAACAATTACGATATTGCCTTCAACATTTAAACATATTAACTTCAACAGTTATGAAGTGTGTAGAGAAAGAGGAGAAGGGTGGGGGGGGGGGACGATGTAGATGGGAGGGAGGAGGGGAGGAGGGGGAGGGGGGACGACGTATGTAGGAGGAAGGAGGAGGGAGGGGGACAGTGTACGTAGGAGGGAGGAGGGGACAGGGGCAGATACAGAGGAGGGGAAGGCGAGAGAGTGTATGAGTGAGGGAGGAGTTAGTTACGTACGCGAGTTAGTTACGTACGCGTGAGGATGATGAGATGATAGAATCTGAAGGATGGTCCTAAGCAATTCCGCAATTAATTTGTTAATAACATTAAAAATAGTTGAGATTTCATTGGTTGAGAGGTCAACAAATAAACAAAGGAGAATCGCATTGGTCCAATATATTCTCGGCTTAATGGAACCAATCCAAAATGGAAACGTTGCATGTCCACTTGTTGATTCGAGGTACGGATTCAAGAGGTTTTTTTTATGGGAAATGTTGCAGCAAGATGTACGATTATTTATATATTTGTAACATGTAACACTATCTAATTCGAGATCTGCGCCAAGAATTGAGCCTATTTTAGGTGCATTGTTTCTTTTCCTTTTTTGAGGTATGGTTTGCAAGTTGCCACTACAATTGAGTAAAATTCTTATTAGATATATAATCGAGAAAGCTCAGTACAGTTAGTGGCGTTAAAGGAATTATGGCGTTGTCTTCATTGTGATTAGGACTTATTCTACATTAAACCATAGTAAATGCTTTGTCTTGCATGTAGTAAGAAAGCAAGAAATACTTTGGAAGGTCGTCTCTTTATTTTTTTTTCCTTTTGGAGAGAAGAGTACTTACAACTTTATTTATTAATGTATTTATTTTGAAAAAAAAAGTAAAGGCTTCTCTATCTCTTTTCTATAAAAGTAAAGACAATATTACAGGTAAAGTTTGGATGTATCACACAAACGTGCCAGAAAAACCAGAATCTATTGCAGTGGTATACATATCTCCTGGTACCAGTGCATCCCTATTTCCTAATACTACATAATCTTATATAAGGAGCATCACTGAGTACCTCAACTTTTAATTAATTAGTAGGAGTACAGCAATGCATAACATATCTCAGAAATTTGCTAAAAGTATCTTGTATACTTTGATGAGTTGGTGAACACAACAACGTGAGATAATTAATAGAAAATCTCAGTATCTACCAGCAGTATTGATTAACATAAGATGCTGGCAAGGAAGTTTTGTACCATGTTTTAATTTGCAGTTTTTCTAGTAAAATAAAAAAATAAGCAGACTATAGGCAGGATTTTCAGTAAAATAGAGAACAACTGAAAACTATACCATTCCAATCTAGTCAATAAAAAATCAGCTGGCGTGATAACAATTTGATTGTGTAATTATGCCCACAGTAAACCTTTTAAGTTTGCTGTCCTCAGTATGAGTTGAATAATTATTTTTATCAGATAGAACAAATATACATGATAAATTATCTAAAGGTATACATTTCAATCTATTCAGATTGACTAATTAAACACTAAAATTGCAATAACAATTCTTTACAGGATATTTATGTAACTATTGAACTTCCTCTGGCAACAAAGTTAGGGAGGATCTATATTAAAATATCCCCAAATGAATTAAGAAATACCACTAGTCAATATATTTGGTATTGTATAGCTTTCAAGGGGGTTTTCAAGGAATGGGTAGAAGTGATAGTGTCTCCTGATCTTAGCATCACCTCTTTTAATGGTGGATGCTTACATTATGTTTTTTCTAATTAAATGCTTCCTAAGTTTTGCTACTTGCCAGATAACTTATATTCAGGGTTTCTCCTGAGGCCAAAGGTCCTTTTCGACCAAATTATGTTATAATTAATAAGAGATGATGATGTAGTGATGACTTTTGGGTGAAGATGCTCACACCCCAGAGCAAGCTCGATTAATTCTATATTTACATATTAGTTATGTTTAATAATACAGCCACGTTTAGCACAACATCATATATACACCAATGCATACAATACAAATATAAAACAAAGGTTTATACCATTCTTGTCATCCTCTACAAGACTACAAATACAAGTCAGTCAGCGAATTGATTGATTGAGAGACGTGACTTTCGAGTATAAAAAAATTAGAGTAAATTTTTTCGGAGGTCCCTAAAGTTCATCCATAATCCGGATTTAGTCACTCAACTTCGATTTTTTCTTCCAGAGCCATCAAACTTTGCAATCATCCGATTTTCGTCCTTCCGTTACAACTCTGTTTAAATCATTCTATTAGAGTGCAAATTGGTGTCGCGAACAACTTCTTTTATTTTCCTTTCTTCTCCAGGAGAGAGACAAAGGTACCGCCGCTTCTCTTTTATTTTCTAATCCCTAACTCTTTCTCCCCAAAGCAACGCCTCCTCCTAGTTTAATCCTTCATTTATCTCTCTCTTTGCTCTCTATACAACCAACGCCTCTATCTCTTTTAACCCTTTCATCCTCTCTCTCCCCAAAGCAACGATTTTGAAGCAACACCTCTCCCCAAAGCAACGATTTTGAAGCAGCACCTCTCTCTACCATTAACTCTCATGCTTGCACAAGCATGCTCACAAGGAATGAAAGGGTTAAAAGAGATAGAGGTGCTGGTTGTATAGAGAGCAAAGAGAGAGATAAAGGAAGGATTAAACTAGGAGGAGGCGTTGCTTTGGGGAGAGAGAGTTAGGGATTAGAAAATAAAAGAGAAGCGGCGGTACCTTTGTCTCTCTCTTGGAGAAGAAAGGAAAATAAAAGAAGTTGTTCACGACACCAATTTGCACTCTAACAGAATGATTTAAACAGAGTTGTAATGGAAGGACTAAAATCGGATGATTGCAAAGTTTGATGGCTCTGGAGGGAAAAATCGAATTTGAGTGATTAAATCCGGATTATGGATGAACTTTAGGTACCTCCGAAAAAATGTACTCAAAAAATTATTAGTAATAATTATAGTGAAGATTAGAAAAAATATATGCATATTTTCTTTTCACTTTTTGTCGCTTATGGAAAGATGCAATAGAAGGATTATAACTCCGACAAAGTACAAAACAACACGGTTAGCTCATGTCATGCCATCTTTTTTCGTTTTTCGGCTTTTTTCTATTTGTAATTCTAATTATTTTTGCTAGTTCTATGTTTTTTGTGGTTTAATAAAATCATGTAATTAGGCTTTTCTTTCCTTATGGCTTTAGCAAAAACAAAAATTTGCTATGCAATTTCGTCTCATTCTAAAGTTCCGTAGATAAACTACCTCAAAAGTTCCTTTTCTGAAGAAATTTAACCTGGCCGCGTGAAGTCTTGAAATATAGTTGGAAACTTTTTCCGCCATGGTTATTTACAATCTGCATTCCAAAAAAAAAAAAAAAAATTACGTACGAATTTAATTAAAATTTTTAATTAAAAGTATTTCTATAAAAAAATTTCACATTCAGAAAATTTTGTGCATAGATACTTTATGCTATATATTTATATGTTGAAAACCAATTTAAAATACAACCAAATGTCATAAATCATAACTTGTCAAATTATTTTTATAAGCAGTTATATGCATTGAGTAGAGGAAATTCTTCGAAGCTCTATCATAACTGGTTGGATTGTTATGAGAATTTATGATGTCTTTTAACAACAAAGTTGAAATAAATATGATTGAACCACAACCACTTATCAGAAATAATCCGACGCCCCTGATATTTGACATTTGACGACATTTTAAATTGGTGACACTGAATCTTTCTCTAATGAAAAATAACATAATTAACTAGTATAAAATTTCATACAAATAAAATACAAAAAGAGTTGTTACTTTTTCAAACCCCTTGTGACCATTTTTTTTATTGGGCCTATAGATTGTGGTATATATTTACGTAAAGATAGAAAAACCTTTATTTTCAAAAAATCAGAAGTCCCCAAAGGGACAACAGGGACCCACAGTAGGCCCCAGTGTTGCATTTTTGCTTGACTGCTTTTAACTCCATTATTTCTTTCATTTTTCCCTTTTATTTTCTTTTGGAACGTTTCAACTTTCAACTCCCTTTGTTTGCACCGTGAGGTGATAGATCCTTGCTAGAGGACCCCTAATATTAGCCCTAGGATGTTGACTTATACTATTTCCATATTTCTTGGAGTCGAATATTTCTGTTATGTTCCTTGAATTGCGGTTCATTTGTTTGTGTAGGGTAATTGTTGATTGGCTATGTTCTTATCATTTACACTTACACACGATAAAAAGTGAAAACAAGTGAAAATTTTGGACCCTCCACATCTCTAATACGGAGACTATCTATGATCACAAGTAGACTAGATGTTCAATAATTAATAGTAATGTTACATTCAGACGAACTGTCCGATGCACACATTGGCAGATGTAAATGGTAGATTAAGCAATGCCCCAATTCTTTTTATCCTATCAATATTTCAGCACACTTTTCATGATTATAATTTTCCTAATAAATTATACCTTTTAATACCATAATTAAAAATATGAATATAATTCTATTATTGGACGGCATAGTTAAGAATTCATCTTCTTAGAAATAATATTTTAATATGAATATAATTCTATTATTGGACAGCATAGTTAAGAATTCATCTTCTTAGAAATAATATTTTTATCGATATTGATAAGTCACGATTTAAATTAGAATAATTACAAAAATGAATTAAATTAACTAAATTATACATAAATGAAGGTTAGCGAACTCATTATCGAAAGGATAGTTCTATCAATCCACCTAAATATATAGAGCAGTATTCACTAGAGTTTCTATGTCAAACAAATGGCTACATATATGTTAATAGCGAATTGACATTTATTTACATGATTAATTAAAATCAGTCTCAAACTAGTAGGTCCAAGCGTTGGTACATCCAAAAGTATTTTTATCACCAACAAAATGGGTTGAGTGAACAAAAATTGCCCATCAAATTTGAACTTTACTTGCAAGGCTCTAACTATTTGGAGAAGAGGTTCTACTGCTTCACTTTATTTTAAAATTTAAGTGTCTGATTCGAATCATTGATCATATTTAATTTTAATGAGAGATGCGTTGTCTAAAAATAGACATATTGTAATTCATCTATCACAGTTGACTATATTAGTTTGTTTATTTTTCGACATTTTCATCGAGTATCAAATAAAATTGAAAAAAAAATTATGGAGATGTGTTTCTTAATAAATTGAATAAGATCAATGATTTGAATTTGGACGCTTAAATTGAAAATAAAAAAATTAAAATGTAAGTTGTGATACATGTGGCATCTGGGGGGGGGGGGGGGGGAATATAAAAAAAAAGCACGGAAACCCTCTTAGTAACAGAAAAATGTATGTTCTGGATTCAAAGAACTAAGGTCAAACAAAAGTAATGCCATGGAGTGAAGGATGTACAAAATACATAACCTGTTTCTACATGTTTGCTACCTCTAAAATAATATATGTTGTTTCTGGATTTCTGCTCTTATACCAAGATTTTATTTATTGCATAGTTCTTTTTCTAAAAGTCTTTTTTTTACTGAAAAGTTAAAACTAGATCTTTACTATTTTTATACCGAAAAGTTTGAAGAATTGGAGTGCATTTCCTGAATATACGATCAATTATTGAAACATAGACAGAGATTATATCATGTACAGTGAGCCCAACACTGTCAAACAGTGGTATGCGGAGGAGAGAATGACTTTAGTTATTAGAAATGGTACGGCCTTGATATTAGTACTGTAGACTGTTTACCAAACAAAATATTACATGTCGACATAATGTCGACATCTAACCATCCAATTGGAGAGGAGCAATTATGATTCCAGTTTCCTCGCACCATCTTGCACCCTCATTGGCAAATGATGCCTTCGTAATTGGGTGATGAGGCCATGTCGCACTAAGTTGCAACTTGCAACCGTCTAATTAAAAGTATTTTAGAAAGACTATTCTATTGCAGTTGTAAACAACAATTTTGTAAAAGTATATTATCATCCCACACCTCCATTTAAACCGTTATACTTTTTATTTATGACTAATGTTCAAATTCCTCTATATTTATATCTATATTATCTTTGAACTTTTAAGATTTTTTTTATAATAAAAGGATACAAATTCTTATTATACATGCACTAAATTACAATATTTTTTCTTGTTTTGCAGGAACTAATAAGTTAATGTTTAAATTTTCAAAACTTATTCCCATAAGTGTATTTTTTTTTCAAGCTTTTACTGTCATTATAAAAGTTGAAATATCTTAATCTTTTACTTGTGCTAAAAAAGATTTATGAATAGTATCTATTAGTTTCATTTGGATACTTAATTTTTAGGTTTCGATTAGTAGGTTTAAAAATGCAGACATAGTAGAGACAAGTAGACAACAAACATATGTCTTTGAACTCTTATAATTAAACTTCTAGGTTTCAACTAATGTTGTACAAGGAAATTAAAAACCAGTCATACTCGTTTAATCCGTCCAACTCGATTTGTATTCTAACAGATTCAAACATGATTCGAATTGGTTTGGATTTTAATTTTACTAACCCGGTACAACTGAGTCGGTCATGTTTTTCTTGGATAATCTGAATATAAACCCAACCTGTTTTATTTTTATTGATGTGATATAATTGGCAATTGGATTTGCTTACCACCCATTCTTAGATTCTATCATTCCTATCATTCTCATCTCCATCCCTATCATGTGTTATTCATCTTCTCTTAACTTCCAGTATTTACTCATCCCTCCCCTCTCAAATCCCCATCCCCTGTCATCCACTGCATACCCATCCATCCCCTCTTAGCGTCTACACTCCTCCCCTACCCCCACCCCCATGTTGTTCTCCAAAACAATACTAATTGTCCTATATTATGATACTAATTGTCTTATATTTTAATACTAACTATCCTAAAAAACTAAGACAATTAGAAAAATAATACTAACCATCTTGGAAAAAATAATTATCCTGAAAAATATTATTTACCATTCTATGAACTAGGATAATTAGTTTGCAAAACCATAACAATTTGTTTACAGAACTAGGACAATTAAAAAAATAATACCAACTGTCCTGAAAAATGTTATTAACTGTCATGAGAACTAGGACAATTAAATTTTATCCGGACACTTAACATATAAAACCAAGATAATTAGCATTCAGAACTAGAATAATTAGGAAAATAATATGTGGGAGAGGGAGGGTTGAGGTGGGAGGTCAGCATGAGGTTGGGGGCGGGGGGTACTTTCTAGATGATATAATTTAGGGAATGAGCAAAAATGAAAAGATAATTAGCGTTGATTTTCAAAAATGAAAAGAGAAAACGTGTTCTCCTCTAAAGATGATGGAAATGAAGAATCTTAAGGATGATCCTTATCAGGCCAAATTGGCAATTGCCAAGTTATAATTTCTCATGTGCTAAAGTATAATTTTGGAATAATTATTTAAAAAAGGATTGTTTCAGTATTTATTTTGCTATACAAAATGTGTTTGATATATCAAATATGCAATCCGAATCCTGTGCCGCGCAACACTGCGTGTAGCGCAGGATCCGGACCGTTCATCAAATCCAACGGCCTGCGTTATTTCCTCTTCGCTCCCACGAATTATCGGGTTGGATTTGCGATCGATCAAATCCGTTCTCTTTTCTTTGACTCCCCTCTTCTCTCTCGCAGATGAAGGACCAGCCTCCGCTTCATTTCTCCTCCTCTCACTCACGCACCACCCCCAGCCAGCCAGCCTCCCTGTCTCTCTCGCTTTCGACCTCACCATCTTTTCCCCCTCCTTTATTCAGCACTACCTCGACCCCACAGAGCACCTCCGTCGCCACATCACAGAATCGAATCCATTCAAAGCACCTCCGTCACCACATCACAGAATCGAACCCATTCAAAATGAGAGGCTGGTCCATGTCAAATAGGTGTCCTGTATTTTTCGGCATTGATGTACCATCTCTACACGACTTCCAAATTTTTCAAGAGCTTCCAGCTTTTACTGGTTTGAATCAGATTCTTCAGCTCTACTTGCATATCTTGCAGAATCGCACCTTCCCATTCTTTATGATGCTTCGTTATGCTTTTTTTTTACTATTTGTTTGCTAATTTGTTCCCTATTTGGTCCTCAAATGCTGATTGCATGATTTATATCATTATATTTAATTGAAAATTGATTGTAAGTAACTCACTGTATATTGTCTATATCTCTATTTACTGGTGAATTTCAGTTCAAATTGCTTAACTTCTTGATTACTTTGGAGTTTGGATTCATCTGCAAATCATAACTTATATCCCTTTTTTCTTTCAATTTTGTTGATGCTTTCAGAGGAATTTATATGGAGCTTAGAAATAGTACCTTGGTTTGGACCATCCTGACATTAATCCTAAAAGAGTTTATCGTACTAATCGGGTAAGGAATATGTGTCAATTTGTAATAAAGTTAATTTTCTCTAAGTGACCCAAGAAGATCTCTGTGGCTATGCGCAAAATAATTACGCGCAAATAATTAGCATGGCGGCTAATTTTGCAATGACGACTTAATTGATATTTTGTAGCATATCTTTTAGCATATTATATTTGTTTTTTTCTTTGGCTACTAGATTAAATCAGGTTTATTCCTTTAGAGGAGGTTAGAGGAGGGAGCCATGATTGTGTCATGCTAGGTGTTGATTTGGGGTTTGCTGACAATGCCAGAGATAACGCTAGAGCTGACTGTCAAAGTCGTTGTGTTGCTAGACTGCTAGTAGTGTTGAGAGAGAAAGAAATGACAAGTTAAGAGCAATGAAGAGTTAATACTTAATACCATATCTTTTGTTTAGTAAGATAAGAAATGTAACTAGTTAATTAGACCAATAGTAGTAGTAAAGATATTTTATATGTAATGTAGAGAGATTAGAATAGAGGGATGGATGAAATGTAACAGATACTGTTATGCTAATGAAAATTTGGTCTCTCTTTTATTTCCTTGTTTCCTTAACACTGTTTCCACTTTTACGTACCCCTTAACAAATACGGCATAATGTAACAACTTGGTCAAGATGTATGTGCATACTTTCTAAAAAAATTGCAACATCATCAATCTATCTAGGTGCTTTGATAGAAAATATTCTTGCAATCTCAAGTAACGCAACTACCATATTTAGAGTTGCATGATTTTGAAAAAAAAAAACTGAAATCCTAAAAGTATTATAGCATCTCATGCTTATTTGATTTAGCAGGAAACAAATTGCAAGAAATAGGAGCAAGACTAACAGAAAAAGGAGCAGGAGTATAAAAACGAAAAAGCTAAATTAGAATAGAAATAATTAATAATAGGAGAAAAGAAATTCTTACTGGTACATGAACCATAAATCCATACTGGTGTTGCCTTTCCATATTGGTACATGAACCATACCAATACCTTTAAAACTTATTATTCTCTAATGTTTTTTTTTTTCTAAACAAGAGATCAATGACAAAAAAGTAAAAACCATAGGCTTTTAAGTGACAGTAGATAATATTCATATTCATATCTTACAACCAACTATATCAACTAAACTTAGAACTTACAACAAAAACAGCTGTATTCTTTTGAAATATTCTACAACCACTGGTACAGAGCCATGGTATATCAAATGAAGTAATAACCCATGTAACAACCCTTGGTCAATTTTCATTTGCACATCAAGCTTACTTTTTCAGCACAGATAACACATCCAATAAAACAATTGATAGAATATAAGTGCATCAATATAGATAACAGTATGGTGTATATTTAAAGAGATAGTATGCACTAACTAATTCATGATTTTTACATTGACAAATAAACCAAACAACTAAAAAGGAAAATCCTTTGCCTCTATCTCCTCTTTTTCATGATAGTACAGCTACAATTCTTCTAAACAACCCATTCCTGACAAAAAATAACCATCTTGAATGATCAAATTCGCAAGAAAATTTTTCATCTATAACACAGAATAAAATCAGAGGATCTCACTTCAACTGTTGTTAGGCTTTCGTAAAATCCAATTTCCTACATTTTGGTGCAGGTGTGTGAAGACGAGCAATCTGTCGCTCCAGGATATAGAAGACACACAGCTAGAAAGCAGTAATTTGGTGCAGGTGTGTGAAGACGAACAATCTGTCATCCCAAGAAATCTGTCGCTCCAGGATACATAAGCCATTTATCTGCAAAATGTTATTTATTGATTCAGCAAGTATACTCCTGTATAAAGAAAAATCGTTTGGCTAGTTTGGATGAAGGAGAAGGAGAGGAGGCGAGAGGTGAAGGCGCGCTTGAGGAGGAGGCGAGGGAATGCGGCTCGTTTGGATTTCCTTCTAGAAGATCGGCGCTTGCTAGCGATTATAGGAGGTGTTGATGAGAGAAGTAGAATCACCATTGCCGTGTGTTGTCGGAAGAGGAGGGGAGAAGTTTGCAATAAGATGCGGATGCGGTTTTGTTTGTTTTGGATCCGATAAGGAGGGAGCGGAGAGCAAAACAAAACGTGAGTCGTTGGATTTGATCAACGGTCCGGATCCTGCGCTACACGCGGTGCCGCGCGGATTGGCTAGGGTCATTTCACCCGTGCAACATTGGATTTATAGCTCAGATGATTACTGATTTTTGTTATTTGTTTTCATTTTTTTATTTCCGTCTATTATTCTACATTTGCAAGATTTTGTTAATCTTTGCACCTTTCCATCTTAAAATTTATCGTCGAAAATATTACCATCAAATACCTGGGCTGCATTTAATGATAGTCTTTGCATTTTTATTGTCAGTTTTATTTATGCACCATATAATTTATAATTCGTTTAATTGGAAAATCTGTAAAAATCCGTAAATAAAAAATTATGTTGGTAGAATTAGGTTACGAATGGATCAACTGAAGAATTTTTTAAATCTAGCATAATTGAGTTGGATTGGAATATTGATAACAAAATTAATAACCCGTCCGTTATTGTACAGCACTTTCAACTAATAATCTATTATATATTAATTTTGTATTCTGATTTTACGAGAATATATCAGCTTTTGTTGAACACTTTTCTTAAGTCAGTTCAAATCTCATCACCATGACCTAAGTTCGAGTTTAGCTTATTTTACACCATCTTTTACTTGATAAATTATTACGCTTAAAGTGAATGATTAAACTTTTTCCTTCACAAAAAAGCCTAATAATTTATCTACTGCATACGGTGTAAAGTGACGATCGCTTAGTCATTATGTTCTTCTCAGCAAATTCTGTTGGAAAGAATTCCTACTTTAGGTCAATAGCATGTAAGATTCTCAAACCTTTTTATTCATATGAGAATCTACGTACAGCGAACAAATTAATAAGCGCTTATCTCCTTCAATTCATGTCACCAAAAATTTGGAAACCTTACATCCCAGCTCATGTAACTAGCAAAAGTGGAGGGGGGAAAAAACATACTTCTTGCTGAATCTATTCTGTAATTGCCTGTCCTTATTCCTCATTGCATGCGCAGCAGAAGTGGAATTTCTTTTTAAACAAAGAGAAGTATAAGATATAGAGGAAGCAATAATTCATGCAATAATAGATTAATCAGGCAGCAGCCATGGTCTCCCCGTTGCTTGATTGGTCGGCTCCGCTGTTTGCTGTTTGGGTCATGGATTTTAGAGCACATTTTTCTCTCAGTTCATCTTGGTTCATTTGCTGTTGCCTGCACTCCATGCTACAATATGCTATTTCACCCCTGTCCAAAGTTTTATAAAAAGAGAAGAGATTTAGTTTCAGTAAACTTTTGTAAATTAATTACTGTTTTAATCCTTACTTCTATTAAGGTAGTACAGAAAGAATTTTTATATTCGTTGGAAATATATAGAAATGTATGAGCTATAGCCAAGATTGTTGATGATAACAAAATAAATATAATTTACATTAATCCTACGACTAATTTAGTAAACTGTAATGGTTCTATAAATTTTACCATACATGCATCATGCATGCTCATCTTATTGCTGTAGTATGAAGGTCTATTTATCATCATATGAAAAGTGTAATGAACTCTTTAATGTTCACAATTCATATGTGTGTAGCACCTGAAAAATTTAGATCTCTTCCTCAACCAAAAAAAAAAAGGAAATGGAACAGAAGTAATAAAATTATAAAAGCTCTTCTGACTTCTTTCTTAACAGTTCATTTATTTCGGACTTGTAAACTTTCTTAATTATGCATACATCTAAACCATTTTTTAAAATACAGAAAACACATCCACAATATATTTTTCAAGGCCAATTAATAAGTTCAACTTCTTCTGACAGTATGTACACTAATTATTTAGTTCCCCAGAACACACCAGTGATAAACAATATTCATTTATTAAAATATACTTGGATTGACAAAAGAGAAAAAAAAAATATATTCAATATCAAGTAGTTTGGATCAGTCGTTTGAAATTTTAATAATCGATGTTTGGATCGTATTTGACGTCCTATATATTTGATTCTAGCACTACTATACAGAGACGGTTTTATGTGTAACAAAGGGGTATCAATGTCACCCCTATTTTTTAAAAAAACATTACAAAATATGAATATTTATTGTTATAAAATGTAAATTTGATATATATACTCTATATTTGAACCCCATAAATATTTATATGATTTTTCATTGGTGAACCCCATATAATTTTTTATAGTATTTTCTTTGTGAGGTCTTTTTGGATCGATTAACATTTTCTATTTGTAAAGCATTATTGTCATACAAAAAGATCATTTTTATAAACCAAAAAGAGAAATGTAGTCAATTTTTTTAGTTCTTCTTTGTGGGCCTTTCAATTAATTAAATAGGTCTAAAATATAGGTCGGACATAAACTATGATGGATAACCTCATAACAGTCCAGCTGAACAATCACGATGGAATTAATAGAAAACAAATAAGAAAAATTTGAAAAAAGAAGAAGAAGAAGAAAAATTTATATAAATAAAATAGTACTACAAAATACTAATACTAATAAATAAATAAAAGGTACTGCTGCTCAAAATTTATTCTTTTTATTTATCAAATCAATTCTTTTGTTTTTTTAGTTTATGACATATTAAAATTCTAATTGAGTCAAATTTAAGTTTGAAATAAGTCTGAAACATATCCAATTTCTAGCTTGCATCATATTCTTTCTTATGATGACAAATGTCGAAAAAAAAATCTTTATATAAAAAATTAAAATATTTTTATTTAAATATTATTAATTTATTAAACCTCTTTTAAAATTTTTCTAACTTTTCCTAGATGAACGAATTGAAATCTGATACCGCACGGCACGGTGCAGCGCAACCATTCCAACCGTCCGATCTATGACGGATGCTCCATGAATGATATCAGATTGATAGGTCTGAAAAATTTTAACCGACGATATCAGATCGGACGGTTGGAATGGATACGTTGTATCGTACCGCACGACACAGGATCCGGGTCCTAGCTGAACCCCCATTCAAATTTTTCTGGCTCCGTCCCTGCTACTATATATATATATATGAAACCAAAGAAAAAAAAAATTGAAGAGCAATATAAAACAAAAACATACCTATACATAAAAATGTCCCGGCCAGGCGCCAACCGGCGCTTGCACATTCCACAAGCTTTCAAAAATGAAGCAGCCTCCATTGTTGCAAAATCACCAGAGTTCCTCCTGTGTGTTCCACGTGGCAAATCCAAGCTTCTGGAGGGGCCCATGTGCCGCAACCAGTTCGGTTGTGGCTCGGCCATGTAACCATTCTGGTTTTCAGATGGATTTGATTCGTCCCCATCAGCGAAAACTTCATCTATAGAAAACCCACTCATGCTTGTTGTTCTCCTCATAGGAGGCCTCTGTCTCTTTCCTAGCATCATCCCTCTTATCTTTTGTTTAGTTATAGTGCTATTCTCTTTTCCTTTCTCTACTCTCTGTTGTTCTGTAGGGGCCTTGTGTATATGTCTTTGGAGAGAGAATAGAGATGGAATTAGGTGCTAAAGGAAGATGAGAAAGAGAGGTTCTCTAAAGAGGAAGAAGAAGGAAGATAGAGAGGCCATTATTTGAAGATGGAGAGAGGAAGAGAGGTTGGAGTGAGATGGAATGGAAGGGGTAAGGGGTCATAAAAAAGCAGAGGAGGAATCTAGGCCGTCCGATGGAATCAAAGTATCCACAGATCCACGTCAGATTCCCCACTTTTTGTTTTGCATTATTTTCTTTTCCATTATGCTTTTTCATTTGGTTTACTTGATTTCGACTGCTTAGGATTTAGTGTGGCAATCGAGGCCAATAAAAGGAAAATAGAATATAGACAAATTATTTGTGTTATACTTACTCGTCTAAAATGTCTTCATAAGTAGACAAATAAAAAAATAAAATAATGTTAGATAATAAAAATATATTTCTTAATCTACCAACGATATAAATAAATATGTTATTCAATTTATTTTTTTATTAGACAAAAAACCAAAATATATTGTTGCTTCGCCTGGTGATTGATATCTAACCACCCGAAATTATTTTATATAGGAATTCAGACGCAAAAAATTTTAATAGAAAGAATTATTATTATTATTTTTTAATAAGAAGAAAGTTCGAACGCGTTTTATAAAAGCGTACAGTCTCAAACTAATAACACGTTTATAAAACGCGCTCGAAGGCTTCGAACGTGTTTTATAAACGGGTAAGAGGAGAGAGCTTCAGTTACGTCTCAAAAGGCTGGTCAGACCTTCGTACCCGTTTATAAAACGCGTTCGGAGCCTTCGAGCGCGTTTTATAAACGTGTTATTAGTTTTTCATATTTTTCATTCAAACCGCAACATTTAACTTATTAAAAAGGTCCCTGCATGTTTCATATTTACAAAATTCCGAAAATTTTATTTCCAATTAAAGATGTATTAAATAGATATAACAAATATATCACACATATTTTATATGCATTTAATTGCACATATTTTTTTTTGAACATGTGTATAATATCATTTTGTTTGAATAATTATTCGCCGACGACCCTGTATTTTTACTATTTAATTTTACAAACTTATCTTTTGCATTGTAGTCTCTCCTTTTTTTTATTTTATGTTAGCCATATATAATCAAATAATATATAATATGGAAATAATTAAAATATAAATTTTTTAAAAAATTTTGAACATTAAAACTTTAAACAGGCTTAACTTTTGATAGGAAGGTCCGTTTGGAGCGATCGAGCACAATCCGGAAAGCTGGCGACGAGATCTACACATGTTACGGGGCTGGAACCCCGTAACGACCATTTTCGGAGCCAAAAAACGCTCTCTAGACCTCCAAAATCCACTTTGAAAGTTTGCAAACCTAAAAACCACTCTAAACTACTAAAAAAGTTTTTGAAATCATAAATTAATCATTAAAAAGAGAAATACAGAAAATCAAATGATATTAATGTCAAAATTAATATTCTAATGTCATTTTTAAATAAAATTAATATGAAATTAAATGTGATATTTAAAAATTATAAATTTAACCTTAAAAATAAATTTAATCTAAATTTTTACATTAATTCTATTAATTTTGAAAAAAAATGAAATTTACGCCTTCCTATCCGTTTATAAAACGCGCTCGAAGGCTCCGAACGCGTTTTATAAACGAGTACGAAGGTCTGACCAGTTTTTGAGGCATAACTGAAGCGGTACAGTCTCTCTCCTTCTTACCCATTTATAAAACGCGTTCGAATCCTTCGAGCGCGTTTTATAAACGCATAGGAAGGAGAGAGACTGTACGCTTTTATAAAACGCGTTTGAACTTTCTTCTTATTAAAAAAATAATAATAATTCTTTCTATTAAAATTTTTTGAGTCTGAATTACTATATAAAATAATTTCGGTCTAACCACAGATCAAATCGATCGAATGACAGAAACACCTGTTTATATGCTAGCTTTAACGTGTAACACACCCTCTATCCGTGTTATTATAATAGTAGAGATAGAGATAAATTGGTGTGTATCAAATTATTATAATCTAATTGTCATTTGTTAGTTCATTAAATCTAAATAGATAGGACTCCGGATTTTTTTATTAATATTACAATTAATTCAAATGTTATCATATGCAAGATATATAGATCATATTCAAATACCAAATTTCCAAAATAAAAATAACTTTTTTTTATGATTCTCAAATTATTAAATTAGTTCATTATCAAAGGATCTCCACCCCATACGGTTATATGTATTAGAGAGGTTGGATATATATGGTAAACTCATGTGTATGGATCGTTTCCGTACACATGAGTTCTTTTTTGAGATTTAAAATTCAAACGGTCAATTCAAACTGTTTAAGTTGTTCTCCATATTGAAATATTCTTGGAGACCAAATTTTACATATTTTAAATTTTTTATATTTATTATGATATTCTCAAATTGAACTGCATGAAATATTTTAATTATATATTTTTTTAAATATCATAATAAATAGCAAAAAAATCGAAAAAAATATATAATTTGGTTTCCAAGGATATTTTAATATGGAGAAGAACTTGAACGATTCAAATTGATTATTATTTTTTTTTTGAAGAAAGAGGGAGGTCTTTGTCATCCAACTTTTTTTTAAAATACATTTAAGAAGCATGCGGGGTTTCAAACCTTGACCTCTTGAAGGCCAGTCTACTGCTCTTACCATTGAACCACTAGGCCACATGCGATTCGAATTGATTATTTGGATTTTGAATCTCGAAAAACGGCTCATATATGGAGACGATCCGTACACATGAGTCTACCATTCTCAATCTTTCCCAGCTGGTATAGTCCTATGTGCAAATTAAGCCTGCTCTCATGATGCATTGCACTATTTATTCATCTAGGGGCCGTTTGGATCGCTTAGAAATAGGAAGAATTTTCTATTTTAGGCATAAAGTATTGAAAAGTGTGTAATTTTATGAAGAATTTGGATTGTTTATAATAAATTTATGCCTTGATGTTTGGCAAGAAGCAAAACTTAAACTAGATAGATGAAGACCGTACTTAACAACGTCAAATTCAAATTGTAAATAAAATATTTGATAGATTGAAGGATTAAAGTAGTAAATATATATTAAACTAAAGATCCAATGCATCGTTGCCGATTTTTGTAATCTTTGAAAAGACAGTAGCTTAGTTTCTTATAAGCTTTGGGCCCTGTTAATAATGTACTTATGTACATGTTTAAAAGACTATGTTTCCTTTGTACTTGATATTCAGGTGGAAAGGAAGATACGTGGATAAAAAGAGATTTTAGTTTAGAGGGGTTACTTGAGTTAAATTCACTACATGAAATTGGATTGTTCAGTTTAGTAATTTAGTTTTATTCCGTCAACTAAGTAGTCTTTGATTCGAATCACGGAAAAATATTTATTTTTAATTTTTTATAACAAAATCGTAAATTTTAAACCAGCCTTCAATAATAATAATAATAATAATACACCAGTACACTTACCACCCATTACTTTTGTTAGGGGAATGCACTTCTTTCAGGAATAAAAAGAGAGGGATTTTGTTATAACATTTCTCCAATTGCTTCCAAAAGAAGTGGCACAATCTCCTGAAAGTATAAGTTAACCAATTTTTTGCTGAATATTTAATTTGTGGCAAGTCATCTCCAATCATTGAATTTACTTAACATTGTTAGCTTATGTTGATATGTGGCAAACCTTCCATTTTATATTTATTGAAGTTCTTTTGCGCATTAACATATAACAATCGAGATAAATGCACTTTGAGTACATTAATTTACAAACTTGACATTGCATGACACTTCAATAGTACAGATCGAGTCAAATATTTTACTGACATTGATTAGTTTTCAACAAAAATATAATGAAGACATTTGATTGGATCTCACAAATTAATTTAAGTGAACGGTTTCGAAAATATAGGTGCATAATTATATAGAGTCGTACCATACACTGAATGGTATGAAATGATCGATTACAAATCGTGTATTACATTTAATTGACATATTTACGTGGAAAAACGACCTTTGAGTACATAAATTGTTGTGTATTACTGAGTCGGTGTCCCGAGAAACTTGTAAGATTTAATTAATAAATTTATTCAGAGTGTTAGTTAGTATGTTGCATGAGTGCAAATAAAATATTTTATCTGATACGAAGTAGATAATCCGTCTTCACAAATTATTAGGATACCATATATGTTGCTGTATGTATACGCTACATCTATTTTTTTAAAAAAACATATAATAGTAAAATACAGACTGTTTTAAAAGTAAACATACATAATGATCAAAGATTTTCTTAATTAGATTTAAGCATAAACAGAGCAAATGATATACTATGGTGTTATATCGAATAAAAACCTCATCTGCATCTTTTATTGCCGTGGATCAACATATGTCTCTCCTGTACCTTTTTGCATTTAACAGAATATGTGAAAGAAAAAACACGGGGAAAAAAGAGAAAAAATAGTTTTTTTGGTAAGGCAAATTAAATTGAGGGCGTTTGCACAAGAATTGTTCCAAACAAAAAGTTGTGAAGATTGGAAAAGGTCTACTTTGTATAATTTGTTGTGGTCCCACAGAAGGTGGTGGGGCCAGAGCAACCGGACGGATGGGTCAGCCCGGTTTGGACCGGAATCATGCTGTGGGCCCATGCTGAGGTGGATGAGGTGGACATTAGGGGGCATGATGTGGGCCTCGGTGGTTGGTTGCGAGCCCAATTTTCTCTAATTGCGAGATCTAACCTATGAGGTTTTCCCATGTGGGCCCCATTATAGCTAGCGAGAGCCAATAGATGAAATGATTGAGTTCTTACCATCCAAAAAAGGCAAACATGATTGAATCATGGACCCCAAGAAATTGGCACTTTTATGATATAAGAGATGGTGAGTCAGCATGTTTTGTTTTATTTTATTTTTTACTTTTAATTTTTAATTTTTGATCTGATGATAAATTGATAATGCATGGAAGATTTTTTTTTTATTCCTTTAAATCCATTAATAGTTAGTTACTTAGACAAATATTCACAAGTAACCTCTAGGTTTATAGTTAAACATTTCAATATTTATCTCCATACTAAATTAATTATACTTATAAAAAAATTTGAAAATGATTTAACTTGATAATTTTCACAACTGTCAAAAAATAAATTGCAATCTTGAAACCAGACCTTAAAAATTGCTATATTCTATATTTACATGATAGAAAGTAAAAAAAATGTTAATTTGTTAATTCATCAAACATCTTAGAACTTGAAATAGTTAATAGCCTTTGATGAAATATTGATGGAAATTCAACTTGCTGAAGTTTTATTTCGCATCAATTCATGAAGTTAATAGCACATCTATAAAACTTTTTCTATATTTTTTAAATATTATTTTTAGCTTGATTTGAAAAACAAATAGAAAAAATATTGTTAAGACTGCTAAGATGATTATTGTCAAAGTATTCCACTCTATATTGAGAAAATAACAAAATTTGATATAGAATTTCTTATTTAATGGGTAATTCAAATATACCAAAATGTTTAATTGCACTTGTTGTGCAATCAAATAATCCTTCCATTTCGCAAAATTTGAATTTTTTTTGTTCAATATTCTCAATTGCAACGAATTTACAGGGGGAGCGAATTTTAAGATAATCTTGAGCCAAATATATATAGAGATTATTTCACAACCACAAATGCGATCCTAGCAGAACACTGAAGTAATATAATGTTTGTCAAAAATGAAATAAAAAGGTTAAAATAGTGAATGATCAATCTGTGTAACAATACGAATAACGCTTCTATGTAAGGAATGTGGGTTTGAAAATCGATTTAAATTTTTTTTATGAATATTTAAAAACAAGAGAGATAAAATAGTGGTGAAGGAGTGTTTTCTTTTTCACTCTTTTAAGGGTTAATTATGGACGAAACATTTTTTGACGGCTTCTGGCAAGGTCTCGAAAACAATTATGAACGGAGCAATTGACAAAATGGGAATTCAGATCTGGTGCCGCGCGGCACCTGTGTAGCGCACCAGATCTGACCGTCAGATCTATGATAAATGACCTCTAATTTTTTCCAGATTGTAAGGCCCGAAAAAATTGACTGTCGAGATCAAATTGGACGGTTCGAGGAGTGCGCTACACGCTTGCCGCGCTACACGGGATCCGGGTCCACAAAATGGGCCGAAATTATTTTATATGGGATTTCTAACATCAAAAATTTTAATAGAAAGAATTAATATATATTATTTTTAATAAGAAGAAAGTTCCAACGCGTTTATAAACCGCGCATCTCTCTCTCCTCACGAACGCGTTTTATAAACGCGCTAGAATCCTTTGAACGCGTTTATAAAACGCGCTAGAAGGCTGGACCTTTCGGAATAGTTAAAACGTAATTAACGCGTTTATAAAACGGGTAAGAAGCCTTCTTACCCGTTTATAAAACGCGCTGGGAGGGCAATATTCCAACTTCTGTCACTTCGATCAAACTTTAGTCATTTCGATCGAACTTTAGTCATTTCTGTCTATAAGTTTGTGAATTTATAACCGCGTTATTTGAAGTTATATAAGACTATACATTCTCGCAGAATTGAAATCGTCCACAACAGATTATCTCTTCCAATTTAAAAACCTGTCAATCAAATCCAAAAATGTCTACAATTACAATATATGTCAACCAATGTCCAACTTTTGGTGCTTCTTACTTCCACATCGGTTGTAGTATGCATACCACATATGCTGATATTCGAAATGAATTATACAGCAGGCTACAGATTTTAGAAACCCAGTACACTTTGAATATCCATGGTCGTTACAACGATATTATAAATGGGAGATATGAATCGCTATTTCTTCCTGTAAATTCTGAAGATCAATGGCGCTTTTTTTACCACGAGACATTCGAGACGAAAGGGTTACCCATTATTGAGTTGCATGTTGATTTCATCCCCGTATATGGCACGGGACCAGATCTGAACCTAACACCCCTTGACGAGCTCGGTAGCAGTGAGCCAAACACTTCCTTAAAACCTTATGTGTGGCCAGCAATCCACCCCTTACCAATACACTGGCGAACAGTCCGTTCCTACGCAAGACAATAACACATCAGGAGATGAAGTCGAGGTTGCCGATGGTGATGAAGATGAGGGTCCGGCGACTTACTCCGACCTTCCTACCGGAGAAGAATATACCGATGTGGAGGACTTCTCCGAGAGAGAAGTGCCTTTTTATGCAAACTGCGACCAGCCGTACGTTTCAGGAAGGACGGACTTGCACCATCCTGTAAGTGAATTGTGTGATATTTCCATGTTTGAGTATGCTGATATGCCGGAGCGTAGTTTAGGGCCACAAGGCGAACTTGCTCCTGGTAAAAGATTCGGTTTCAAAAAACAACTAATTCTAGCTGTCTGTGATGTTTCATGCAAAACAAATCGAGAAGTTCGAACGGAAACTAGCAATAAAAAAAAATTTGTAATGGTTTGCATGCAAAAATCGAATTGTAAGTGGCGATTGTATGGTAGACGTGAGAGTTATAATACAAATTGGAAGATCTCTACCAATCCAAATGAACATATTTGTTCGAGACCCCCGGGCCAAAAAGGTAACGAAAACCTTACAGCTAGTCTCATTGCCGAACACGTTAGGGATGAATTGAAAAAAAATTTAGGAAAAAGTGTCCAGGACATAAGAAGCCTCATAAGGGCTAGATATTCACGTATTGAACCGACTTATAATAAACTATGGCGTGGGAGGGAGCGAGCATTGGAGCAATTATTTGGGTCTTGGGAAGGGGCCTACAATAAACTTCCACGCTAGTTTCTTGGCCTACAGACGATCCTAACGTTGGCGTCTTCAAGATGGCATCCTGGGCTTTTGGTCCGTGCATAGAAGCGATGAAATATTCCAGACCTGTTATCTCAATTGATGCTAGTTTTTTATCGGGCCGATACAAAGGTAGATTGTTCTCAGTGTGTGGTTATGATCCTGAAAATCGATTAATTCCGGTTGCATTCGGATTGGGCGAGAAAGAAGATAAGGATACTTGGGGATGGTTTATGTCTTGGGTTAGATGGAAAGTTTTAGGGCGGAACAATAGATATTGTGTCATATCTGACCGTCATAAGGCAATAAAAGCGGTATTTGCATCCGTAGATTACGGTTGGAAGGCACAAGGTGCGCATGCAGTAGCGATTCATCGGTTCCGCATGCAGCATGTTGCGGAAAACTTATGGAAGGAGGCTGACGAGTCACAAGATGGTAATTTGAAAAACTTTTTCAAGTGTAGACTTGCTAACAAGAAAAACCCTAGACGTTTTAGAGAGAATTGGGGAGTACTGAAGGAAAACAACCTGAGGGCTTATCAGTACCTAAGAAATTGTGGTAAAATTAATGAAAATGACAACAACGAGCGGCCAAAATTATATAAATGTGCTCAGAGTTTTGACAAGGGGCATCGGTGGGGTATAATGACGAGTAATGAATCGGAGAGTCTGAATAATGTGTTTAGAATAGAGAGAAGATTACCAGTGACAACACTTATGGAAGGCACATGGTATAAATGTGCCAACTGGATGAACAAGTGAACACAAAAAGCACTTCAAAGGTTGAGTTTAGGAGAAAGATGACCGGAAGGAGTAAAGAATAAATTGATCAAGCACGATGGAAAATCACGTAAGTACTTAAAGAAAAAGAATTCAATTCATTCATTCATTTTAATTCAATTTGAACTAACTTCATCTTTTTGTTGCAATCTCAGAGGAGTTTATGAGCACATTCGTGTTAAGATTGGACCTTGGAGAATTTCGCGTGAAAGTTCGCGATGAGTACCGTGATGGTGTAGGCTACGATTATTCCCATTACACAGTTCAAATTCCACCCGACATGGAGCAAACCGATGTGCAATTGCCCTTCACTCGAACCACATGTGAGTGCCAAAAACCACAATTGACAGGTATCCCTTGCGCACATGTAATTGCTGTTTGCAGGGAGACAAATTACAATGTAGATTAATTTGTGGATGGTCACT
This sequence comes from Rhynchospora pubera, assembly GCA_028095005.1. Taxonomy (NCBI): domain Eukaryota; kingdom Viridiplantae; phylum Streptophyta; class Magnoliopsida; order Poales; family Cyperaceae; genus Rhynchospora; species Rhynchospora pubera. Next base: position 87,433 of record JAMFTS010000012.1, on the reverse strand, counting down.
ATAGCATGCAAAACCAGCATATGATTTGGTCAGCAGGTCGGTTTCATTGTTACAAAGATGAGGATGAATGGCCAGTTTATACAGGTCCGATAATTGTCCCCGACAAGAGTTTGGTCAATCGAGGAAGGCGCAAAATCATTCGTGCGGAGATGTGGATGGATAAGATGGAAGGAAGGAAAGGTGGAGGTTCCACAAGAAAAACAAAAAAGAAAAATCAAGGTGAAGCTTCAACCAGTCAACCGCAACAAGCAGCACCTCAACCGCCATATCCGATGGACGCATTGCAATCCGGTCGATACACCAATAGACCACCAACAAGGGCCAACAGTCCAAGAAGGGCAACGAGTACTGAACGTACGGTTCGGACTCGTCAAACACCCATTCAACCAGGACGAATGTCATTGCATGTTGATCCACGAAGCAACAATAATAGGGAGGACCAAGGATCTGTACAACCACGGAGAAATTCTATAAGCATTGATCCACGGGTAAGAGATGTCGCATCTGGGAATATGAGAAGTGAGTCGGCTAGATTTCCAACCAGCTCAACAGATCAAGGCAATACATCAGGGGAGAGAGGACGAAAAGGATTGTTTGGGGGGAAATTTCGCAATGTACTGTCTTTCGGTAGGAAGAAAAAATGAAAAAATTGAAGATTAAGTGTTGTCGTAATTTTATATATTGTAATGGAATGTATTGTAAGAAAATATACTATTATTTTATGTATTGGCATTTTTAGTTTGAATTTCGAAATTATGTATTATAATTTTTATGCATTCTAATTTTAGTTTTAATTTCGTATTATTTTATGTATTATAATTAACTCGTATAGTATAATGTGTATGTGCATAATGCACATTGTACAGCAGATGATGATGGAGCTTCTAAATGTTCAAAGTTTTAGTGTTAGCTTGAGGGATTTTATTGTGCCGAAGGAAACCCTTCGATATGTCAAGAAGATCGTTGACAGACAGACATTCTTGTTATCTACAAAAGCCCTAACCCTAAAAGACTTTGTACTCATTAGTTCATCCGACCATACTGTGAAGATCAATCCATTAATGGACATTGTACAGCAGATGATGATGGAGCTTCTAAATGTTCAAAGGTTTAGTGTTAGCTTGAGGGATTTTATTGTGCCGAAGGAAACCCTTCGATCTGTCAAGAAGAGCATTGACAGACAAGCATTCTTGTTATCTACAAAAAGCCCCAACCCTAAAAGGCTTTGTACTCATTAGTTCATCCGACCATACTGTGAAGATCAATCCGTTAATCTGCTCTCTCCATTTGGTGCTGATTTTGATGGGGATTGCTTTCATATATTTTATCCACAATCAATTGAACTGTTTAGCGTTGAGAAGCAGTTAATTAACTCGTATAATGGGACCCTCAACCTTCAAGTGGCACATGATATAATATTCATAACTCATCAATATAAAAATTAATAACAATTTCCATTACAATATTCAGAATCCATTAATATAAAAAATAATAATAATTTCCATTACGATAATTCTCATTAATATGAAAACAACGATTTAAATTAATAAAAATTTCCATTACAATAATTCTCATTAATATGAAAACAAGGATTTGCAGAGACTCGTGGACAGTTGCCCAATTCTGCGAGAGAATTCGACAGTCGTCGAGTTCTTCCCTAATTGGGTCGGCAGAACTCTACCGCCCATTACCCATGATAGAAGGCAGCAGAATGTTGGTCTACCTCAGATGATAATGAAGTTAGCGAGCTGTCCATCTGGGCCGACCTTTGTACATAATAACAGATTCCACGAGAAAATTTTTAATTTAAAATTGCTGGAATATTAACATTTTCTAAAGTTGTTGGATAAAGGCTACGTGTCTTTTGTTTGTGATTTTGTGATACGAAATAGGAGAACGAATTCAGAGATATATATAGGCAATAACCGTTTATAAAACGCGCTAGAATAGGGGTCTGCCAAAATTTACTGTGTTTGACGCTGCTCAAACACAGTATCACGCTTCTCAAAAAGTGGACTCCACCTTCGTACGCGTTTATAAAACGTGTTGGAAGCCTTGGAACGCGTTTTATAAACGCGTACGAAGGTGGAGTCCACGTAAAACAGTAAAACAGACTGACAGACTGCGAAAGTATTGAATTCCATTAACTTAGCCCTTCTTACGCGTTTATAAAACGCGCTCCAACCCTTCTTACGCGTCTTATAAACGGGTAATAAGGGTTGAGTTTATTTATAGTCGTCCTTCTCCGCAAATTCACGTCGAAAATTCAGAAATCCAAAAACAAAAGTTTAGAGAAGTTACGCAGAGAAGAGAAACCGAGAAACATAATGTCAACTAAACCACGTCATGTTTGTACCGGTGTGCTTCTCCAAGGAGATGGACGAATAAGTAAACGAGATATTCTTCGGCACGTCTACTTGCATTATCCTTCCGACAAATTTTACGTGAAGGTTTTTCAACGCGACGTTTTTGAAGTGAGAGGGCTGAAATATTGGACTGATGTAGTTAAGAGGGATGGAGGATACCATGTCCGATGTGGAGATGGAATCGTATGGTTGCGTTTGCAACAGGCATGTCCTCCTGGATTTGAAAATCATCCGTTAAATGGGAAATGACATATATCATTTGGACTGATTATTAGGTTTTCTATAATTAGATGTTTTTATTATTGTGTGTTTTATTATTATCTGTTTTCTTTTATGTTTTAGTATATGTATTAATTCGTGTAGTATATGTGTTGTAAGTTTTATTATCTAATTTATTTTAGTTTTTGTTTTATCCATTTTCGTTTTTTTTGTGAAATTCGAAATATTAATATTAAGAGACTTAATATTTATTTAAATTATATTACACATTACAACTCAATGAACATTATAATAAAAAACACAATACAAATTAAAAATTACAATTTATTAAAATTTTGAAGCACACAATACACAACAAAAAAAATTACAAAATACATGATATTAAAATTTTCAACCACATAAAAAAAATTGTAGAAGATCCATTGCTAAGGGTGGGTCGAGATAAGAGCACCGCAACTAATAGACAAGAGTCGGGCGACTGATTGTCATATTGACTCCCTCTTTTTCTGAGACTTGGATGAAGATGACTGCATGTATGCAGATTCTCATCCAAGGATGTCGGCTGCGGTGTTATGGCTCGTAGACCCAGCCCAACAAACCGCCCTCTACACGTAATAACAGATTCCACGGGAAAATTTTTATTTTAAAGTTGGTGGAATATTAATAGCCATAAGGATTGTGTGCGACTCTGTATCACTGAATAATTGTGCCGCATACAACCCTTATGGCTATTAGTTTCGCACCAACTAATATTATTTTGCATTCTACCATCCAATTCTTCTTTCTCTCTCATTTTTCTCTTTTTTTCTGATTTTTTTTTTTTGGTTTTGGACGACAGAAGGTGGGGGTATTTATAGGAAAATTAGATCCTCTCGAACGCGTTTTATAAACGCGTAAAATCAGAAAATATCGCGTAAAGTCAGAAACTTTCGCCGCAATCACTGCAGCCTTCTAGCGCGTTTTATAAACGCGTTCAAAGGCTTCTTACGCGTTTATAAAACGCGTTCGTGAGGAGAGAGAGAGGCGCGGTTTTTAAACGCGTTGGAACTTTCTTCTTATTAAAAAAAATATATTAATTCTTTCTATTAAAATTTTTTATGTTAGAAATCCCATATAAAATAATTTCTGCAAAATGGGAGAGTTTTTCAAAGAGTACAAGTATGATGTTAGACTGCTCTTTTATAATTAATAATAATAATTCACCAAATCCCAAAAAAAAGAAAAAGAAAGATAGAAACGCTTGTCTGGAATAACAAAAGTAGCGTACCTACAGTGATTTTGGAATAAAAGTAGGATAACGTTTGAATAGTATTTTTCTAAAGGGTGTGTTTGAATCGTTGGAAGAAAGAAGAAGAAGAAGGAAGAAGGAGAAAAAAAAATTATAAACAATTCAAACTCTTCACAAAGTTATACACTTTCTAATACTTCTTTTCACTTCTTCCCTTCTTCCCTTCTTCCCTTCTTCCCACACCTATCCAAACGCATCCAAAGAGTACAAAAAATGGTGCTATTTTTTGTACTAATCGAAAGAGTGAAATATCATTTGATATAGTGTTAGTTAGAAAGAATTAATGCTAAGTTTTTGTGCTATCTCCTCTCTTCTGTTATTTTTCCCTCAAAAAATCGGAATATCGGAATGTCGGAAGAGAGTTTCTTTCCCTCAATTTTCACTTTTCGTTTTCTGTATTTGATAAAAGTGTTCATGAAAGCAACAATGCTAGTATTGAATAGTTATCATGCTCATTGACCACTTAGTCAAAAAATATATATATTTCACTTTCGTAATGTTATTATTAAATAGTCATTATTTCGACGACCGTATTATCAGAGAGGAGACAAAATATTTGCCCAAATCCATTTTTATTTGAATCATTTTCAACACTTCCACGAGAAACTCAAATATCTATTTCATCTCTGAATGAGTTCTTTGTAATTATCCATCTATATATATTACAAATTTGTTAGTGTAAACTTACATTGCGTTGAAATGCATGTTATAAAAAAACAAGTATTGCTTTTGATTCTTATACTATCAAGTATTTGGTCGAGATAAAGCTTCCTGTTTTGTTCATTAATCTCCTAAATTCTAATTTAAAATAAATTCTCTAGAAGTATCATGTAAATATTTTTTAATTAATAAGTTTTTGTCGGAGTGGTGATTGGCAGCTCACCCTCAAAAAAAAAAAAAAAAATGGAATTCTCCAGAAGTAGGATACAGTTGATATCAATAATTATCAATAATTTGAGGCCACGATGTCTCTGGTTGATGGAACTCAAACCTATGTAACTCTAATCAGAGCAAGGTGCATCTTTATATAAAAATAAGTTTAAAAGGCAAGAACTTCGTTATGGTATTAAAAAAAAAGAGCACCCATCTAATTCGGGAGGTGCTTCGGGCAATTGAATTTTTTCTTAGAGCAACATATTTATTATCTAAATGTCTAAATTATCCTTGGTATCAATCAAGATCTATTGCCTCTAAAATCTTTTCCTAATTAATTACGCTCCTTTTTCATTTTTCTTCCTTAAATACCATAACAGCAATTGCTGTCAAATATAAATATAAACATTGTCTTAATGGCTATGTGCACGATAGTTTTAGTTTGATTTTCACTGTTTATTCCTTCTGTTTTATGTGAGTTCATAGCTTAAAATAATTTTTAATAGGCCAAAATTTACTCTTCATTTTTTAAAGAAGCTGCTCATTATTTTTAGATAAAAGTTTTGGGAATGTGCGTATGCAAAAAATATTGGTAATTTATTGGATATGTTTTGTTTCTATGCTTTGAGTATAACAAAATTTTTTTAACAACTATAATACAATAATATGAATCAATTTATTATTTTTTTCTTTGCGTATACTTATCATTGCTGTACTATGATTCAAAAAAGTGCATTTAAAAAAGATATTACTTATGATCACACGAACTCGGATTATTTGGATTTGGAATTATTTGCACAAGTGATTTGAAAATGCAATTTTTTTAAAATAGCAACATGTAAGATGCCATTAAAGGCAAAAAAATGCAGCTAAGGAAATAAATTAAAGGAACTGTGAAGGAATAAATTAGGTAATATATCTTAATTAAATATTAACTAAGGGCAATTTAGACATTTAGAAAAAAATATGTTGCTCCAAAAAAAATTTCGGTTGTCCAAAGCACCTCCCATCTAATTCTGATTTGATTTTATAGTGGTATCAAGAAATGAGAAATCCATGAACCACTTCGCTTGCCATTAATTTATACGCAAGGTAGAGAGTTTAAAACATTAGAATTGTGTTTGGTCGCTTGATTGGACAAAAAGAGAGAATCAAACAAAAATAAAAATAAGAAATAAATTGCAATAGTAAAACGAAAAATAAGTTATGATATAAAGCTTGCTAGGCATGACAGTTGCATAGTTTCGTTGCGTTATGTTTTTTAGTTTAAGAATAATTCAATTTATTTCATCAAACTTGTCAAAATTTCTAATGTAAAATATAAAAAATATGCCATAAAAACTTACCAAAATTTCTAGATAAAAATTTATTAGTTCAAAATTAGTAATTCCTATCATAGAAAGTCGTCATATAATCAAACTTGGCATAAATTTCTTGTCTAAAAAACTTACAAAAGTAACTTCTAAGAAGAGTAATTAAGAATGGTAAACTTCTAGCATAAATTCAGATCGATCAATCAGTGAAAATTAGAGGGTTCAGATCGCATGTTATAGGAGGGAATAATACAGACCACAATTTTTAAGTAATACTATAAATTAGACATGTACCTTAGATTTCTAAATATATTTAATTCTTAGATTAAATAATGATTGGTACGACTATTTTAAATATATTTAACAAAAAGAGAAAATTATTTTAATTATAGAAAATGCAAAAAAAATATTTTTAAATGTAAAAAATCCAATGCGGCACGGAAATTAATATATAGTATAGATTTCTTATAAACAAAAAAATGTGGTATAAGAAATAAGCTTTATATAATCATTTATTCCTTATTTGATTGTGCTTTTTTATTTTTTTATTGTTATTCTTAAATATATCCTAATTTTTTAAAATTAATAATCTCTATTTCTGGAGGCACCCTAGGCTACAGCACGTAGACTAAGACAGAATAGCTATATAATTGAAAAAAAAAGGGGGGAAAATTAGTTAGGTGGTTGCATAAACAGATACAATCATACATTGTGCTTGTGGCAGATCGATGAAGAATATGGAGTTAGTGCGCCAGAATTTGGGACCATCTAATAATGTTTTGGCAAATAGGAGAGCGGTAGCTTGTACGAGGCCATCCGTTAGGAAACAACTCCCGTTTGATGCGAACAGTGCTTTCAAGTTACACCTGCACGCACGCGGCGCACTACAGTGGGCTAGTTTTCAGAATGGACCTCGTGGTTTATCTAAATTGTGAAATATTTTACTTTTTATTTGAGAACAAATTTTGTTTATTGGGTAAGGGTAATACTTTTCAAGTGAAAGATAAATCCAGCTACAGATTTTATTTCGATACTTTATAGATGCTAAAAGTTAGTTTTTTAAAAAAGTAACAATTTTTTTTAAAAAAATAATATTTCAATATGAATAAGACATTGAGCGGTTTAAATCAGTATTTTGAAATACGAAATTAGAGAACATTCACATTTCTGATTTGCAATTTTAAGTATTTTAATGATTCTCAATACACGCACATCGTTATTTTTTTGTTGTGTCATATTTGCACTTAGGCTAGTTCGATCTTCTATTTTCAGAGCCTATTCTTTATGAAATATATTTTTCATAGCTTGCCGTAGCTTCTTAGATTCTTTAAATCCTATGGCAGACTGGCAGTATATGGTTTTCTAAAATAAATTTATGAATAGGACGACCCAGCAGCAAACACATGATAATCAGCATTAATTTCAGAGAGAATATATATTCATAATATTACAATATTTTGTTTTCTTTTTCCCAAAAAAGAAGAGCAAATAGCTAATATTTCTTCCCCTTCACATTTTCTTTCGTCAGTCTATCCTATTTCCAGGTAGTCACCAAAAAGGCAAAAACTTATATGTTACCTTTTGCAAGTTGAACGATCAAAATTAATTATGAATTTATGATAAATATACCTCGGGGAAATAATTAATTAATCTCTGCCGACTACCTCGCTTGGAATTTGATTCATGTTTTAATAAAAAGAGCTTTCATATTTTGATAACGTGGTCCACTGATTAATTTCACAGCACATTGCCATATGATATCCTTGGGATGCTCTCCAACAATACTCCGAAAATCTATTGATTTGTAAATATAAAAAAATATTTATTTCTTGTATTCTCATAATTGTTTGCTAGTTTGTCAGCTTTAAATTTAAATGTAGCACTTATTTGATGACATGGATTGAACGTCTGACGAAGAATTATTTACAATATTTAGTAGTAGATGACATAATTTTAATTTTATCTAAAAAAAAGTGTTATAAATAGCTCATCGTGGCCGATAACAAAAATTATATTTCTTTCCCATTTGAAGGTTGCTAACCAGCACTAACAGTAGATTACGTAAGATATTTCTTGAAATATAACCATTCAGTTATCATTTTGATTCTTAAAAAAAATTATCATTTTGGTTCTTAATGGTTTCAATTTATGAAATTATTCCTACATTTAACATCTATTTAAAAAAATAACATGTTTCTTTGTTCTGATCAATTTTAGTGTTTCAACAAGTATGGTAATGGATGTAGTATGCAAGCAATAAAACAATAATTAAGGATATTTTAATATAATTACCTATATTAGATGCATAATAGCATGAACGTTTTTATCAACATAATTAACCAAAAATAATATTTACGTATCTCAACATAAAGTATCTTACAACGTGAATTCTAACTTGGATCACTATCTACTTTTGATCGATAATAAGAACAGGACTGATTTGGTATATATTGAAACTTAAGAACCAAAATGAATTAATCGATCATTTAGGATCATATCTGTGCATCACAAATATCCACTAAAAGCTCAACCCATTACATAATGGAGTTGAATCTTTCTTTCTTTTTTTCTTTTTTTTTTTTGGAATCAACACAATTTATTTGGGAAGTCATAGTCCAATGTGAAATATACAAGTTTTTCCTCATGCACTTCAATCAGTCATTGAATATGTTTTCTCTAGAAAAAAATAAAATAAAAATTGGAGCACTGACCATATGTGCTAAACTCGCATTATTATTGAAATCATTTATTTACCATCAGTCATTGACTTTATAAAAAACCCATTCTGCACTCTAGTTACTATCAACTAACAAAAGATGTACTCAATATGTGGACAAAAAAAGAAACATATTATAATATTAAAAATATATAAAATTATCTAGTTGAATCTTCCAAATAGATGTGAATAAAAATAAATTGTTAACACCATCTGACTCTTTCTTGTCAAAGGATCTGACATTTTATCTAAAAACAATATCTAAACTACACATCATATCAGATCACGTAAATCAATGGTCCATAATTAATTGATATAACAATTGTTTAGATTCTTTATTGTGAAATTATTGTGATCTTTTATCTAAAATCCCTCATCTCAGTCCACTATATCACTACCACGCTCCGTTTATAATTACACGGCTTTTCATTATTTATTTTTTATTTTTTTAAACAAGTAGGGAATATCCTACCACTTTCCATTAAACATTTATTTTTAAAATGCAAACTTACCTTTCTTTATTTTTTATTAAATAAAATTCAAACTCACATTTCTTTATTTCAATCCCCATCCAATATTTGGCAGGTGTACGAAAAGTCGCCTGGAGCCATAAATACCATCTCTTTCGGCCTTGTACAGAAGCAATACATACATACTCGCCAACTGTTTCCTCCGAATAGTCCCTTTCTTTTTCTTTAATTTTTTTTTTTTTAGCTAGTTTTCTCTCTAAGTTTTATTTTTCTCCAACCAAATATGACATGGTCGTCGGTTCGATCTTCATTCGGTACAATTGTCGCAATAGCAGCGCAACTACGGTTCGCAATCTCGATCGTTCAATTCAGATCAATGCACATCAACATTGTAACTTTTCAAGAACAACTTGTAAAATTCAAATAATTTTTTGGGAAAAGGACTAAATAATTTTGCAACTAGAGCAGAAGTAAACTAGTCATAAGTTTCTCAACAGAGACTGATGGAAGAGGAAAGGAATAATGGTGCCAAAAAGTCGCTTTGGCCATCTTGCTATAATTGGTGACCGTGAACTATCATCCCCCAAGAATCTTTTACCTTTTTGGCTGTGCGAGAGCTACACTACTTCTGGAATTTTAATTTCTCTGGCGCACGATTGTGTAGTTCTGTGCCAAACTACTCGATATGTATCTGGTATGATACTTGTTCGATAGGCATCTCATACTTGACGTGATGAATTTGATTATTTTAATTTGTTAGACTAACCGTTGCTCGTATCGGGTGTGACACGTGACGAACTTGATTATTTTAAATTCCAAAATATTAAAAGTTCGATGGAGTTTTTAATAAAAAATCAAAACTTATATATCATCGCACCAATTCGCAGTATATTTAATGATATGTATAAACTCATTAATGAAATGTCAGATTGAAACAAAGGGAAAAAAAATTAACATAGTTCAATTCTCATTAGATTTCTTTTTAAAAATTATGTATACATCAATTTATCGATGTATCTGTATCGGAGATTTTTTTAATTTTTTGTATCACCGTACACACACTGTACCGGATATGATACTTGTACCCATATCCAAACAACATATAGGTGCCAAATTATATCACAATCTCAGCAGTTTACTCAATAGTTATCTAGCAACAATACTTGCAATTTATAGAATTATCAGTTTTTTTTTTTACTATTTCATTGAGATCAATCTACTAACATTTGTATATCTTACAGCTTATATTAGTTAAATTTTCTAACAAATATCGATCAGGTTAAATTTTTCGATGTTTGTTGTCAATATTTTGTTAAAATCCATTGGGTAATTAAAAAATTAATGGTTTCCGTAAAGCATTTTAAATATTTCTTCAAGTAGATTTCTATAAATAATTTCTAATTATCGTATTAATAGGGTTTCAATATCGAACTTATAGTTCCACTTTGTAAACATAACATTATTTTATTCAGCATTTGGCGAATTTTAACATCATAGTAGAAATAAACGTTACACGCATCGTCATAAGATAAGTGCCACATAAACTTGGTTGAACTTAAGTTGGGTCACTAATAAAGTAACTGGTCCCTTTAATGGAGTTGCCACCAATACCATCTCCAGGACAAGCAATAGGTTGGTGTTTCGTAAGTTGAGAAATTCAAGGGAATTGAGACCTCCAAAACCAAATGGCTTTTAAAGCCTTTCATTATTGCATTCACTTATTAAATAGAGGGGCTTCTTCAATATACTTTTTGCATATATCATACAAGCCAATGAAAAACAGTAGATCAATTGTTGGTTGTTCCCAACAGGAGCATTCTGTGCTGCAAATATCAATGATTCAGAAGAGAGTTAGGTATGATTCTAGCCGTTTATGGGAAGCTGAAGGACTAGATTCAACTGAAACGCGCAGTTGTTGAAGCAACCTGAAACCTAGATTGTCAAATTAATGAAGCTAATTATAAAACCTGTATTTTTTTTTTTTACCGCTGAGTATGTTGCAATACCTGCCTACTGTGTGTTGAAACAAGTAAAATAGAAGAGGTAATTTCTAATAACAATGGTACTTTTTGAAAGCTTGATGTGACAGAAGATTTCCTCAGAATGTTCACCAACAAAATATTCAGAATTATAACTTACAAACAAAGATCAGCCAAAAAAATGAGACATATTTATGATTGCTTGTCACTAAAATTTTGCAATCATACTTTATAATTGTACGACTCCCAACCAACTGGTCCAAAATGAACAAAAAAAAAAGATCTATCAATCCTAACTACATTATTTGAAATAATTTATTTCATAGTACTGTTTTAACTTGCAGATATTTTTGAGGTCACAAATCTCCTCTGCTAACTGCCTACGCTCCGAGATGGGTTTTTTTTTTTTTTCCTGTCAAATTATATTATCCATAGGCTCAATTACAAAATTATGTTAGCCCATGAGCCTTCTTAAAGGCAATATCTATTTCAGTGCTCTTGTAGAATTATCAAAAGGTGTGCTATCTGAGGCCCAAACAATATTTGCTTTCTGATTCCTATATTTCGGCCCAGTTAGGGGCTAATTTGTTTTCGTTTTCGTTACGCACCTAAAAGTCCGAAATTTTAAAAAATAGTATTAAATTAATATAATATATTAAAAATAATATCAATATAATAAGATTAATATAAATAGTATCACGAGATCGGAATCCTGGATTCTGATCTAAGCTTTGATCGGATTCTGGGATTCCGATCCAAGCTTAGATCGGAATCCAGGATTCCGATCTTAGCTTTACTTTATATATATGGGTTCAGCTGCCTTCGCTCGCTCTGGACACATCTTTCCGCGCGAGAACAGTAAGTTTTTTTTTTTATTATTATTTATTTATTTATTTATTTATTTAGTTTATTAGTTTTTAATTTAGTAAATTAAATTAAAAATAGATAAAATATTGTAAAAATATTTAAAAAATCAGGAAAAATAAACTGTAAATTTATATGTAATTTATTAATTATATTGGATTTTTTTTGTCTTTTTATTTGTTTATTCACTACTTAATTAATTAGAAAAATAGATAATAAATTGTAAAATTATTTTAAAAATACGGAAAAATAAGAAAAAATCATATGAAAATTTATGTGTAATTTATTTATTTTTATTTTTTTTTGCTTTTAATAATTAAGATTTTGATAATTAAATATGGAAAAAATTAAAAAATGGTAATAATTGATGGTATTAATTAAAAATGTAAGAAAAAATTATTTAGAAGAGAGTCAATTCGTTTCTACTCCAGGTTAGCTTTTTTATATGTTTATTTTATTATTGTTTGAATAGAAATGTTTGTGAATTGCTTGTAGATTGATTGATTGATTGTAAAATTGTGAAATACAATGATTGTAAAATTGTGAAATGCTTGTGAAATGCAATGATTGAATTATTGATTCATTGATACTTGTGAAATGGTTGTGAAATGCAATGATTGTTTGTGAAATGCTTGAATGATTGATTCAAATTGGGTTGGGTTGGGTTCAAATTGGAATGAAATTGGGTTGGGTTGGGTTCAAATTGGGTTGTAATTGGGTTCAGATTTTTGGAAAACTCTCTCGGTACAGGGAAGATGCTGCCGAAATTTTGGTAGATTTTATACTTTATTAAATTTTAATTGTAGTAACAATCGAAATGCCAGTAATGAACAACAACCTGATGCCGCTTTCTGGAACGAGGCCGCTCAATTCGCCGACAATCATGGTGCCAGTAATCAACAAGAAATGAATGCAGAAGAAGATCAACCCTGGTGGGATGAAATTCTGCAACATGTAGATGATCAAGATCTCTAAGTATTTATTACTTTGTTTTTAAGTACCAAACTAAATTCAGTGTGTTCATTTATATTATGATTTTTTATGTACATTTTTCCTTTTTTATTATTTTAGTGTGCTGAATTATATTATGATTTTCATGTATTTTTCCCTTTCTTTTATTTTAGTGTGCTAATTTATATTATGGTTACAAAATTCAATTCTTCTTCTAATGGTGTGTATTTTTATAGGAAATTATCATCCCTATAATCGCTAAATATAAAGTGAACATATACATAAAACAAAGTGAACATATAAACGATCTAAGTGAACACATACAAACAAATAAGTTTAATGAAAATAAGTTGATGACAACAATTATTTTTTGTAAGTGTTCACTTAGATCGTCTATATGTTCAGCTTATTTACGATATATGTTCACTTTGTATTTACCGATGGCTGGGATGGTATATTTGCCGATGACACTTATAATTCCTGTATTTTTATATTATGAATTAAATGAAATAAATCTAATATTTAATTATAAGTTAATATTATAATTATTGCCATAAATAAATTTTTACATAAAGTATTATGTACTTATTATGTACAACATTTAACATAATTGAAAACTTTTAATATTAAAAATAAAACCATCCATATTAAATTAATATCAAAACTTTTAATATTAAAATATTATTCATAATATAGAATTATATTATATTAACATTATTCAAAATATCAAAAATCCAGTTCTAGACAAACTAATATTTATAATATATTAACTTAATATAAAAATTTTATATATTTAATTAATGTTTATAATAGAAGTATAATAAAATCATTAAAAACGACAAAAATTCGTGTTACAGCCCTGTTCGGAATCCTGGATTCCGATCTAAGCTTAGATCGGAATCCCAGAATCCGATCAAAACTTAGATCAGAATCCAGGATTCCGATCTTACGTTCGGAATCCAGGATTCCGATCTCGTGATACTATTTATATTAATCTTATTATATTGATATTATTTTTAATATATTATATTAATTTAATACTATTTTTCAATTTTTCGGCCTAAAAGTCTATGACATTGCATTAGTTTGATTTCTTCGTCTTTCGTTAAGTAGTTTGGGACATGGTAGCTTATTTATTTATTTGTTTTCATAACAAGAGGCATATCAATGAAAGCGATTATAAATAAGGAAATGGATTTATATTTCCTGGAAGAACATTTTAATGAAAAAAATTCTAAAACATTCAGATTGAAACTGTATTCTTCTTGGCTGGAAAGGAAAACCATTCTAGTGTTTTGTCTGGCGAAATTTGCTGGAAAAATTAAAGCAGCATATTGATATAAGAAGCATTTTGCCCTCAAAAAAAACATATAAGAAGCATTTTGATGCAAACAAATGTGAACAAGACAGTGACCGGAATTACTTTTGTTGACAAGACATTCAGATAAAAATACTTATGGCTCCGTTTGGATGCGTTGAGAATAAGGTAGGAAGAAGGAAGAAGGGAAGAAATTTATTGAGAAGGGGTAAATTTATTGGAAAGTGTGTAACTTTTGTGAAGAGTTTGGATGATTAGAAATAAATTTATTGGTAAAAAATGGTTATTCCTTATTCCTTATTCCGGAAAGAAGCCATCCAACGGAGCCTATGAGACAGCTAGATCATTTATTCTATTTCTACCACTAACCCTCCTTCAATTAGTTAATTTAGACATCCAAATTTGAATTTGTATTCCTCTTTAATTTGTTGCTTGACAGTTGTCACAAATCACCATTTTTGTTTAACAGTTTGATTCCCTTTTGCATGCACGTATAGTGCTGCTTCAAATATGAACCGTGAACTCCTTATATATAATTAAATACTTTATTGTTGGCTCCAGGCACTGTATTACCTTTTACATATTAATTAAGGTAACATGCTTGAAAGAAATAAAGTGAGGTCTGATGAAAAGACTGTGAACGATTTTAGAAGAAGGGACAAATTCTTAGCATTTATAGGAACATATTCTCTCCGGCCTTTTCTAAGTATGTCTTTATTAAATAAAGTAATATTCCAAAACATGATGGTTGATGATGAAGACGTATAAATTCAGATGTTTCTAGGTAACATTGTGTAGTCAAGAATTCTCGGATAAATTTTCCCTATCCCAAAATTAATGTCTTCAAGTAACAGTATTTCTAAGAAATATGAAGCCGACTGTCAGTGTCTTCACCGGTTCTTTTCTGGTAAAATCAAGGGCTCAATTCTCTTCATCAGTCTGTATGCATTATATTTTCAATTTCTAAAATGAAATTAGGCTTTATTAACAGAGGTTTTAGAAAGGAAGGAATTTCCTTGTACTTTATGAAATCTAACTCTGGGAATTGTTGAGAAATGTTGGACTTACCATTTTAAAATAATAGTGATTGGAATTTAGTGCATGCCAACTTTTCCTGTATTCATGTTTGGCTTTGGCAAAGCTACTTTTGGAACTCAAAATTTGAGAAGCTTGGTCAATTTCAATGTACCAAATTTCCAATTGTCAGGTTCACTGAAATCCAATAACATATAAAAAAAATAAACTCTCCGTATTTCCTGGATCAACAGGAAATTCTACATCAAGGGATGCAAGAACAATTTTAGAGATGTTTGCACAGAGGAACTTACAAGAACTAAACCTCATTTGTGGAGCCTACCAACGGATTTATAATCAAGATCTCCTTCACTTTCTCTCCCAACAGAACACGACCTTTGCAGTAAGTAATTCTGAAGACATTAATATTACTATTTTACCCATATATCCGTAAATGGCACCACTATCCTTTGCTTTAATTCTACCGTCTTCCCTTTAGGAGCAGATAGTATATATTGTATATTCCTTGATTATGATGGATTTCTCTCACAAATTCTACTTCCTCTATTTAATTCAAAATCCATGCAGAGGCTGGCTTATCTTAGAACAATCGCGCCATGTAATCGAGATGCTGAATTTATAAGAGAAGCTCTATTTGGTCGCAATTTAAATATCAACATGATCACTGAAATTATATGCACACGTCCTTCATCGCAGATTGTTTCTCTCAAACAAGCATATCAATCCCGGTATAATACAAGCCTTGGGCGTGATATCACATATAAGACAAATGGTACTTTGAAAGAGGTAATACTGCCTATGAGGTACTTCTTTTAATAAGAGCGTAACATACACAAAAAAACCTTTTTCAAAAACATTTGACACCTTTTCTTCTTCTATATCTAGGTTCTTCTAACGATTTTAAGCTCAAGCAACTATAATGGAGGTAGTGCCAATTCAACTGTGAGCATTTGTGATTCAAAATCACTTTACGAGGCAGTCGAAAGTGGCCAGTATATGGATGACAGGTGTATATTATCTCTGATTAAACAAAGAAGCACAGAACAATTAAAAGCTATCCTGAGGTCATACAAGCAGCTTTACGGCTATGAATTTTTGAAATTTCTGAAGAAAGAGAAATGTGGTGAATTCGGAAAATCTCTTCATGCTGTTATCAAGTGCATACAGTTTCCGGAAAAGCACTTCGCAAAGCAAATCAGACTATCAGTGAAAAATGGTAACGCACGGGAAGTACTCATCTATACAGTTGTTACAAGAGCAGGAGTTGATGTTAAAAATATAAATCAGGTCTTTGCGAAGAAAACCGGGTGGAGCCTTGAGAGCCTTATAAGGAACGAATTCAGTAGTAGCTCTCATGCTGACAAACATTTTGAATATGTTGGTGATTTTCTTGTAGCACTTATTAAAATTTGACGATTGGAGGTACTTGTGTGATGTTTTGCTCATTCTTACAAAATAAGATAAGCTACAAATTGAAGCGAAAAAATCAAATCTTTCCTCCGTAGGTCCCGATCCCTTCGCTCTTTCGAAAACAAGCGAAAAAAAAACCCCTTCTCCTTCAAACCCTAGACGGGGGAGGCGGCCGCCGCCGACCTCCCCCCACTCTCTTTTTTTTTTGTTCTACCCTCCCTTCTGGTACAGCCGGTATAAGGCGGTGATCTGTTGATTCGGCGGTTCGAGCGCCGGATGCCGTGCGATTTTCAGTCATGCGTCGTGGAGAAGTGGTTTGTTGTCGAGATTATGCAGTCGAGGTGCCGTGCGGTGCGGCTTCCAAGGGTGAGCGACTGGAATCGGCGTCGACCTCCCCGCCAATCTCTTTTCACTTCTTCCTTCCCCTTCTCCTGAAAGCACAACCAGCAGAAAAACAGTGAGATATGTTGATTCTGTTGTCGGGTGTCGTGCGATTATCGATCGTGCACAGTGGATACATGATTTGGCTGTTGAGGGTGCGCAGCAGCAGTGTCGGACGGCCGCCAGGGGAGCACGGCCGAGATTTGCGGCACGATCGTCGTGGATTTGCAGCCCTTGTGTGGTGCGACGTTACGGTGCACGGTGGAGGTGTGCTACGGCCATGTAGTGCACAGCCGAGTGCGGCATGGACGTTGCAGATGCCTAGCTTGTGAAGTAAGCACGTGGAATTTGGCAAGAGGCGGTCGTCGTAGGTGCACTTCAAGGTGTCGTTCCGGTCTGATTTTTTACTGTCGCGACAGTGGATGGTGGAACTCTACTCCAAATCTGGATAGAGCCTTAGTGCCAGTCTGTGGTGAGACCAGAAGCATCAATCATCCTTTTCATTTGCTTTTCGGAGGTATTGTTTTGCGGTTCTGCGTCAAGCGTAGTCTGTAGGCACTTCATAGGTTCTGGATTGGATTTGCATGAGTTTACATCGGTGTTAGGTATAGACATTGTTAGGAGTTTATACCGTTTATTTATTGTGACGTACCAGTTTTGATACTGGTATTTGTTTTCAGTTTTTATTGATATGTAAACTTTTGTTTTATTAATGGAAAATTGTCAGCAATTGCTGACCCTCAAAAAAAAAAAAAGATAAGCTACAAATTAATTACAATATTATTTAGTGATTAGAAAAGAGCTAAAACTTATGTAATAAGTATTATTATATTTTTTTTCAAGAACAGTGAACTTAATTACCATTTTTTATTTAAGAAGAGATATATTAATAGAACTTTTATTTAACAACGGTGATATATATGAATCAGTTCACAGTTATGCGATCCTGTTTCGAAATTCATAAGTTAATTGAAAACCAGTTTCATGCAGTAAGTCGACAATTTTCACACTTTTATTTTAGGATCATGCCACCATACATGCATTACATGTTTAGTGTCGAAGTTAGATGAGTTTTCAAAATTGTAACAATTCAATTGTTATCATGTTTGCCATTGCAATTCATGTCACGTTTTTAGTTTAAAATTTCATTACACTAATCAATGAAATTATTGAATTATATAATTTGGCATAAGAATTAATTCCTCTCTTTTATGTCTTTTAAAAATTTACCAGTTGACTTCAAAAGACAAAACATAATTCCGCAGTTGGCTGCGCAGCTGTATTTCTACAGTTCTCCCGACAGTTCTTCCATCTAGGCCGTCCGTTATGGTTCTTTCCATCCTGCCCGTCTGATTGGTTAGCTCCCATTTTGCCCCTTCGATCGCCTCTCTCTCTGGCTTTCTCCCTGATTGACATCCATCTCCTTTTTTCCATGTCGTTTCCACCTTTTCTCTCGCGACGTGGCTCCGTGGACTATGGGAATCGCAGCATCCATGTGGCCTGTGTATTGTCAGTATTGGCTGCGTGGTCGCGGTGTGTGTGCTATTGTGCCTTTCCGCTCCCCCCTTTTGTTCTGGTGCTCGGTGTTGGTGCATTTCGTTTGCCTCTCCCCATTTTTCTTTCGATTTCGCACTGTGTTGTGCCTAGTGGACCGTCTGTCTGTCAGGTGGGTCAGTCCTGCTGCGGTTCTGTGCTCTAGATCTTGCTCTCCGATTTTCGATTACTATCCCTACCTGCTCAGACTGTGTCCTTCGTGCAGTGTGCTGTGTTGGCTCTGGGTATATGTCTATCATTCTCTCTTTCTCCTGTGCGATCTGCCTGCTCTCAGCTTTACTGTGCTTCGCTCTGGTCCTCTGCTACTCTTTTCTTTCAATTGCAGTGTTTCCTTTTTTTCTTCTAATTTTTCTTATTGTGCATCTTGATCTCACTTCGATCCTTTCTTTTGTTGTATGTTTTGCAGGTGTGCAGGCTGGTCTGTTCTCTTTTTTCGCGGTACTGATTCTGTCTTCCTCTTTCTGGATTACAAGGTGATCGTTTTTTTCTGTCTGCTCTTTAATTTGGCTGATTTGATTTTGTTTGTTGTTCCTAGATTTCCATGCCTGTGTTGTCCGTTCTATACTGTTATTTAAATTATTCAGTACTGGTAGGTTGGTTATTTAATTCCTCATTCTTTCTCTATTTGGCATGCCGGCTCTAATTTTTCTCTTGCATGGAATGCGTATGCCCTGACCGTGTTTTTGTTATGGGGATACTTTTGTCCTGATTGCTGCCATTTTATTGTTCATCTTTTATTGCCTTCCTGTGTTTTTGCTTCTATCTATCTATTGTGTCAGGTTTTGTTAGTTTTGTTTCGTCGTCGTTACGTTTATTCTATATAAAAATGAAATTTCTATGTCGATCCCCTCATCATCTCATTCTTTTCTTGGTGTTGATCGTTATAGTGCTTTGTCTTTGTTTGTCTGTGTTGTCATTTTCCTTTGTTATTTCATTACTTTGTTTCTTTGTTGTTTCCTCATTATTTTTTCGCTGTTCTTTGTTACTTCTGTATTTGTACCTGCACTTCATTATTCAGAACATTTCATTGCTATCACAGCCAAGAAGAAATATTTATCAGCCATTATCCATGTTATCATTGTCTACAGCACTCTTATAATATTTACATTTTATATTTATGTCCTTTTTCTTTCTTTAACAGGGTGGCAAGATACAAGGACTCATTGCCGCAGCTGACTATGAGAGACTCTCAAATATTTTTGCTGAGGGTAATATAGTGGAGATATCCAGATTCAACATGGAAAATTCAACAAAAGACTACGAAGTTGTTCCTCATAAATGCATCATCAAGATAACAGGAGAGACAAACATCCGCCTCCTATCTTCCGATGCATATCCAATACCCATCTATAATTTTGATTTCCGACATTTCGAGGATGTCGGCACTGAAATCACATACAAAAAAGCAATTTTAGGTGTGCAAATAAGAATTTCACTGAAAAAAATATATTATTTCAATCCTATCTGCTATTATATAAGTACTTACCATTATATTTTTATAAATCTTATCCTTATTTTTACAGATGTCATAGGCAGGCTCACAGGCTTTAGTGATGTTAGAATCCCACCGACACAACCACACACAAGAGTTCGAACCATGTATCTCACAAACGAAAGGTTGCTGTCATAGATGTTCAATAAAACAGACATAACCCTACCACTTTCTTATGAATGTTGATTCGTTATTAAAAATTTCATAAAAAAACGTATAATTTCCTAATGACAGAGGCAAGGTGATGGATGTCGCGTTATGGGGAGGCTTCATCGACAAATTTGATATTGTAGCATTGCATGAGCAATCTCAGTCTTCCTCCATTGTTCTTGCATGCAATGGTCTTCAGATAACAGAATACAGAAGTAAATTAGCCAATCCAATCCGGCTACAAAAAAATATTTTCTCTATATTCATGTATACTGCCATACTAATAATAAAAACATCAAATGCAACAGGACTATATGGATTGAAGACTTATACCGGCACAAGATTCCATACTGACACTGCCATTCAAGAAATAGCAGACTATCTCCACAAATACTGGTACGCTATTCTCCTTTCATCATCTCTTTCTTTTTGTTTTCTTTTCACTAATTCAATTTATCGCACCATGATTTTTCCTGTACTGTGCTCATATTATCGATGATTTGCAAACCAAACGGCATTCCTTTTCCAGACAAATACTAATAGCACCTCTTATTCAACAAAACTTATACTGTGATTTCTTTGATAGCATGCCTTATGATGGCCGCCCTCTGCTTCTCAATGCAACACAAGAGATGTTTGGCTGTATCCCACAGGCGCAATCCTTACTTCCTAAACGAAATCCCATCAACCTAACACTTGCAGAACTGAACGCCCTGTACCTTGACAATTTTACTGTCAGTATTCCATTTAATCTTAAAATTTTATCATCAGAAAGCTTACTCTCATCAAAATTCAACACACAAAAACCCATATGTTCACCCATCTTCTTTTGTTCACATTGTTTGCTTTATATTATATTGCTTTTACCAATCACCATGGATGCATAAAGTAAAATTAATTTCTCCTCTGCTATTTTTTTCAGGAAACATTGTACCAGTTCCCAGCAAGGATTATCCAAGTCATCAATCCTTTTGACTGGCACTATTTAGCATGCACACAATGCCACAGAAAACTAGAGATCGAGGGCAAAGGCTTCTACTGTTCAGAGTGCAAAAAGAATCGCCGCCATAGTGTCCCATGGTACTTGCATTCCATTTCTAATTTTTTCCTCATCATGTGTCAAACACTATTTTTCTCGCCATCAAAACTGCCTACCATCTCTCAGGTACAGGATGAGGGTCCATGTAGCAGATCAAACAGATCAAGCTCAGCTTATGTTGCTTGGTAAAACTGCAGAAATGATTGTCGGCATTGATTCATTGACACTGAAAGCCGAACATGATAATGACAAAGAAAAGCTGCCACAAGCACTCCTTGCCATCGTCAACAAAGCATATATCTTCACCGTTTCAGGCAAGCAACCAGGTCCAGAGCACATATTCCGCAGCTACACTATTACACGGCATGACCCAGTCCCAGATAGTATGATGAATCTTTTGCCAGAACCAATCCTTCTCATCAAAGATTCATCGACACAACAAGAACAAACACCAGCACCACAAACACCATATATGGACAAAGGAAAAAATATCATCCCATCTTCCACTAGCACAGACCAAACTGATGATACCGTATCAAAAAAAAGGTACAATGTTCTGCACTGCCCTCTACACTCTCATTCCTCAGTAAATGCTCATTTAGAAAATATGATCATGACACATTATATTTTTTCCTCCATAAAACAAATACATGAAGAACCTCCCCAGAGGAAGCAGCACCACAGATAGAGCCGCATACAAAAATCAGGCGGAGGCTGATATATTAATCCCCTCCATCAGAAGAAACAAATAGGTATTACCGAAACTACACTTCTCCATGGGTGAATTAAAATAAAAATTGCTAAAATGCAAGTCAATGTACATAACCTCGCAAATGTTTACCCTCCTGTATTTCCATACACTTTGTGCTGCAGAAAGAAAGGACAAAAATACTAACATAAACACCAACCTCTCCTATATCTCCCAAAGATTCATAAATTCCATACTATCCCTACTGCAAAAAAAAAAAAATTATCAGACTCTCATATAAGCACATTGGTTCATATTTACAGTGCTGCTGGCCTAGAGGACCCGCTGCAGGATGATCCTGCAAACCCCAACTGATGAATGGACTCTCTCTATCCGACCTCCTCATGCATTGTGTCCTCCTCATGCATTGTGTATACCACAACTTTTGTTTTATCCTGCAGAACAACAGTAGCGCATTGTTTTGTAATATAACTTGGGCGCCCGTTCACACACTCATAATCTGCCTACCTTGCCAAAATAGCCATCATGCAACATCTAGATGCGGCTCCTTTACTTTTGTTAAACATATGGCCATGCATGATATATGCTGGACTTAGAACTGGAAATCAATGCACTAGCATTCTAATTGTGTAGTGCATTTCTTTCCTCATAGCTTTCAGTTTCAGTGTACCTACAATCTATCTATAACCATCTAGGGTAGCTATCAGCTAACCTTTGTTGGATCTATACTCCTATATGTACATACTATCAGAACTACTTTGTATCATCTGCATTTCATCTCTTCAAATGCTATCAAGACTGCCTTCTATTATTCTCCGTTTCATCTCTTCAAATGCTATGAAGACTACCTCCTCATACCTTTACCAAAGAAAATTAGATCACGCAACGCGCGACCAACCACTAGTATCCATTAATCGTTGATTAAATGATTCGATCAGCCCCACTTTCGACCTTGTAAGCTGTGTTTGGATGAGTGAGGAAATAAGGGAATAGCTTCTTCCTACTTTCAAATTTATTATAAACAATTCAAATTCTTCATAAAATTACACACTTCCCAATACTTCTTCCCTTATTCCTCTGCTCCGTTTGGATAGGTGTGGGAAGAAGGGAAGAAGGAAAGAAGTGGAAAGAAGTATTGGAAAGTGTGTAACTTTGTGACGAGTTTGAATTGTTTATAATTTTTTTTCTTCCTTCTTCTTTCTTCTTCTTCTTTCTTCCTATATCCAAACGCACCCCTTATTCCCACACCATCCAAACGGGATTACTACAAATTTCTCCTGTTCATCTTATTAAATTTCCTGACAAGTCGGAACTTCACCCAAATTAAACCTCAGCCCAAGCCAAAAAAAAAAAAAAAAACCCAGCAATTACTTTACCTTTTTCCCGCTTTGTTTACCTTTACTTTTCCACTGGGCTGAGATTATCTTTTATTTACTTTTCCTTTCCCGCTGGGCTGAGATTGAGTTAACAAAAGTTTTTACCCAACACTTTGCATAATTGTGTGTCGCTCTCGCTCTGATAAGGACGATTCACAAATCTTATAATTTGTTCCTTAATTAAAAAAAATACTGATTTAAAGTTGATAAGTTTGCCAATAAATCCCTTAATTACTTAACGTAGATTTCAATGTTACTAGAATTGATTACTATGCAACGCTATTTTTTGTGGGGAGAAAGAGAGATTTAAATTAGACTTTGAAAAAGAACATTGCAAAAATTTGAGAATGCCAAAAGTTTAGATTTTTAACGAGTTTGGATTTTGGAATGAAACTGCTGCCTGCAGTATTTTTGGATCACAGCTAGTAAATTAGAAAAAAAAAAAACGGCGTGTCATGTGTGAAACACAATAGATAGTCGATGTCTAGTATGTCTAAAAAAAATATATGTGTTCACCATGCAGTAAGTGTGTTCGTATCGAACACGTTGCATCGAGTGTCGTGTGAGCATAGACCGAATTAGAATTTCTTTGATGAGATTCACATACCATATAATTATGAATTCATATATAATAACTACATAATAATAATAATAATAATAATAAGTAAATTAAAATTGAGAAATAACTCTCGGTCTAATAGCAAAGGGCAAAGCACCTTCAATAGAACTCGAGGTTCGAAACCCGACGAGAGGTCGTTTGTAATATTTAATTTCAAATTAAGCCAGAGAACTTGATCCATCTTATTTTAAAAGAATAATTAAATTAAAATTATGGGATCAGTTTTTGTTTTTAGGGAGTTGAAATGTAATTTTACTAATAAAAATGCATATATAATGCTAAAAAATTTTATAGATATTGGTAATACTATAATAACAAGAATATCGCTGACACCTCTTTGGACAATGTAGATCCGTCAATGCGTTATGCATGTGAGTTGACACATCTAGGAAAGACATGCGACTTCTTTTGACGTGCTGATTGTATCGTATTATTAATATTTATTGAAAATTAAAATTTCAAGAAAATTAGTAAAAAAAAAATGTAAATTTGGTTTCAATATGAAAATAAGATTGAATGGTTCATATCAGTTATTTGCACTTCTGAATTTGAGATAAGGCTGAGTTTGACGGACTCTCTGTCCATATCGCTTTGATCGTACTATTTTTTTTATTAATCTAATTTTATCAGTTATTCTTTAAATATTGTAATCATCAAATATATTTTATCGTCAATGTGCTTATTTTGACAAGTAAAAGAAAATTTTCTCAGACGATTATTACTCCAAATTTACTCTCTTTTTTTCTAAAGCTACAAACACCATCCGGACTACAAAAGTCTGGGCTCTTCACGGGCTCACGGCCGTGTGCCCGTGTCACAGTTCAAAAGCTGAGCTTGCAAAACAAAACCATTGTCCAGACTCCAGCGCCACGTGGAACCAATACCCAGTACAGCTGGCACACAACAAATGCATTTTTACATAAATTTACCAAGTTACCCCTTCTTTTATCTCGTTCATATCCCAAGAGAATGGTATGATGAAAAGTATTAGTATCCTAGCCAGCCGTTGCGAAACCCTAGGGGCACTTCTGTCACGGGATATTCCACCCAAAAAAAATTAATTAACAAATCATTCCATAATCTCTATCCACTAATCAAAATTTAAGTCAGGTGTTTTACCAATGACCCCATTCTAATACTGCGCCATTCTCGTTTCCCCATATCAAACTATTTCCTACTCCAAGCACACCAGGTAATATGTATTACTACATCTACAGAGCCCACATTCAGCGTTTCGGTGTTTAGAAAAGTTTTACACCGAGAGCAGCTGAAATTAAGATATGTTAACCTTTAAATGCGCTCTTGTACGAGAGGGAACAGAGAAGAGCAGAGAAGATTTTGACTACTAAACCTTTTTTCCTTTTTTTTCCTTCTTCTCTTCACCTAGACTAGAGAGAATCCAAACTTGAGACCCTCTCTCTGTGTCACTGTGTGGCTTTACTTTTAGTGGTCGCCATTTTTCTTTAATAGGTTTGTCTTTTGTACCTGTAACCTTTCTCTTTTCTCACTACTCTGACGGTTCCAGTTATGGTTTAAGCTGGAAATAGCAAGGTTGTTTGGTGGGTATTTAATGCCATTTTATCTCTTCCATGAAAGGTTTGGTCGGTGTTTAAAGCCCAAGTTAGAGAATTTGAGTTTGAACCACTGTTTCTAGAAAAGTTTTTATGCTTTTACTACTGGTCTTTACTTTATGAAATTTTGGGGTTTAATTTGGGCTTTGGGTTGGTGTTCCTCTAGTTTGTGTCTAATAAAGCTTCAGACTTTGATGAAAAGGCCAGTAATTAAGGTTTTTTAAGAAAAGTTTTGTGGTTTTTTTTATGCACTCTCCATATTATCCAGATTCCAGTAAAGTTTTTTTTTTCCCTTTTGTTTTAGGTTGGTTAGTCTTTGATAAAGCTTGATACTGTTTTAGGCTTTTATGAAGATTTCCAAAGGGGCAACTTGTTCAATTTCAAAGAAAATCAGCAAAATTGGGGATTTGAAGAGCTGTGAAGTCACAAGCTGATGCAACAAAAGACATCCAATGGGTCTATCAAGCTCTAAAGACGATCACAACACAGCCCTTTTATTATGCAAAGGCCGAGTTAGCTTTGTCAAGCATGCAATTGACTCGAGGTATGCCTTGTCAGCAGCTCAACTTTCCTACTTACAATCTCTCCGCAATGTGGGTCAAGCTCTGAGGCAATTTGTGGAAGCTGAGACCTCAACTGAGCCAGCTCAGTCGCCATCTCACTCTTCCTATGCTTCTCCATCCCCTTCACCTATGCCTCACCACAACTCACTCTTAAATGGCACACCGAGTCCATTTGAGAAAAATGACAGTGTCAATTACATGAGAGCAAGCGGGGTTATTCCTGTGCAGGTTTGCATAAATCTGAATGAGACACATTTTATGCAAGGAGAGAATTCATCATGGGATTTCTTTGACCCTATCAGTAGGGAGCCAGCACGGAACAGTTCAAACACAAATAAAGTGGATTTGGCCTCTCTAACAGATGAAGAGGCCGAGCTTGAATTTTCAACCCCAATTGGAAAGGCTGAGGCTTCTGACAAATGTAGGCCTGTTAATGAAAAAGGGAAGGATGAGAAGGGGGAAGATGCATGTCAGTTTATAACTCATAGAGCTAAAGATATGGTGTCTAGCATGAGAGAAATTGAGCATCAATTTATCAAGGCAGCTGAGTCGGGTCATGAGGTATCCCGTATGCTTGAGACAAGGAAGATCCGACTTACTATATCTTCTCAGACTAATGGTATGGCCTCTTTTTAGTTTATTTTCAATTTTTATTCTTGTTGGCTTTTTGGTTAATAATACTTGGGTTGTGTATGTGCGAAAAACCACCCACATTTTACATATTTGCATCCAGTCTATACATCTTTTGCAAATAGAACAAAGTTGGGTCCTTTTAAATACAAAATGGCATTTTATAACTTTCCATCAACCGAGAAAGCGATATCTATCCCTATTTAGTTCCATGAGACCATGACCAGTGTGAATATGAATAGCCATAGTCAACACAACTTTTCTATGAAAATTATAACCCCTTGAAAGCTCAATTATTCTTGAATGATACAACTAAAAATTTCTCAAGTTTTTTTAATCCTTTAAAGTGTCCCAGTAGCTGCTCAGACCATATAGCTACATCAAATACAAATGAGTTCGTGAGAACCCGGATTGTTCAACTGGTTATTACCTCTGCCAGAACAGTCAAGCTTTGATCTCTTCTCATCCTCATTCACAAAAAGTCCCTGGTTAACAATTTTAATATTCTGAGCCCCTACATTACCTAGTTTTGGTTTTCAGATATTCATATTTTCAGTAATTAATTGAATCTGGCCCTTTAGATCTCCTTGTCATTAAGATCACCAGGTTTAACATAATAGTCAATTAATATGATTAGTCCAAAATTAGAAATGGTTCATTAAACCTGGTCAGTCTGTTTTACACTGGAAGTTCAGATTCGAATATGGGGGGGTGGGGGTTGGGGTCTCTTCTCTATGCTCCATTAACAGAAGCTAAGAGCTCAATCCAGTTAAGAAAGCTACATATATGTATTTGTTTATTAATATTCTCTCAATTAGTAGTACGAAGAATTTCCAATACAAGATATTTGGAATAATCTACTACTACTAAGTACTAACAAACAACTAAAGTTTCTCCTAAGAATGTTGAACAATAATAAATGTTATGATGCTTTATTATTAAACTATATCACATGTAAACTTTTTATGGTATATGCACTTGGTCATCTTTCTATTGATGATATATCTTTTGAGCAATATACTGTAAAAGTATAAAAAATACATATGATGCAATATACTGGAAGTGTTGGGTGCTATTCACAAATACCCTTCATTTTCATTATTCACCAAATACAGCTGAATGATCGTGCACATTGCAAAAATGCAGGTATCTACTTGATGCTTTCATCTTACGTTTTTTTTATTTATTATTATTTTTTTTGTTTACAGGGAAAATGCCACAATCTGCTGTGCTATTGCCTTGTCTAATCTGCTGCAAGGCAAATGGTAATATAGGAAATGGTATGTTTATCTTCAATATTCTGTCCTTTCTTTAGTTTAGAAAATTTCATGTACCCCACAAAATGAAATTTTGCCATCAAAGCCTTGGATTCCTGGGAAATTGGAACTACCACTACTGACTACATTGATGCAGTTAACAAAATATGATGATCTGGGAAAGGGGTGGTTTTGAATCTAAGCATATACTGATTATTTAATCAAATAGCACTTTAGGCCTTTGACACATGGTCGGTATCCTCTTGGAGTTCTTTGAGAAAACATAATTACTTTCCTATCTTCTTCAGTTATTGAGAGATGATAAAATGTAAAATTAGTATGCCTAGAGAGAGAATAATTACTAAGGAGGGATAATCTCATGTCTATCAAAGCAAATGTTTTTTTAAAAAAAATAAAATGGGTTTTGGAGGGCCGGGGTGTGCAATTTGATGAAAATATAGCGATATTATCAACTCTAGTCATTAGATTTCTTCATAAGAACATGTAGCTGGACCTCCTTATTTTAAAACTACAGAAAGAGTCTGTGCAGAATGGGCAGTCTACATGCGAACCCATATTTTTTCTTAATGTCTTTCAAAAATTTCTAATCCCTTTTTCTTTATTTTAAAAATATGTCGATAACATTCTTCATACATCATTTGAGAACATTGAGAAAGGTGTAATTTAGTCACTATCGATGAAGAAAGTTATTTCTTAGGACTAGACGTTATACATTTCTCTTCTTTGTAACATTTGCATATTTGTGTTTCTTATAAGAATCCTTTTTAATAGAATCTGAGCAGGACCTGGCTAAGGTTATAACTTGGAACCGCTCGGTTTCGTCACAATCGTCGTCTTCTATGAACCCTCTGGTTACTCAGTCTAAAGACGAAACAACTGAAAGTGGCAGCGATTTCATCGAGGAGTTCTCTATGATATCAGGAAGCCATTCGTCAACTCTAGACCGACTCTATGCTTGGGAGAGAAAGCTTTATGATGAGTTGAGGGTCAGTTTCCTGTTGTTTTAATCTTTTTTTTTTCCTTTCTGATTTTTCAAAAAAGAAAAGAAAAATCAAGTTAACAGTTCCCTGTACTTAAGAAACTACAAAATTAGACCCTGGTATTGATCTGTGATCATCTTTGCCATTTAAAAGAACTTGTTCTTTGAATGACAGAGTGTTAATTTAGGAGGAAAAAACTATCATCTTGGTTTTAACAGCCAACCACTGCTCACATTAGCAGTGGCCTTCATTTTGTAGAAGGAGAAAAATGGTGTGTGTTTTGCAAAACCTCCCCTTTATCTTTTGAATCAGCATTGAAAGTCTTCAATTATACCTGCGAAATTGAGTGTACAAGTATGGGCAACTCCACCTATGCCCCCGGTTATCAAGCATCTCTCTTCTAAAAAATGGCTAAAGTTCTTCTTGATTCTCTCTTTTCATGTGAAGGCATCGAGGACGAATAGTTTGCATAGGTTTTAAAATTATTCGTGCTTTACAAGTGGCACAGATAATTATTCTTTAAAAATTATATTTTGATTATAGCTTCATTTTCCAAGTCTGACAAGAGCATTTGAATGATTTTCCCAGTTATAATTAGGAGGAAGGCATAACTACTTTGTTTCAGAAATGAGTGCATATTATAGAATTTCCATATAAGGATGTCGGGTTGAAAACCTAATGAATGAGATGTGACCGCACCAGCTTTGAGGGTAATAGCAGACAAAAATTATTGGAATCTTGTTGTTTATTTGCAACTTCAGCAAGTTCTACGAACACAGGGTCTAGTTCTTTAGGTATCATGCTGTCTCTGTGCTTTACTGGTGAGTCTGGTGACACTATTGTGGTATTATTTTTGTAATTTGTAGGCTAGTGAATCACTTAGGAAGGCATATGATCAAAAGCGCACAATATTGAGGCAGCAATTTGCACGAGATATTGACAAACGTGCTATTGACAAAACTCGAGCTACAGTAAAAGATTTGCATTCACGACTGATGGTGGCAATCCAGGCAGTTGATTCCATCTCTAGAAGGATTGAGAAATTACGTGACGATGAATTACATCCTCAACTAGTGGAATTGGTCCAAGGGTATAGTTTATCTTTTTATGGACTTCTTCTATTGACTTTTGCAGGACATATCTAAACTCTAGCATTTTATGCTTATGCAGCTTGACTCGAATGTGGAGAGCTATGCTAGAAACCTACCATGCACAACAGATTACCATCTCACTCGCATACAACACAAAGGACAGCAAATCCCCAACAACAGCAGAACCCCAAGCTGAATTGCAAAAACAAGCCCTAATACATCTCCGTACAGAAGTAGGTTGTCTTCAATCAACATTCTCAAATTGGGTCAAACACCATAAATTATATGTTCAATCTCTCAACTCATGGCTTCAAAATTGCATTCTACAACCACAAGAGAGGTCCAGAGGGAGGAAATTGACCTTCTCACCCCGACGGGCCCTCGCTCCACCAATCTTTGTATTGTTACGTGATTGGTCCAATAGTTCTGTGACAACGCTGTCAGAAGAAGCAATCGATTCCATAAAATTGCTCTCCTCTGAGCTAAATGAGACAAGCAAGCATATTCCAGAAAAAGAGGTGGAGAATGGAGAAATGAAGTCAAAATTGGGGGTGGTGCAAATGAGTCTTGTCAGATTTTTTGAACAAATGAAGAAATTTTCAGAAAGTTTGATCAAGGTATATGAGAATGCTAAAGAGGAAAGCGAGAGAGCAAAAGATGCTTATATTAATGGCACTACCTTGAACTTGTAACTTCCATTTTATTTTTTAGGAGGAAGATTTTTGTTAGCAAGGTGACCTTAGTCATAACAGGAATATATACATCCTCTTTTGTTTTAAAGAAGCTTTAAGTTAGCAAGGTGTCATCAGAGTATGTTTTGCTGAATCAAATTATTAGTATAACTGATGCTATTTTCACTTGGATATAGGTTGTTATGTTTACTTTTTATAATCCAACAAGAAGAATACAACCAGGACCATTCAGGGATTTAAAAAAAAAAAACATTTGCCATTAAATCGAATCAGAAGTCCAGATATAAATAAAATAAACTCCTAAGTTCTAAGAAGTAGATTATTAAAATAAGGAGGGGGCAATGTTCAATTCATACATAATCAGTCAGACAAGAATTCACTCCCAAGTTCTTTCTCCTCTTATAAAAATAAAAATAAAAAATATATAAATGTATGGTTTTTTGCGGAAAAAAAAATATTTGCCAAATAATAGAAGTACAGAACACATTATGGTACTAATTCTTGCCTGCTTTTGGATCGTTGGAAGAAAGAAGAAGAAGAAGGAAGAAGAAGAAAAAAATTTATAAATAATCCAAACTCTTCACAAAGTTACACACTTCTCAATACTTCTTCCCACTTATTCCCTTATTCCCTTCTTCCCACACCTATCCAAACGCACCCCTTGAGATGCTACTGTGCCAATTGAAAAAGAGCCAGCCAAACCGAAGACATCTTTGCAACCGATATGTAATAGCTGAATATTAGAAGTAGATCGCGCCTCACTATTATGGTACAATGTCTTCTAGAAGAGTACAATATATTAGACTCTAGCATTCTCTAATAAGAAATACAATTCTGTTGTAGATCAAGTCTTCCGTGAAAAAGAATTGCTTGAACAAAAGAATTCGAAGACCAAACTGACAGCCAGATAAAAATACATGCTCAACACTCAACATGCAACATGTCAAACTTGGAAGCAACTAACAGATCTCAACAAAAAAAAAAGTGCAACATAATATGAAATCAACAACATTCAAAATCAAATGAAGAAGAAACTCATTCAAAATACTCTAAAAAAGAGATCATCCAAAGCATAATAGTTACTACAGACAACACCAACTGTATGTAAAACAATCTCTGATATTCAAGTACACCAAAATGCCTCCAAACAAACAAAAAAAAACAACAGACAATTAACTCCACTAAACTACCACACAAGGCCACCGCCGATCTAGAACCCAGTTCTGCATCCAGACACCAGAAATTAAACCAGCATACTCGTCAAACCGACTATTATTAAAACCAACCATCCCAAAACAGAGAGAGAGAACAATCTCACTCATTCATTTCTTCTTCTGGGCGGCCTTGGTGACCTTGGCACCAGTTGCATCCTTCTTTTCAACAGCCTTGACAACTCCAACAGCAACAGTCTGCCTCATATCCCTGACAGCAAACCTACCAAGAGGAGGGTACTCAGAGAAGGTCTCCACAACCATGGGCTTGGTGGGAATCATCTTAACAAACCCGGCATCACCGTTCTTCAAGAACTTGGGCTCCTTCTCAAGCTCCTTACCAGACCTACGATCAATCTTGGTTGTGATCTCAGCAAACTTGACTGCTATGTGAGAGGTGTGGCAGTCGAGAACAGGTGCATAACCGTTGCTTATCTGACCAGGGTGGTTCATGATAATGACCTGGGCGGTGAAGTTAGCGGCCTCCTTGGCAGGGTCATCCTTGGAGTTAGAGGCAACATAACCACGCTTGAGATCCTTGACAGCAACGTTCTTTACATTGAAGCCGACATTGTCACCGGGAAGTGCCTCCTGGAGAGCTTCATGGTGCATCTCCACAGACTTAACTTCAGTGGTCAGACCAGAGGGACCAAATGTCACAACCATACCTGCAGTACAAGATCAATGGATAAGTGCCATTACAAATTATCACAAGATGAAAATAGAATGATCATATTCTTCCAGCTTTAATCATATTCTTCATCCATTAGTACTGAGGAATAAGAAATAAATAGAATAAAACAATTACAGTATGAAAAACCCTATTATATCCAAAGGAACATACTTCCTAGAAAGAAATATCAGATAGTCGATATTAACAAAGGAGAATATCCAATTATAGCACAATTCTCTTTTTCAGTAATGTTCTAACAATCAATATTAACAAAGAATAAATAAGATGCGAGTACAATACCAGGCTTGATAATGCCAGTCTCAACACGACCAACTGGGACAGTTCCAATGCCACCAATCTTGTACACATCCTGGAGTGGGAGACGGAGGGGCTTGTCTGAGGGACGCTTAGGCTCATTGATCATGTCAAGGGCCTCAAGAAGGGTGGGGCCCTTGTACCAATCAAGGTTGGTGGAGCGCTCAATCATGTTATCTCCCTCAAATCCAGAGATGGGTACAAATGGGATTTTATCGGGGTTGTACCCGACCTTCTTCAGGTAGGAGGAGACTTCCTTCACAATTTCATCATACCTTGCCTTGGAGTATTTGGGGGTGGTGGCATCCATCTGCGAAGCAAAGCAAAAGTTGGAACAATCATTAAAGCAGGACTTGAAAACAAGACTATCCACAGCATACACTTCCATAATTCTAGAAGGGAATGCTACAAACCGTTTTAAGTCCAGATAGTTTATTTAACAAATGATGCGACTTCCTGACAGTATTAAAATCACAATAACCGAACTACCAATAAAATCTTACAATAGTAAAGTGCATTAATTTATCATCTAAAATGGTAACAGTTTCATAAATTGAAACAAAAACTAAACAAAATTGCACCTTGTTGCAGCAGCAGATCATCTGCTTCACACCAAGGGTGAAAGCCAGAAGTGCATGCTCACGGGTCTGACCATCCTTGGAAATACCAGCCTCAAAACCACCAGTGGTTGAGTCAATGATGAGCACAGCACAATCAGCCTGAGATGTACCAGTAATCATGTTCTTGATGAAATCCCTGTGGCCAGGAGCATCAATAACTGTGCAGTAGTACTTGGTGGTTTCAAACTTCCAGAGAGCAATGTCGATGGTGATACCACGCTCACGCTCGGCCTTGAGCTTGTCAAGCACCCACGCATACTTGAAGGACCTCTTGTTCATCTCAGCAGCTTCCTTCTCAAAACGCTCTATCACACGCTTGTCAATGCCACCAAGCTTGTAGATAAGGTGACCAGTGGTGGTGGACTTTCCTGAGTCGACATGGCCAATGACCACGAGACTTATGTGAACCTTCTCTTTACCCATGGTTTGAAAAGTTAAAGCTACATAGAAGGATAAAAGCTTGTCAGCGTTTAGGTTGAAGTATAAAAATAACCTATCTATTATGAATTATATTGGCAATTACAATCTATGTTCCGTTTGAGAGCTAATTGTGCAAAAAAACTGTAATTAAACCGTTCATAGGGTTAAACATAGAAGTGAACCAGAGAACAAACTACTACAAATCTACAACATCATTCAAATATATCTGTTTATGTTTCAAGCAACTTATGCAAGCGAAATCAAACTGTTTGCAATTAAGTAGTTCCTAGACTTTAACACCAGTACTTTTAACAGATGAAGGTAAAGAGTACACAATCATCTGCCTTCCAAGTGAACTTCTATTTTAAGATTCTGTCCTAATAATCCAATTTATACAAAATTACAAACTAATAAAAATGTTTTTGACTTAAAAAACCAGATCTGAGAAAGTTCAGGGGATAAATACAACAAAACTATTTTAATCTTATACAAGCATCAGAAATGAACATGCTCAAACCAGATTTGTTCAATTAAATTAAATTTGAGCCCAATAAACAGATCTAGGATGAAATGGTCGTAATTGACCACAAAGCACTAAACGATGTCATACAAAATCGCAATCAGAACAACACATATCAAATCAAACCCTAATTGCAATTCAGAACAAGCTGATTCTTATTCTTACAATATCGAATGGGGATGAGGAGAAGAGCTTACCAAAGAGACCAAAGAGGAGATTTGAGTTTGCGACGAGGAATTGCGGCCGCCTTCGCTGCTGTTCTCGTTTATATAGAGAGACAAGATTACGTTATTGCCCTTAGGGTTTATCCGCGTCGCAGGGGTATTTCAGTATTTGCCTTCTAGCTATATCGGGTCAAAACGGCGTCTGGATGACTAATAAATAGAATTAACTTAAAATTAATTTTAAAACTAGTAGATGATGGTGTCGTTGCCATAAATTATTGTGTCACAACTCACAAATATTTTTACTTTAATTTTTTTAAAAAAAATATTTTAAATTTTAACATTCGGTTTTAACCATTGATTTGTTTAATTTCATAAGAAATGTATTTCTATACATCCATACAATTTTATAAGTTTTGAATATGGTTATATATATATATTAACCCTTCACATAAATGTATTTAGTTCCGCAATTTAATATGTCACTAGAAACTCGTAATATTTTAATTCTTCGCAGATCACTAGATTATTGTGATTTGTGATATATTAGAAAGAGTTTTGAATCTCTAAAATTGCTATAATTAATCTTAGTTACTACAACTGTTGCATCAAAAATTCAAAATACAAAAATTCAACATCTAGCTTTTGAGAAATAGATAGGACTGATACTCGGACTCCGTCCATGTAGATTCGACCCTTAACTTTATCCAACAGTTAGGCAGGTAAAACGAAATTTTTATTTGAACTCTCCCTTTGCCTCGATTGCTAATATCAGTGCCTAAATTAACATTGATTGAAATGCCTAATTTTGATTTAGTTTTATTATTTTGCAGCATCATGTGGTAATAAAGTTAAGATCGTTCGAAATCCGGCTGAAGAACTTTCATAGACATTTAATTTAAAAATAAGTTGGGAGACTTGACCCCTGATTTATCTTAAAAAAAATAAAGTTAAGATCATTATAACATACGAAGTTAGTCAGACATTTTTAAGAAGGAAAATTAATTAAATGTTGTGATAGTTATTTGCATAGATCTATCTGCACCACAAGTGCAGTAACAATACGCTATTGTGCTATAACATGCAGTTAGATAGGGAAAGAATGAAATCAATTTTGTACCGACAAATATCGATCTTTTAGATCTTCATCTATTGTGGGGAAAAAAAATCTAATGTTAATTATAAAAATGTTTAGTCTTTATAATTTTTCACTTCTTTAATTTGGTTATGGTCTGAGAAGCTCCAGCCGAAATTGGACCATGAGAATGAGAGCATCAAGCCGAGGTGGAATTTTTGTTGCTCAAGGTCTTGAATTTCAATACTTTTTCATGAGCCTTTTTCTTTATTTTAGACATAACTAAATATTTGACCAGTAAAGAGCGAGAAGAGGCATTCATTTTATAATACGTGATTAGTAAACTTCTTTTAGGATGCGTTTGGATATAGGAAGAAAGAAGAAAAAGAAGAAGAAAGAAGGAAGAAAAAAAAATTATAAACAATTCAAACTCTTCACAAAGTTACACACTTTCCAATATTTCTTCCCACTTCTTCCCTTCTTCCCACACATATCCAAACGGAGCCTTATAGTAATAAATCAGTCAAGAAAATCATGCAATTCTATATTAGTTTGACGTTCTTTAGGCCGGTTCGTTTAGTTTTTCTATTCGAAATATTAATATGATGAAATAGTATTATATTCCTCAGTCTATGTTCAGTCCCTTAAATAAACTTTTGTTTATATTAGTATTAATAGACGTGTCCAAGGATCAGGTCAGCGTGATACTCATCACAAATTGAAAATGCAAGGAAATAAACAAGCAATTAGTCGTAATCATGAATGAGATGAAAAATGAGATTGAGTAACCTTCAAATCCAGGGGGTTTCCAGTCCCCGCAATCTATTATCGACTTTTCGATTTCAGCCTCCCTTTGGGTCGAACCGTTGCTCTCATTTTCTATATTTTTTTGTTGTTCCTTTATATAGTCTTGCGTTGTGCCTCACTAATCGGGACAGTATTAGTGAAAGTTATTAGCCGCTGCATATTAGTCACAATTTTTGTTGCTTTTAATTTCATATAATTTTCAACGAACAGAAAATAGAACTATAATATATTAAATATTAAAATCAAATAAAAATAAGAAATATGAAAAAATAAATTAAATAGGGCAAGCGCGATGAAAAAAGCCATCCTGAGAGAGTAATTGAAAACTACCATTTGGTAAACGAAAATAATAAGTTTGCTTTTCTTGTGTAAAAAGATAGCACAATGAAGCTACCATTCACTAACCATAAGTGCCAATATGCAGATAACAAATTTCTACCCCATAAAATATAAAATAACACCTAAATGTAACGGCTACTGTAATCTGAGAGATGCGAATATTCATTATTCATCGACTTCATGAGATGAAAGTAATAAAATAGACGGGTGAACCGAACGGGTCATTGCAAAGTGCAAACCAATGTGGAGTAGCCAAGTAGTTGATGTAGATCGTAGATCGAGTGCACTAACTCTTCTATAACAAAACACAATGTTTCCCGGTAGCAAGCAATTATGTTCTCTTTGTGTAAAGAGAAATACAATTTTCTTGTCAATCAAGTCTTTCGTGGAAAAGAAATACTTAAA
Organism: Rhynchospora pubera; assembly: GCA_028095005.1. Lineage (NCBI taxonomy): Eukaryota > Viridiplantae > Streptophyta > Magnoliopsida > Poales > Cyperaceae > Rhynchospora > Rhynchospora pubera. Next base: position 49,958 of record JAMFTS010000012.1, on the reverse strand, counting down.
CAACAGATACGAAGAGCAAACTCACAACCAGACAAATTAGAAGATGCATACTTAACAGCGCAACATAACATGGAATCATCAATCAATTCAAAATGAAAAATAAACTCATTCAAAATAGTCTACTTACTTAAAAGTAACAAGAAAATTGTCCAAAGCATAGGGCACCTACACACAAGACACTGTATGTAAGCGATCTCTAATATTCAACGTACACCACAAAATGCCACAAAATAAAAAGAGAAAGAAAAACAACAGACAATCGAACATTAAACTACTAGACAAGACCACCGCCTATCTAGAACCCAGTTCTGCATCCGGACACCAGAAACTAAACCGAAGGACTTGTCATATCGACTAGAGAGAGAACTCTCACTCATTCATTTCTTCTTCTGGGCAGCCTTGGTGACCTTGGCACCAGTTGCATCCTTCTTTTCAACAGCCTTGACAACTCCAACAGCAACAGTCTGCCTCATGTCCCTGACAGCAAACCTACCAAGAGGAGGGTACTCTGAGAAAGTCTCGACAACCATGGGCTTGGTCGGAATCATCTTAACAAACCCAGCATCACCATTCTTAAGGAACTTGGTGTTACACAACAAAAATTTTAAACTATGATTTTTGCACCTATAATTTATTTATTTATTTTCTTATTCTTCAGTCTTTGAATTTTATTTTCTGTCGGTAATTAGCATTTGGTGATTTGTTTGATCTCTACTTTGAGTGCTTTAGTTCTTGTGCATATTCTTGATTTACTTGAAATAAATGTTGGCTTGTTAATATTTCTAAAATTTCCAAAAATGTAAATGATTCTGAAGTTATTTTCGGATTTTATTTTCAATAAATTCTATGTATTTTAAATAATTGAAGAAGGAAATTATTCTTATCATAAAAATCAAAGAGACCAAAGAGGAGATTTGAGTTTGCGACGAGGAATTGCGGCCGCCTTCGCTGCTAGAGATATGAAACCCTAACACTGCTATTCTCGTTTATATAGAGAGACAAGATTACGTTATTGCCCTTAGGGTTTATCCGCGTTGCAGGGGTATTTCAGTATTTGCCTTCTAGCTATATCGGGTCAAAACGGCGTCTGGATGACTAATAAATAGAATTAACTTAAAATTAATTTTAAAACTAGTAGATGATGGTGTCGTTGCCATAAATTATTGTGTCACAACTCACAAATATTTTTTTTAAAAATATTTTAAATTTTAACATTCGATTTCAACTATTGATTTGTTTAATTTCATAAGAAATGTATTTCTATACATGATACATCCATACAATTTTATAAGTTTTGAATATGGTTCTATATATATATTTTAACCCTTCACATAATGTATTTAGATCGGCAGTTTAATATGTAACTAGAAACTCAATTGCTATAATTTTATGGACCATTTGAATTGAAGTGGGAATTTACACTGTGTTTGGTTTTTGGAAAAAGGATAGAAAGAAAGGAAAAATATAAAAAGGAAAGGAATGGAAAATGGATGGAAAGGAAAATCATTTACATCAGTTTGTTTGGATAATTATTGGAAGGAAAGGAAAATTATTACCCTTCTTTTATTTCTCCTGTTTGGATCAACAAATTAAAAGAAGGTAAACATGACTAATTAACTTGAAAAGACCATTATGACCCTAGAATCAGTGGCTCGTAAAAACAATTATTATTAGGAGATAGAAAAAACAATACAAAAAATTGTGTGCTATCCTCATCAGCTTACAAGCAACTTTAATTTAACGTAATCATCAGCCTAAAAATCATCTTACCACAAGCATACTGGTACTAAAAATTTTTGCAAACAAGCCATCAAACTTTATATTATTACAAATTATGACTTAGCCTATTAAATTATAAATAACAAAAACTAATATCTTTTGACATGCCTCACATCCATCCCTTGTCTCGCCAGCGACTTTAGAACCTAACAATTAATACAACGATAGTAAATTAGTATTCACTGATTGGTTAGTACCAGTATGAGAGAGATGATGTAACCCAATTAGTTCTTTTACCGGTATGAGAGATTTTTAGCACAGTTATTAATGTACAAGTCAACTAGTTCTTTTACCAGTATGAGAGATTTCGTCAGTGTAACACAATTGTAAGGGATGATGTAACACAACTAGTTCTTTTACCGGTAGTTGTGTAACAGAATTGTTATTTTTAACACAGTTTTTATTAACACAACTAGTTCTTATTAGTAACGTCTATTTTAAAATGTATAAGTGTAACACAATTATAAAAGATGCTTCACAAATATAGTACTGTGCAACTAATATACTTCTCCAGAAAGATCTTAACAATCTTATGTGCAACTAATAAATCTTAAAAATTTTATGTGAAGAACAAACCTGACAATCAAAACTTAAACTTCTTCGTAAAGATGCTCCAACTTCTCCTTCTTGTACTGTGTGCCTATATAAGATCAGATGAGGAAAAAAGATTAAAAACTTGATGACTACTACAGGAAGAATTAAGTACTTATTTGAGTTGTTATCTTTGATCAGGTTTGCTTTGAAACAGCTTGTTAAAGACACTGGTACATGCGTACACCACTGGAAACAACCTTGTACCAGATGTGAAACTATACCGGCCGCAAAACTTACTGATTTCGCTGAATATTGAAAATGAAAGTTCCTAGTTTAACCAATTAAAGGACTGCCATACTATGTGTTCAAGCTGCAAAACTCATTGTTAATAATCTCAAAATGCATAGGGTATTGACGTATAAAGCAGAATCCTCAAATATGCATCGGTTAAAACTACCGAATAATATAAATATAAAGAAAAAGAAAATAAATAAAGAAGATCAAGGAACGAAAATTGGGGAAAAGTGAGGAACAGTAAAGTACGGAGCAGTAAAATCAAAAAGACCAGAGCAAACCCTAGATGATGCAAAGAGCAGAAGGTTAAGACCTTATTTATAGTACTTTGATGAAATTTCCTGGCATGGAGAGGAAGTCGCGAGGGAAAACTCTGGCAGAAATCGCGCCAAAAGGAGGAAGTCGCGAGGGCATCCTGGTCCAAGAAGACAAGCTCCGATTCCCTCTGATTTTTCTTCCGTCTGTTACACCCCAAATCGGAGGAGAAGATTTTAGTATAGAAAGGAAAAAAGGCGAAGGAAATTTCTTTCTGTCGGTTAATTTGTTTCCTTCGAAAATATCGCTATCCAAACGAGGTGAAATTGGTATTTTCCTTTCCTTCCGTATTTTTCCTTCGCTTTCTCCAAAACCAAACATGCTGTTGGAGAATTTTCTATTCCTAGACATAAATTTATAATAAACAATCCAAACTCTTCATAAAGTTACACACTTCTCAATAAATTTATACCTAAAAAAAAAATTCTCCAAATTTCTAAGCGATCCAAACGGCTCCTAGTTACTACAATTGTTACATCAAAAACACAAAATTCAACCATCTAGCTTTTGAGAAATGGATAGGACTAATACTAAGACTCCCTCCATGTAGATTCCACTCTTAACTTTATCTAACAACTAGTCATGTAAGACGAATTTTTTTTATTTGAACTCGTCTTTGCCTCGATCACAATATTAGAGCCTAATTCAACATTGATTGAAAATGCCTAAATATTGAATCAGTTCTATTATTTTGCAGCATCATGTGATAAATAAAGTTACGATCATTATAACATAAGAAGTTAGTCAGACATTTTTAAGAAGGAAAATTAATTAAATATTGTGATAGTTATTTGCATAGATGATAGATCTATCTCCACCACAAGTATAGTAGCAATGGTTCCGTTTGGATAAGGTGTGGGAAGAAAGAAAGAAGGAAAGAAGTGAAAAAAATATTGGGAAATATATAACTTTGTGAAGAGTTTGGATTGTTTATAATAAATTTATTTCTTTATTCACTTCTTCCCTTCTTTCCAAATGGAATCCAAACGGAGCCAATATGCTATTGTGCTATAACATGTAGTTAGATAGGGAAAGAATGAAATCATTTTTGTACCGACAAATATCGATCTTTTAGATCTTCTTCAATTGTGGGGAAAAAAAATATAATGTTAGTTAATAAAATGTTTAGTCTTTAATTTGGTTATGGTCCGGACGTCTTTAGGCCTTGAAGAGATCTCATTCCAAAACCTGCAAATTACTCGATCTTACTGAAGCTCCGCGCCGAAATTGGACCATGAGAATGAGAGTATCAAGCCGAGGTGGATTTTTTGTTGCTCAAGGTCTTGAATTTCTATACTTTTTCATGAGCCTTTTTCTTTATTTTAGACATAACTAAATATTTGACCAGTAAAGAGCGAGAAAGGGCATTCATTTTATTTTAGAGATAACTAAATATGTGATCGGTAAAACTTTTTTTATACTAGTGATCAGTCAAGAAAATGATGCAATTCTACATTAATTTGACGTTCTTAAGGCCGGTTGCGTTTAGTTTTTCTATTCGAAATATTAATATGATGAAATCTCTAATTATATTATTACAAGCACAATGGAAGAATGTAACATCTCAGAATACAACCTTAATCTGAACGATCTGCATCATTGATTGCTTTTAATTTATAATCTACAATGTTAATTATTAAAACAGAAATTTGATAAGGCGACCAAATGATATCGTAGAACAAAGAGTTTTATTTTTACGTTTTGTCGGAACGCACAATAGCGATCGCTCAATGTAGCGGATTCGTATCCTCTGGAAATCCTATTAAGATTTACAGAGTGGACATCTCTTGATGAGGATTATACTACATCACTGATTCTAATTCATATTACATGACATTAACCTTTATATGGATTAATTGCAAGTCATCACTTCTGAAAATGCAATAGGATTATACTCAACATAGATATCTTCATAAGAGTCTTGTAGATAAATTACATTATCACTACTAGGATTAACCGACCTTTATTACTTTATTAGATCACCTTAATGTTGAATCTTAATACTCAACTTGATCTAAATTCTTGTATTATACGTCGGTTATCGAATGTCAATAATTGAATTTTCAATATTCGTTAATCCTTTATGAATATCATCCAATTATGTGTTAGAGGGAGTTTCCTTATGACCAAAAACTGATCACTCCCACTAATCTAAACATTCTGTTGAAATTAAAATTTCTTGATTCTAAAATCCTAGTCATATTTCTTATCTCTTTTACAAGTATCTGACCTCACAATTTACATACCATATTGTTTCTCTACTTCCACCCAGAAAACCTTGAAGGTACGTAGAGATACATTTATTGTGAGTACCATCAGTTAAGAGATACAAGAAGACTATAGCTTGATGTCTTCTAGTCATTTTCCTACTTGTTAATCATACTTTAATCCTATGAACACTCTCAGGTTAGTCCATAACATGTCTCTTCTCTTGTTGAACACACATGGTCAGAAAAACCTTGATTGACCATTGATCCTTATGTGTGTTGTTGTCCTTATAAGAGTTTTGACATGATTATACTAAGCTGGACAAGTGTTCATAATAAAATACACAAGTAATGACTGAGAAATATCATATAGACTCTTTAGTTGAATAACCAAATCCCTCATTTGCATTATGTGCTATCGCACGACTGTAATGGTAGTTAGCTTAAAATGATAATTACATGACTAATATTTCTATATTTGCCTTAACATAATAGACAAATAACTCATATAATGCCTCAAGTAAGGATTTCAATGAAATGCTCATCAACCGAAACTACAAAACATTGAAAGAACTTTTTCGACATAAACATGATAAATAAGCAGTTAAACTGCTCCCACTGTTCTTAATGATCCATATTTATAAGTTCATCCTCAAAAGTAGATCCATCGGTTGATATTCCAGGTGGCAAATTCAATATCCTTACAACCTTAATGAAGGAGAACAACGTCCTTCCAGACTTTATAACTAGTATCCTCAACTCAGGAACATTTGAACTTATCATATCTAAAGGGAATCTGCTATTCTTTTTATGAAAGTAAAACCGATACGTGCTTATACTTTATATTGAGACATAACTTTATACTTTAGTTTACCAATGCAAACTAAGTGTTTTAACCTTATGAGTCAATTCCAACATAATATTACCTGTGGGCTAAATATTATATGTGACTCTTTATGATATAACTAGTTAATTATATTCCTATACTTAATCCCTGTGGGCAAATTAAGCATTCATAATTAACCATTATATCCTAATACATTAGTTTGGTTCCATCGATAGTCCTGTGGGACGATATTGACTTTACCATTCCAATGTATTACCATCTTGTGTCCTTTTAATCCAAATGTGACTTTATAAACTTTATGTATACATAGCCTTAATGTAATTAAGGGTGCTGTGGCTAAACCTTAATCAATTAAAGTATATTCGTCACTAGACACAAATTATGTCCATTCATCCTAATGTGATTCATAGATGCGCTATATAATATATATACATGAATGCAATTGAGATGCTGTGGCTACTCTACAATTAATTAATAATATATATATTAATCACTTGGACATAAACCTCTCCTCGAGTTCCCTTCAGGAGGACCCGCCAGAATCCTGGCGGGTCACCAGGAACTCTCTCGAGAGCACACTTATTCTGGCAATTTTTCAGGCGGACCCGTCTGAATCCAGGCGAGTCGTCAGGAACTGTCCCGAGAGTACACCTTGGAATCCTTTCAAGCGGATTCGCTTGAAACCGGTCCGAGAGGTGTATTGAACTTTATGCAGACATGAACTAAACTGTCTATTAGAGACCCATACAGTTCGTATCCGCCTGCTTTATGTTTGCCTCTAAATTTTGCTGCATGCAACCATACTATGAATAAAATCAAAATACCTAAACCTCTACGATCAGCCAAAACCGCCTTGACGCGTCGTCATGAAATGTGAAAGGAAAATGCAAAGTTTCCTAAATATGGACTGTAATTCAATTATGGGAATGCCGTATGGAGCCTTAGATATCCCTACGATTGATTACACTCACGTCCCACATAACGGAAAATTTGTAGCAACTACGTTCCTTACGATTATACGAGGGAACCTGCTAAATTTCATGTTGGATTGGCCTACTGACAGGCGCCAAAACCATAGAAATAAAACCATGCAATATACAAACCAAAACCATATCAGCAATCATACAAAATAGCCTTGACAAACAGTCATGAAAGTATGAGAGGAAAAAATACAGAAATTCCTAAACAGTGGACGATAATTTAATTTAGGGAATGCCATATGGAGCCTTATATATCCCTACAATTAATTACATTAGTGTCCTATATAACACAAGATCTGAAGCAGTCACAGTTCTCAAACATATACACAGAACCCTGCAAAATCTCGTGCCAAACTGACCAATGAATAGGCGCCAAAACAATATTACAAAACCATGCAGCAAAAATTAATCTCAAAATTACAAATATCAAATTGGGTTGGGCTGCATATAAATCGAATAGAAGCCCGTTACAAAATAACGGCCCAAACAAATAAAATCCTAGCGGATCTGGGTCTCCAGACCCGTTAGCATAATCAAACCCAATAGTCGGAAACGGATTCCAGTGGGACTCATGCGGCCTGACCCAGCCGATTGAACCCAAAGCATGCCAACTGACTCGACTGAGTCGAGTAAGGGCCTGCACACGTGTCATTGCATGATTGGCTGGACCCTTTACAGTTAAAAGAAATAAAACAGAAAAAAGAAAGAAGGAGGGGCAACTACCTAAAATGGCAACGCGATTCCTCCGACGGAGACAAACGCCGTGCCACCAACTCCGACCACCTTAGCCTCAACCGATTGTACCACTCGGCAAGCGATGCACTCACGTCCCAACGAGATCAAACAAAGCGGGGATTGACTGAGAAACAGCTCCGATTGGTGAGGGGAGGAGTTCACTGCTTGGAAAAAGGATAGCAAAATTGAACCACTCCAGAGATGAAATCATGCAATTAAATGGTAATGTAGCTCATAGGAGGGATGAATTACATACCTGAGGAGTCGATTGTGCTGCCGTGTGCTTGTGGAGACAAGTGAGTCGAGACAGAAGCAAGCAACAATGGCGACAATGATTAAATGGAGAAGAAAGGTCATGTGTGTAGCATAAACATGATGTATGCACTTAACCTTGATCAAAGAGCATGTTCAGATGAAACGTGAACTCTCTAATGTGATAATAATCAAACTTCCCCAGAACTGGATGTCTCTAGTACAAAGAAGGGAAGAAGACAAGCGGAATTCAAGTAATGGAGGGAGTGAACAGTACTATACCACAGCCTATCACCTGAAAAGAGATCCCTAGCACGGTCCCAAAAGCAGAAAAGCTTTGGTAAGGTCACAGTATATGCATCACGCGGCTTTCATCCCCAGCCATCTGATAAGGAGGGAATCCAAATCAAGGGAGGAGATCAAACAATGCTTCATACGGCTTGAGATTCCACGTGATTCAATACAGGGGGGAAGCACAAAAGCAAACCACTCCACAGCATCTGACCATCCACATAGAATCAGTGATCAAAGGAAGGGAGGATGCATAGTGCAGCTATGCCATCTCAAACATGCAGATGGAGTTGCATAGCATCACAACATTACAAGGCAACAAAAGGGGTCTGAAAATGACATACATCACCCCATGCACAAATGGCTCATATAAGAATGAGACAAAGAAGAAAGGCACCCAAAATGCATCACAGCTTCAAAATTGGAGAAAAGAATACCAGTCTTACCCCTGGTTTGTCCCAGAAAAGCATGACCATGGGACAATGCCAAGCCTCATAGTAATCAAAGATCAAATATATCACAAAAGCAAACAACCAACAGTGTAAGAAACACTAATGCTGTTTGGGGAGTGAGGCCTCAGATTAAATTGACAAAATAGTCAAATTGATCTCATCATTGGCCAAAGGGGCAAACAAAATTGGGACTGAATTGTGAACATAACACAATTAAATTCTCAAGAGCCATCACTGTAAACACTTAATCATACCAAGTGTGAGCACAAGTGTCAAATTGACAAATGATAACTCAAACACATGGGTTGTAATGCATCAGCCATAGTCACCACCATAATGTGATTAATGCTAAAATAAGTTCAAAATAGAACTGCCACTATAATTGATTCCAAGATAGGGTCAAGATAAATCAAATCATATCAACCAACTATGCAACCTGAGCGTGAGTCCAAAATGTCAATAATTGACAAATTGCATCTCAAACAAACAAAGTTGATGTGCCACCAAATGGCCACAGTCAATCAATCAATACCAGTTATGAGACGCATCAAAGGATGAAATCATACAAAGCACACACTGGAGAAGAATATATCTCTCTGGGTATATCAAAAGCCTCAACTAAGGCACAACAGCCAACAGCTGAAGCAAGATAGCTTACAGCCAAGGCCCATGCAGCCAACAGCCGAGGAGGAGCCACTCAATTATGACACCTGTCCCAGTGCACAAGACCATCACCTCTCCCAGGCGTCAAAGGTAAGCAATGCCATGCCAAAAAGGAGCCAAAAGACAGCCATTAGGCATGACATCTAATCAAATGTTGCCAAATCAGTAGCCACATAGAGCAACCTGCAGAGAAGCAACACTAAATCATCAAAACAAATCCACAGAAGGATAAAAAGGGAAAATGTGAGTCAAATTAAACCGTTGGAACATCCCCTAACCATGCAATTCCACTGGAGACACCTAAATAACCCAAAAATACCTCAATTACCCTTCTGACAAGCCACAGTATGCAACTGGCGCCAAGCAAACCTCTTCCCCAAGTTTGATACCAAGTAAAAGAGAATATAAAAGTCATGCTTATCCTCTCCCAAACCCAGGTGGCACATACCCCACCTGTCAAAGGCATAAAGCGAACACAGTAAAATGAAGTAAACCCAAATACCCCAAACATATCACCCCACAATGCCAATGCCACATGTCAAGAGACCAGGAGGCCAATTACGTGCTTCAATATAATTGTCTGGAGTGAGCGTTATAGCTTGCTTCCAGTATTCGGCAGCTTTATTGAACCAATCTTCTGCAATTTCAGAATCGCCCTCTAGAATGGCCTGTTCTCCCCGGTCGGAATAGCAAAATTCTTTCCTAAAAAATCGTACTTGAGAGTTTACTATCTCATACAGCTCCGTAATATATTCTTTTTTATATTCTATTCATATGTCTTATATTACATATATAATAACTATAACTAATATGATAATCTAGTTAAATGAATAATTCATTTTGCCTTGATTTTAGATAAACTTTTTTATAGAAAAATAAAATTAATTCTAATTAGCACAAGTCGCTCATGGATGAAAATGGAGTTTTTTGGGTCCTAGAGGGTTGACGAGTCGAACTGTTAGTTTTCGAATCCGAGATATACATCCTAGCTACTATGGGCGTATTTGCCCAATTGATACATCCGAAGGTATTAATGTTGGACTTAATGGATCGTTAGCTATTCATGCGAGGATTGGTCATTGGGGATCTATAGAGAGTCCGTTTTATAAAATACCTGAGAAACCAAGAAAAAAAGAAGTACAGATGGTTTATTTATCACCAACTAGAGATGAATATTATATGGTAGCAGCAGGAAATTCTTTGACCTTGAATCGCAGTATTCAAGAGGAAGAGGTTGTTCCCGCTCGATACCGTCAAGAATTCCTAACTATTGCGTGGGAACAGATTCATCTTTGAAGCATTTTTCCCTTCCAATATTTTTCTATTGGAGCTTCCCTTATTCCTTTTATCGAGCATAATGACGCGAATCGAGCTTTAATGAGTTCTAATATGCAGCGCCAAGCAGTTCCACTTTCTCAGTCTGAGAAATGTATTGTTGGAACTGGATTAGAAGGCCAAACGGCTGTAGATTCGGGGTTTTCAGTTATAGCTGGACATCAGGGAAAGGTCTTTTTTACTGATAATCACAAGATCTTTTTATCAAGGAATGGGAATATTTTAAGTATTCCTCTAGTTAAGTATCAAGGTTCCAACCAGCTAAGGAGATGGTGAAATGAAGTAAACAAGCTCAAGTGAAGACAACACCCAAATTGAGGCGGCAAGGAGCAAGATAGCATCTCAGCCCTTCATCCAAGGAAGATCAAGACTCAAAAATATGAGGAAATGCCACATGGCACATGCAGCCTGGAGGAAACCCTAAGTCCCAGCTTATAAAAGGAGCTCAAGACGAAGGAATCTAGGCCCCCATTCTGTCAATTTTTAAGTGTTAGGCTAGATTTAAATTTTCAGAAAATTGTAAAGAAAGAAACAAGGTAACGCACATGCAAACCATGTTTTTGATGAAATAAAGGGGGCCAAAAACAAATTTTTCTTATGTTTTGTTTCTTCTTCTCCTCCTCAACTCCTTCTTTTCTTTGTTTTCTTTGAAACAAGTCTGGTATTCGACTTGTATGGTATAAACGCCTGGTATTTGGCATGGTTTAAGCCTGGTATTTGGCTTCAAAAAGAAAAGAAACTCCAGCCTGGTATTTGGCTGTGTAAAGACGCTCTCAAGATGAGCTTGTGGTGTGAATAAGGCACATAGATTCCTAGCTTCCATGCAGGGTCTGTGTGCCACCTCTCAAAATTTAGGTGTGTAAGTTCCTAGCCACCGTGCAGGGCTTGCATACCACCAAAACAACAAATAAAATGCTCAATAGCATGATTTTCAAAACTGCATTTCGATTTCAAAACAAAGCATGCATAGCATCTGTTTAGAATAAGTCATGTTGGGTTAGTTTCAAAACAAAACAAAGTTATTCTCTCAAACATTCAGGATTATTTCTCTTCTGTTGAGTCTAAAGCATATCATAAGTTTTCAAAATAAAGCTTTCGTACCTGTTCATGGTCATAGCATATAGGAGTCAGTTCAACAAAGAGCATTCATGCATATGCATCCCTCTTCACTGAGCCCAAAAGATTTCAAAATCAAACACTAACTGCATCTGTTCATAGTCTTGCATAGTGAGTCCAATGCATACATTCTAGGCTAAACCGTGTCTAAGTTTAAGCTAGCATGTTCAGGCTATAGGGTACATGGTCCAGTTCATGGTTAAAACACCTAAACCAGACCAACAGAAATAAGTAAAGTTCAGGGATTAGAATAAAAAAGTTCTATCCAGTATGTAAACTGTGCTAAACCAAAGTATGATACAGTTATAAACCAAACCCAAGCCGTGCATATAGGCTAGGATAATTCATGTCTAAGCCTAAGCCAGTGTAGCAAATTCATGAGTCATATAGGATAGGCCAAAGGTATGTCCAGTCCTCATGAAAACAAATAAACCAAAGTCCAGGGACTTAAAATGAAAGGTCACAGTAGTGTTTAAACATTTGTTGTGTCAATTCAAAGTCCAGAAGATAAAAGAAGGTGAGCCAGGTTACCAAAGTAAGTCTGGCCTCATGCATATGAAACACGTCTTTTTGCACATAGAAACATGCATAGCAAAACCTGTCTAGCATGGTGTCATAGCATGTCAAACTTCAAGAGTGTGCCAATAGGCAATGCTCTCGTCTTAGAGATAGCCTATGCATAAGATTGTCACATCATGGTCAACTGAGTGATGCTCACAGTGTAGATAGCTCAGTTAGTTCATACATGTTTCTCAAAACCAAAACTCAAGTAAGCATTGCATATCAGTTCAAATAAACTGTGTTCATATGCATAACCTAGATTGTTCATGTCAAGGTCAGAGAGACAATGCTCTCAGTCAAGAGCCAGGTCCCTCGATGCATACATGTCTTTCAAAACAAAGTTAAGCGTTGCTCTCAGTTCAGAGTAACTAAATGTTCCAAAGTCTTCATAAAAATGCTTTTGAAATAAATAGATTACCTCATGGCATATAGGTAATGTGCATAGTCCAGATCATCATATAGGGTCTGATAATTACATTGCTTTCATGTGCATTCGAGACAAAACTTCTCCCTTGCACGGCATTGTTGACCCCAAAAATTAAACCCTGAAAACCAAGTTCAAAATTCGAAAACCTAAGGCCAAACAGCGAAAACCAAATTCCCAAATTGCCAAAAATCAAAACCAAATTACGAAAAATATCAAACAAACTCCAAAAATCCTCAAAATTTACCCAAAAATCCCTTAAGAATTATGATGATTTATCATAATTTTTAAATACCAAAAATGCCCACACAAATCCCAAACTTTACAAAGAAACCAAAAAAATCCATAAAATTACCAAAATAAATCCATAAGGAATTTTGCGAAACCAGTTGAACCATTAGATTCCTTATATTTTTCTAACCTTACCCATAACATTTCATCCAAAAATACCCATGGGAAGGGCCCCAAATAATTTATTTTGGATCAGCATTGAAGAAATATGTGATAAATAAAGGAAATGTAAGGAAAATCACAGAAAAATCGAAATGTCTGGCGCGTGCATACAATTGGAGGGGATCCAGGGAAATGAAGGATGGCGCTGCCTTATTCAAATGCTGCTATATTCATGAAAAGGTTGAATGCACCCGTTGTTGGTGAATCATGCACAGAAATTAAAAATGTCCAACTGGCTCACGGTAGACCGCCTCTGCCCATCTTTTCTCTCTTATTAAATCTTACAGGCAGGGCCCTCCTGTAAGGGTCTTCTCTCTCCCTGGTAAAAAGAAGAAGGGAAGGGTAAACTGTGTTTTACCGCGTGGATGCCGGGTGAAACGAAGAGAATCGGCGACGTGGCCTCCTCTCTGGCCACAGACGCGAAACCACCATCTCTAGCCCATGGTTTTGCGATACCAAACCCTAGCGCAGCCGACTGCAAGCCGTTGGATCAATATCAGACGGTGAAGAGATGGCACGGCCAAGGAAAGGAAACCCTAGATTCAAGCCTATTTAAACCCCCAAATCAGAAGAGAAAAAGGGGAGAAGGAGAGAAGGGGAGGCCGCCAGCTTAAGTTAGGTTAGATAATCAATTAGGCTAGCGAGAGGTGAAATTAGAGAGAGACATTTCGTCGAGCACTTTGTAAAGGAAAGAAAGGAGGTGAAATTGAGTGAAACAAGTTTGTAATTCTCTCTGTGAAGGTCAAATAAATCAATTTGAAGCATCAATCCATCGTTTTTGCTGTTTTGTTTCTTCTTTTTCTTTAGCTCAGCCACCAAAACAATGGTGTGCTCGAGCCATGTAAATACAGCTCCTTTGAGCCATGGTCTGAAGCGTAGCATCAGTCATGGCCATAGGATGGTTCAAATAAAGGTGTTTCATGAAGGTTTAGAGCATGGCTCTTCGCTTCATGAGGCATCATCATGTCCAATGTAAAGGCACCATGGCTGCCATGTAGAGGTCTTGAGCATAGCTAAGTCTCTCATGGTGGTCTTAACTTGGCTTGGCATAGGTCCAGAGCATAGCACTGGCCTAGCCATGTCCAAAGAATTAACAAAAATTCAAAAATACAATAAAAATGATGATTAAATGTTCATGTTAAACCCCAACCAGTCCAATGACCTTAATTTACTTGAAATAGTATAGATTCTGCTTTATGTTGTTATCAAGTAAGAATATAATACATATATGCATAAATTTGGCCACAATAAAAATAAATGAAAATATAGGATTCCATTTGCATAAAAATATAAACAGCAGGTGGCTCTTTCTCATTTTGTGTAAGAAAAAAATAATAAGTATATGTGTTGTGTCTTTCTCATAGCACTTGCAAGTGATTTTACTGCATTCAAAGCAACTCAAATAAAAATTATCAAAACAATGACCATGGTGCATATTTGATTTGAAATAAAACTTACCAAACATATACAAGTACCTCTAGCATAATCTGTGTTGATTTGGACATACACAACAAACTCAAAATGATCAAAATTGGATGTTAAATCAAATTGTTTTGCTGTAAAATGAGTTACAAGTAACTGAAATGGAATAAAGTAAGCATCTTTTGCCTCAATGTCCCCTGTGCTAAACTGTGATATATCAAATCGAGTTAGGTGCTTAAACAAACTAAATTTAGCTTCCCGAAGCTCATTCAACCATGGCTGGCATAAAAAAGTCTCCCACTAGGCCCCACAGCAGAGAGTCAGATCAGCCCCTAGCTCAAGGCGAAATGCTTCAGTCCAATTCACCCCCTTCCAAGCACCTCCAGTCTAAATCAACTTCACTACCGTTCTCTAGGTACACTGGTGGACGAGGCCAACCTCCCTCTAGCAAAGAAAAGGAAGTAGAAAGCTTCGAGATCCATCAATGGAGGCTCAAGTTTCCTCAAGTCCCACAAGACAGAATGAGGCTCCATAGCAATAATGAAACCCACCAAATTGTTCTTCTCACTCTGGCGATTCTAACGCACCCAAGATTAACTCCATTGGTGGCCGGAGTCGTCGTAATTTCGTCGGAGAAGAGAGAGGGGCTAAATTGCAAAAATACCTCTGTTGGATTTTGAAGAAGAAAGGATCTGTGTCCACAAACGATCCCCTGCGACCAGAAAGCGCGCAACGAGTCACTGACATGACGAAAACCCGCTACACGATTCAACTAAAGGAAGTCAACGCTCGTTCAGACCTCAATTTTGCGCCTTGCCACGTCAGCTGCCACGCCAGCGCCAAATCAGATCAAGTCAGCTCCAAATCAGCGCCAACTCAGTCTCCCTAGTTGACGTGGACCAATAAGAAAATTACAAATAAACAGAAAACTTCAAAAATTCATTAAAAATAGTAGGAAACTCAGAAAAATTCAAATAAAATATCCATACAATTATAAAAATCCAAATAAATTAGATTCACTGATATTTTGATATAAAAATCTGTCAAATTATTAGTCTTTTCTATTTTTGAAGTATTTTCGATATTAAATAAATTTTATAAAATTCTAAAAGGATATTAAATAAATTTTGTAAAATTTCAAAATGATTTTAAAACTTAATTAAACTCTCTTGACAAGTGTTCAAAAATAGATATTGGGATTTTAAAAGAAATATATTTGATATCAAGTATTTTCAAACATAAACATAACTAAAAATACAAAAAGATATTCCAAAAGTCTAAAATTAAAAATAAAAATAAAACAGAAATTGTGAAAATTGTAAAACCCAAAGAGAAACATCAAGAAATTAAAAGTCAAAACACGAAACCTGAAATCAAGACCGAAACCTCTCCATTTCAAGAACGAAAACTCTTCAGTAGATCGAAATGTTCTCAATTGGCTCCCGTCAATTAGATTTGGTACACCAATCGAGTCCGGTTTAAGCCAAAGAAATAAACTCAAAATAAACACAAAACCAATGATTCTCCCTAGCCTTTACATATAATTCTTTAGATCCCTTAATCAGAGGTTCTCGTGAGCAATCGCGGGGTAATTAACAGTAGGGGCTTGCGCCTACTGGAAAGAAAGGACCCACGAAATCAACAAACCTCTTTAAGAAGCGACTCGTGTTTTGGTTCTCTTGTCGCTAAGAGATACTCGAACGGAGATCGAACCTTAAGGGGGGTGAATCCAAGGCTATGTTCCCATTTCTCGAGGAAACCAAATTCCATTCTTCGAGGGAATGACGAAAAAGCCGCAACAGGCATGTCATATGCATCCAAGTTTTTCTGCATAAACAGAAATGAAAGTTAGATTTGAATAATTTCAACCAACAAAACAGACCTAAATTCTGAGAGGAATTATTCACACCATATGCTCATCTTGAGAGAGCCTTTACGCAGCTGTTGGTTACCAAGACTAACCATATCAAGCATAAGGTCGAACTGTGAATAGTAATGGTGAAAGCAAAGTCGAGTCATGAATCAAATCATGGTCTCACACGAAATTGAATCAAAGAGCTGGCTCAGTACTGACCGATAGCTCGTGGTCAGTGCTCAGTCAAGCTCAATTCAACTCAAAAGTGAGTAAAGGTATGGTACCAAATCAAACCAGACCACACGAAACACAAGTCAAATCAAAGCAAAGTGAAAGTTTACCTCAGCAAGTGAAGCCCCCAGGGAACTCTCAAAAGACTTCTAACTCCAAGGGACCCACATATACAGCTCAATTGTGACGGAAACCACCCAATTAAACCATCTCCGATAATCAAGTCAAAAAGGGAAAACTGAAATCATGAAATTGGGTATCAATTGAAACTAAGGAGTGGTAGGAGAGCAAGATAACACTGCCCAACACTCGAAAACCACCTCAGTTGGTAAGATAACCCAACTCACCACCGCAATTTCTCAACCGAAACCTCAGTCTTAGTCGACACTCGACGAAGGAGGGGGAAGAAAGAGGAAAGGAGAAAGGAGAAAGGAAAAAGAAAATAGTCCCTGGGCACGAATCTTGACGCCCCAGGGACAAATGGATTTAACTCCTAACGGATTAAAAACCAGAGCTCAAACAAACTCGGTGCACGGCAAACCAAGTCGCTGACATGGGGGTCCCACAAGATAGGGCCTGAACTCGGCATAAATCCGAAACCTCAGCGCCATGAACGATCCCCTGTGGCCTCAGTCGTGTGGCGGGTCACTGCAACCCAAAACAGCAAACAGCGAGCCCTCGGCCAATCAGAGAGTTTCGAAAACATTTAAAAGTTAAAAAATGCATAGAAAATAGTAGGAAACTCAGAAAATTGCAAATAAAATATCAAAATGTCCAGAAAAATATGAGGAATATTTTGGTATCATTTGTCAAGCCCACATTTAACTCATAAAAATTTGTGAGTTTAAAACATCAAAAGTTATCATTTTTAAAGATATAAAAATCGTAAATATTAAAAACAAAAATTAAATTTCTGCAACACATGAACATCATGTTCTGGACAGCAAGTACAAACGAACACTTCTGTTCTGGACAACAGGAACAAATGAGACTCGATAGCCGAGACTGCCGATACCTTATAAATCCAGAAAATATCAAACACAACAATATAAAGTCTAGGCCTATATCCCTAGAAAATGAATTCCAAACTCCAAATATGAAGTCTAGGCCCATACCCCTAGAAAACACAATTCCAAACACAATATCTAGGCCATACACCTAGAAAACCTAAATGCCGAGACCGAAATCCAAAAAAAAAAAAACTAAATCCTCAAGCTCCCAAAAGATTGACCTCTAAATTATGCATAATTAGAGCGATTGAAAGTTTATAGAATCTGATAAGTCTCACTTAAGTCTGAAACTTAGGCCACACACTTTTTATGGCATTGGACCGTAAAAGTCTCACTTGAAGTGTAGGCCTGATGTTTTCACTAGAAAGTTTACAACTTAAAAGTCCAACTTACAGTATTTAACACTGATGAAATCAAACTAAAAATGCAAAATTCCAAGAAAGTCAGTCCAAAACAAAGCCTTAAGAAAATATAAAGGATCTTAGCCTTGACCAAAATAAATGTGACTAATAAAAGTCCAACCCTCGCTCGCTTCGAGACGGCATAGCGCTTAGTCAGTGGAAGGAGCACTTGTTTCGCTTTTCTTGTCAAAAGGTGGCATAACGCATCATTCTGCTGACTTGAACGAAACTCCGAGATTTCTCTAACCTCTCATAACGGTTGAGGATTGACCTGGGTTGTTTATCTGCCTAGTGTTGAGCTCAAAATCTCACAACGTTCTTCCGAGACGGCATAACGCTTAGTCAGTGGGAAGAATGACCTCTCCAGTTCTTGTTGAGATGAGGCATAACGCAACTAACATCGAGACTTGAACGAGAAATCCCAAATCCTAAATCTATAAATCGACTAAATGTTGACCTGGGACACGTAACCCCCAATGGCGACTTTAGTAATCATATGGTGGCCACAAGCCGACTTCAGCATAGTAAAATAACTAAGTTTATATTAAAACATGACGTAGAAGTCAACCAATGTCCGGTACTAGTCATGAAACACAGTGCCACAAAAATAAAACCATAATATGATTGAAGACAGTGGTAATTACCAAAGTATGGTACCAAATACAAAGTCTTTAATTAAACCCCCCCTGTCACACACGAAAAGCGAGGAGTAGAAAGAACGAGTTCCAAATTGATTTTTCCCACTTAGTTTGTTCATTTTCGACCGAGAAGGTGCTCTTGTCTGGATTCCCGATTTCGACCCAGGCCGGAGGTAATTAACAGCAGGGGCTTGCGCCTGCTGGAAGGAAAGAACCCGCACAAATAAACAATCAACTCTCGAGGTCCGTAAGGTCGTGTCGTTATCTTTCGTCCATCAACGGATAACGACGTTTGAATCTTAGGGAAGCTCGAGGGGTATCTGATCCGTATGTTTTTCACCCTATAGCTGAGATCCGCGATCTTCATTTGTGGTCAGGACCCGAAAAAACGTGCGAGACACTTTATAAGACTCAAGTTTAACATAGATTATATAATTATAATTGTCTATATATATGAATAATTATCATATGCACAATTTCTGCCATATGCTTTATAAATACAATTTGTGTTATACCACTATACCAGATGTATAGTTATCTAAATTTGTCAAATGAATGCTAGCAGTATTAATACTTATAGAGTATTCCTTATATTATGATGGTCTGTGGACTGCATCATTACTTTACTACTATAGCATCAAACAATCATAGCACTGTTGACAAATCAATTTTTCTACAAAAAATGCCAACCATCTTTAACACAAATTAATAGTATTTTAGCAAATTGTGACTATTCTATAGACTTGCTTTAGAATTAATCTATCATTAAGTCTTATCTAACATTAAGAGCCAATATCAACATGCTTATTCCTTGATTTTCGTGTGAAAATTTATTTCCGGACCATTTCTGGCGGACCCGTCTGAATCCTGGTGGGTCGCCAGAAATCTGGCCGAGAGCAACCAGAATTTCCTGACAGACTGAGCACCATCTGGTAAAACACTATTAACTTTTCTATACTTGTTCTGTTTTCCTACGTTCTTGATCATTCCAGAAACTAGATTCAAAGATCTATCCAACAACGCAAATTTCAACATAAACAAGTTCATAGATCAAAAGTTATGCCCCCTGGAAAGGCATGCTATCACATACTAATTCTGACAAACTGCAGAATGATCTTTATTGTGGATAACATAACTCTCTCATACTTTATCGGAATTTTGCAAATTTATATTCTATGGAACGATCCGTGAAAGACCTACATCCCCACAAATGTTCATGCAAAACCGAATTACCTAATGACAGAAAACTGGTCCGCACTGCCAAAAGGTCAGAAATTTTAGAAACCAGACAGTCTGACATCTTCTGCATTCAACTTGATTATCTGACTGTATACCCGTTTGATTTTCGAGATTTTGGACTTTATGGAAAGTAGACTCAGAAATCTTTCCAATCCCGAAAACCTCACTCTAATTGGATATACGAATTTTGAGATATCACTTCACGAAGTCAGACAATCGAATCAGAATTTAGGGTTTCCCCTAATTCTTCATCAAAACACGAAATTAAGCCTAATTGATCCCTAATTAACAACCAGTACTCATCGATAACACTTACTAATCTGAATTTCTCATTAAACCTTAATGAAATTCAGTTCTAACAAACAAGACAGAGGTTTATAAGGCTCTGATACCAACTGTAAGTGTTTCTAGGATCTTAATGCGGAAATAAACAGGATCCAGGATTACCTCCAGCCATTGCTTGTTCTTGAGTGCCA
Source organism: Rhynchospora pubera (assembly GCA_028095005.1). Taxonomy (NCBI): domain Eukaryota; kingdom Viridiplantae; phylum Streptophyta; class Magnoliopsida; order Poales; family Cyperaceae; genus Rhynchospora; species Rhynchospora pubera. The sequence goes on along the minus strand of JAMFTS010000012.1, from coordinate 29,448 downwards.
TGGATGAGTCGCTTCCGCTGAGAGAGAACTTCTAGTCGGACTGCACTCCAACGCCACCGGTTCCTGCAAGATAGAGGGCACTACTAGTCCGATCGGCCTCCCTTACAGTGATGACGTGCTTCCGGGATGTCGGACTAGACCACGTCTCCCTCAAATCTCTATCTTCCTCTCTATTTTGGTGAATAGAGTGAAATTCTAGAATTAAAATCTGTCTGATTTCAAAAATTTGTTGTAATTGATTTGTTAAGTCCAAAAATTCTGAAAATCTTACACAAGATGAGTTTGACCATAAAGTAACTACATTTAAAATTTTATTGAATTATGTTTGACTATTGATGAAATAAAAATTATTTCAGCAAAGTGACAAAAATAACCTTTTGCTGAAAATTAGATGTACCAGAATTACACATGGTTTTGATTGAACTTGAATCGCACTTTTATATAGCACAGTTTTTATCACGATAATGTGGGATAAGACAAAAATAAGTGATCAACACTTGTGCATTTCGTACTAGAGAGGTGAACCAGTAATGCTTGTTCCATAATTACCTGATCCATATGGTACTTGAAGCGTACCAGAAAATAAACGACTTATATGAGAGCATTCAAACTTCATAAAGATTGGAAAATTTTCAATGATGAAAAAACGTGCATTCACAAGCAATCTTTCACCAGATTACTAAAAGTATACATTCTATATCATCAGATTCAATTACATGAGAGCATTCAAACAAACATCTTAATTCAAAATCACATCTTATAACAACAGCAGCATTGAACTCTGGATATCTTTGGCTTATATTGTCATCAGATTCACCACCATTTATAAGGATGTCGGAAGGAGCATAGTCTGAATCATCTTCTATTTGTTAGAGAGATGCTGCTACAGAGAGAGACAAACTAGGGATTAGAAAAGAATAGAAAAGAAAGATGTTCTGGTTATTTCATTTGGGAGAGAGAGAGAGAGAGAGAAAAGAGGCAGAGGTAAATCCCAAACGCTAGTAATCAGATGGAACAACAGAGGGAGTGACTCAAAATGGATGAATACAAAGTTGAGTGACCGCGAAAGAGATAAATCAAAGTTGAGTGATAAAAAATTGATCATGGATGAATTTTAAGGACCTCCAAAAAAATTTACTCTTTTGAAATTCGAAGTTTGGTTTTATTTGCACTCAATTTTGTTTTCATGTTATTAATTAATTGATTCATTCTAAACACAAAAAAACAAGCCTTTTCCAATTGGGAGATTTATTCTCACCTTCAGATTATTCCTCTTGCGCTGGTCCAGGTTAGCAAAATCGGTCATATATATTTTCCCGTTATAGCTCTATTGAGTCGAATTTTCTACTCTTTCTATTTTGGTTTAATTTGGTTCATTTTGGTTATTTTTTTTGTTCCAGAAAATTTCGAATTAAGAGAAAGAACTAAGGTGATTGATTGCTGCTTCGGTAAGTGCTATTTTACTCTAACTTAGTTCAGTTAATTTTTTTTTGGTTTGGAATTTCTGGTGATTTGGTATTTATTTTTTGTTTGGAATTTACCAGACACTATAATCTAATGTCCATTTAGATAATTATGAAGCTAATTTATCATGATTTGTAATTCAAACACAAGGTTAGCACGTTTTACAAGCCACCATTAAACATCATCTTCAAATCAACGTCAATGATTTTGCAACAGTTGTCTTCATATTCTCATTAATTTCCAAGAACATTTGAGGGATAATTATAATTAATTAGACTTACCTTTCTAAAAAGTAAACATATCTATCTAGGTTCATTTATATAAGTTATTTGCATGTGCCCACCTTAATGGTCGATATTACGACATCAACCCAAAGCACCAAGAACTGGGTTGAGCCAGTATTGCAAATTTGCCAAATATAGGCTGTTGTGAATACTTTGTATGGGATCATGCTTGTCTTTACTGCTCTTTTTTTGTGATGAAAGAGAAGTAATAATGAAAGGAGGGCTTTGTTGCATTTGAAGATTCAATGGAGGGTGATGTTGCTGATTCGTCTCAGTTGAAATTTTATTTTTCTGCCTTTGAGGGCATTTTTGCACTATTTTTACCATTATATTTTAGCAGTGTCAGCTTCTTGCAGAAGGTGCTTGATTATAAGATAATTTTATTTTGTTATTTTAAAGATATATTTGTCCAAAATGATAATTTTAGTTATTGTTAATTTTTTGATTGAAGAGTCAAACATGCCCTAATGAACTAATCATGCCTCTAAGGACTGCCATGTGAAAAACAACAGCTCCTTATCCTTCACAGTATAGGTAAACAGAAATCTTTGTGATTTGTTCTTTTCTTACTGGTTTGCCTTGTGAAGAATTATTTTCATGTTTCTCATATTATAAATTGCTTCCGGTTAAATCTCAATTCAACTAATTTTGCCTCATTCACTTTTTGTCATTCTGTTATCTTGTTTACTTTTAAGAGAAATTTGCCTGACATTTACCTTGAGATAGTGTTACCTGCTAACTTATACAAAGAGCCTTGGATTTTATCAAAATGAAATTTTCCGAATCAGGATTAAAGAAGATATGATAAGCTAATCCAAGCTGACGGTGTAGATTCTCTATCTGAGGAGGAACTGAGACAAGTTTTTAGAGAGAGAGGCCATCTTGGTTTGCTTTCCACAGAAGAGATGCAAAATCAGGTTTTCATATTCTGTCATTTTGTAGTTATTCACTATTCGCTTGGTCACAAATACCATAGAGTTTATTATAGATCCTTTTTACCCTGGATAAGATTATGGTGCAATTTAATTTGAATTAATGGCTTTTTAATTGAATTTTACATTCAGCTCCGAGACTGGTTGGACCTGTCTCTTAACCATGTTGTACCATCTTCTCTTCTAATCCTTTCAAGGTATATTTTTCAAAGTCTTGATATTTTTTTTCATGTGCAAACCAAAACAGTGTATTGTAGGAGGCAAAAGAGAAGTTCAAGGAGTCATCTAAGGCTGCCGAGGAGGACATTGCTCTGAACTCTGAAGGAGATGGAGGGGCCCACAACCAGAGAAGCAGAAGAGTTGCTAAATCAATATCTGTATGAACTTAAAGGAATATAATAAGGCATTTAATATCTGTATGAACTTCCCATAAACCCTCTATGCAAACTTTGTACCTATATGAATTCCCTTTATATCGGCCATATGAATTCATTTGTACTGACCCAATAGTAAGTATTAAGTATACCGGCCATATGCAAATTTATCGTTTGACTTTTCTTTTGTTTTTGTTTTTCAGCAAAACATGTCTCCATATTAAGTATGATCACTTCGTTGCAACTACGGAGCATGAGCGATAAAAAAATATGTATCATGTCGTATTATTCTTTTAGGATGCAAACACACCTTTATGCGAAACCAAACTAGCGAAATAGATATCATTAAGGCAATGGCATATACATTGAAATAATATTTTTCGTCTTTTCAAGTTCACCCACACATTGGGTGGGCACTGCTGCCAGTAGTATTATATTCCTCATTCTATGTTCAGTCCCTTAAATAAACTTTTGTTTATATTAGCATTGCCTTCGTTTGGATGCGAGAAGGAGGAAGAAGGAAGAAGGAAGAAAAAAAAAGTATAAACAATCCAAATTCTTCACAAAGTTACACACTTTCTAATACTTCTTCCCACTTCTTTCCTTCTTCCCACACCTATCCAAACGGAGCCATTAATAGATGTTTCCAAGGATCAGGTCAACGTGATACTCATCACAAAATGAAAATGCAAGAAAATAAACAAGCAATTAGTCGTAATCATGAATGAGATGAAAAATGAGATTGAGTAACCTTCAAATCCAGGGGGTTTCCAGTCCCCGCAATCTATTATCGACCTTTCGATTTCAGCCTCCCTTTGGGTCGAACCGTTGCTCATTTTCTATATTTTTTTTGTTGTTCCTCTATATAGTCTTACATGGTGCTTCACCAATCGGGACAATATTAGTGAAAAATTTTGGCTGCTGCATATTAGTTACAATTTTTTTTGTTGCTTTTAATGTCATATAATTTTAAAGGCACAGAAAATAGCACTATATATATAATATTAAAATATGGAAATGGAAAATAAATCGCACAAGCGCGATGGAAAAAGCCAGCATGAGCACAGTAGCAGGTAAAGAGAAAGTAATAGAAAACTACCATTTGGTAAACGAAAATAATTAGTTTGCTTTTCTTGTCTAAAAAGACAGCTCAATGGAGCTACCATTCATCAACTATGTGTGCCAATATCCAGATAACAAATTTCTGCCGCATAAAATATATAAAATATAACACATAAATGCAACGACTATTGTAATCTGAGAGGTGTGAATATTCATTATCCATTTGACTTCATGAGATGAAAGTAATAAAATAGACGGGTAAACCAAACGGGTCATTGCCAACCAACATGTAGTAGACAAGTAGTTAACGTAGATCATAGATCTAGTGCACTAACTCTTCTATAACAAAACACAATGTTTCCCAGTAGCAAGCAATTAGGTTCTCTTTGTGTAAACAGAAATACAATTTTGTTGTCAATCAAGTCTTTCGTGAAAAAGAAATACTTAAACAGAAATACGAAGAGCAAACTCACAACCAGACAAAATAGAAGATACATCCTTAACAGCGCACATAACATGGAATCATCAATCAATTCAAAATGAAGAATAAACTCGTTCAAAATAGTCTACTTAAAATTAACAAGAAAATTGTCCAAAGCATAGGGCACCTACACACAAGACACTGTATGTAAGCGATCTCTAATATTCAACATACACCACAAAATGCCACAAAACAAACAGAAAAAGAAAAACAACAGACAATCAAACATTAAACTACTAGACAAGACCACCGCCTATCTAGAACCCAGTTCTGCATCCAGACACCAGAAACTAAACCAAAGGACTTGTCAAATCGACTAGTATTAAAACCAACCTTACCAAAACAGACAGAGAGGGAACTCTCACTCATTCATTTCTTCTTCTGGGCAGCCTTGGTGACCTTGGCACCAGATGCATCCTTCTTTTCAACAGCCTTGACAACTCCAACAGCAACAGTCTGCCTCATATCCCTGACAGCAAACCTACCAAGAGGAGGGTACTCAGAGAAGGTCTCCACAACCATGGGCTTGGTGGGAATCATCTTAACAAACCCGGCATCACCATTCTTCAAGAACTTGGGTTCCTTCTCGAGCTCCTTACCAGACCTACGATCAATCTTGGTTGTGATCTCAGCAAACTTGACTGCTATGTGAGAGGTGTGGCAGTCAAGAACAGGTGCATAACCGTTGCTTATCTGACCAGGGTGGTTCATGATAATGACCTGGGCAGTGAAGTTAGCGGCCTCCTTGGCAGGGTCATCCTTGGAGTTAGACGCGACATAACCACGCTTGAGATCCTTGACAGCAACGTTCTTTACATTGAAGCCGACATTGTCACCGGGAAGTGCCTCCTGGAGAGCTTCATGGTGCATCTCTACAGACTTAACTTCAGTGGTCAGACCAGAGGGACCAAATGTCACAACCATACCTGCAGTACAAGATCAATGGATAAGTGCCATTACAAATTATCACAAGATGAAAATAGAATGATCATATTCTTCCAGCTTTAATCATATTCTTCATCCATTAGTACTGAGGAAAAAGAAATAAATAGAATAAAACAATTACAGTATGAAAAACCCTATTATATCCAAAGGAACATACTTCCTAGAAAGAAATATCAGATAGTCAATATTAACAAAGGAGAATATCCAATTATTGCACAATTTTCTCTTTCAGTAATGTTCTAACAATTAATATTAACAAATAATAAATAAGATGCGAGTACAATACCAGGCTTAATAATGCCAGTCTCAACACGACCAACTGGGACAGTTCCAATGCCACCAATCTTGTACACGTCCTGGAGTGGGAGACGGAGGGGCTTGTCTGAGGGACGCTTAGGCTCATTGATCATGTCAAGGGCCTCAAGAAGGGTGGGGCCCTTGTACCAATCAAGGTTGGTGGAGCGCTCAATCATGTTATCTCCCTCAAATCCAGAGATGGGTACAAATGGGATTTTATCGGGGTTGTACCCGACCTTCTTCAGGTAGGAGGAGACTTCCTTCACAATTTCATCATACCTTGCCTTGGAGTATTTGGGGGTGGTGGCATCCATCTGCGAAGCAAAGCAAAAGTTGGAACAATCATTAAAGCAGGACTTGAAAACAAGACTATCCACAGCATACACTTCCATAATTCTAGAAGGGAATGCTACAAACATTTTTAAGTCCAGATAGTTTATTGAACAAATGATGCGACTTCCTGACAGTATTAAAATCCCAATAACCGAACTACCAATAAAATCTTACAATAGTAAAGTGCATTAATTTATCATCTAAAATGGTAACAGTTTCATAAATTGAAACAAAAACTAAACAAAATTGCACCTTGTTGCAGCAGCAGATCATCTGCTTCACACCAAGGGTGAAAGCCAGAAGTGCATGCTCACGGGTCTGACCATCCTTGGAAATACCAGCCTCAAAACCACCAGTGGTTGAGTCAATGATGAGCACAGCACAATCAGCCTGAGATGTACCAGTAATCATGTTCTTGATGAAATCCCTGTGGCCAGGAGCATCAATAACTGTGCAGTAGTACTTGGTGGTTTCAAACTTCCAGAGAGCAATGTCGATGGTGATACCACGCTCACGCTCGGCCTTGAGCTTGTCAAGCACCCACGCATACTTGAAGGACCTCTTGTTCATCTCAGCAGCTTCCTTCTCAAAACGCTCTATCACACGCTTGTCAATGCCACCAAGCTTGTAGATAAGGTGACCAGTGGTGGTGGACTTTCCTGAGTCGACATGGCCAATGACCACGAGACTTATGTGAACCTTCTCTTTACCCATGGTTTGAAAAGTTAAAGCTACATAGAAGGATAAAAGCTTGTCAGCGTTTAGGTTGAAGTATAAAAATAACCTATCTATTATGAATTATATTGGCAATTACAATCTATGTTCTGTTTGAGAGCTAATTGTGCAAAAAAACTGTAATTAAACCGTTCATAGGGTTAAACATAGAAGTGAACCAGAGAACAAACTACTACAAATCTACAACATCATTCAAATATATCTGTTTATGTTTCAAGCAACTTATGCAAGCGAAATCAAACTGTTTGCAATTGAGTAGTTCCTAGACTTTAACACCAGTACTTTTAACAGATGAAGGTAAAGAGTACACAATCATCTGCCTTCCAAGTGAACTTCTATTTTAAGATTCTGTCCTAATAATCCAATTTATACAAAATTACAAACTAATAAAAATGTTTTTGACTTAAAAAACCAGATCTGAGAAAGTTCAGGGGATAAATACAACAAAACTATTTTAATCTTATACAAGCATCAGAAATGAACATGCTCAAACCAGATTTGTCCAATTAAATTAAATTTGAGCCCAATGAACAGATCTAGGATGAAATGGTCGTAATTGACCACAAAGCACTAAACGATGTCATACAAAATCGCAATCAGAACAACACATATCAAATCAAACCCTAATTGCAATTCAGAACAAGCTGATTCGTATTCTTACAATATAGAATGGAGATGAGGAGAAGAGCTTACCAAAGAGACCAAAGAGGAGATTTGAGTTAGCTACGAGGAATTGCGGCCGCCTTCGCTGCTAGAGATACGAAACCCTAACACTGCTATTCTCGTTTATATAGAGAGACAAGATTACGTTATTGCCCTTAGGGTTTATCCGCGTCGCAGGGGTATTTCAGTATTTGCCTTCTAGCTATATCGGGTCAAAACGGCGTCTGGATGACTAATAAATAGAATTAACTTAAAATTAATTTTAAAACTAGTAGATGATGGTGTCGTTGCCATAAATTATTGTGTCACAACTCACAAATATTTTTACTTTAATTTTTTTAAAAAAATATTTTAAATTTTAACATTCGGTTTCAACCATTGATTTGTTTAATTTCATAAGAAATGTATTTCTATACATCCATACAATTTTATAAGTTTTGAATATGGTTATATATATATATTAACCCTTCACATAAATGTATTTAGTTCCGCAATTTAATATGTCACTAGAAACTCGTAATATTTTAATTCTTCGCAGATCACTAGATTATTGTGATTTGTGATATATTAGAAAGAGTTTTGAATCTCTAAAATTGCTATAATTAATCTTAGTTACTACAATTGTTGCATCAAAAATTCAAAATACAAAAATTCAACATCTAGCTTTTGAGAAATAGATAGGACTGATACTCGGACTCCGTCCATGTAGATTCGACCCTTAACTTTATCCAACAGTTAGTCAGGTAAAACAAAATTTTTATTTGAACTCTCCCTTTGCCTCGATTGCTAATATCAGTGCCTAAATTAACATTGATTGAAATGCCTAATTTTGATTTAGTTTTATTATTTTGCAGCATCATGTGGTAATAAAGTTAAGATCGTTCGAAATCCGGCTGAAGAACTTTCATAGACATTTAATTTAAAAATAAGTTGGGAGACTTGACCCCTAATTTATCTTAAAAAAATAAAGTTAAGATCATTATAACATACGAAGTTAGTCAGACATTTTTAAGAAGGAAAATTAATTAAATGTTGTGATAGTTATTTGCATAGATCTATCTGCACCACAAGTGCAGTAACAATACGCTATTGTGCTATAACATGCAGTTAGATAGGGAAAGAATGAAATCAATTTTGTACCGACAAATATCGATCTTTTAGATCTTCATCTATTGTGGGGAAAAAAAATCTAATGTTAATTAATAAAATGTTTAGTCTTTATAATTTTTCACTTCTTTAATTTGGTTATGGTCTGAGAAGCTCCAGCCGAAATTGGACCATGAGAATGAGAGCATCAAGCCGAGGTGGAATTTTTGTTGCTCAAGGTCTTGAATTTCAATACTTTTTCATGAGCCTTTTTCTTTCTTTTAGACATAACTAAATATTTGACCAGTAAAGAGCGAGAAGAGGCATTCATTTTATAATACGTGATTAGTAAACTTCTTTTAGGATGCGTTTGGATATAGGAAGAAAGAAGAAAAAGAAGAAGAAAGAAGGAAGAAAAAAAAATTATAAACAATTCAAACTCTTCACAAAGTTACACACTTTCCAATATTTCTTCCCACTTCTTCCCTTCTTCCCACACATATCCAAACGGAGCCTTATAGTAATAAATCAGTCAAGAAAATGATGCAATTCTATATTAGTTTGACGTTCTTTAGGCCGGTTCGTTTAGTTTTTCTATTCGAAATATTAATATGATGAAATAGTATTATATTCCTCAGTCTATGTTCAGTCCCTTAAATAAACTTTTGTTTATATTAGTATTAATAGACGTGTCCAAGGATCAGGTCAGCGTGATACTCATCACAAATTGAAAATGCAAGGAAATAAACAAGCAATTAGTCGTAATCATGAATGAGATGAAAAATGAGATTGAGTAACCTTCAAATCCAGGGGGTTTCCAGTCCCCGCAATCTATTATCGACTTTTCGATTTCAGCCTCCCTTTGGGTCGAACCGTTGCTCTCATTTTCTATATTTTTTTGTTGTTCCTTTATATAGTCTTGCGTTGTGCCTCACTAATCGGGACAGTATTAGTGAAAGTTATTAGCCGCTGCATATTAGTCACAATTTTTGTTGCTTTTAATTTCATATAATTTTCAACGAACAGAAAATAGAACTATAATATATTAAATATTAAAATCAAATAAAAATAAGAAATATGAAAAAATAAATTAAATAGGGCAAGCGCGATGAAAAAAGCCATCCTGAGAGAGTAATTGAAAACTACCATTTGGTAAACGAAAATAATAAGTTTGCTTTTCTTGTGTAAAAAGATAGCACAATGAAGCTACCATTCACTAACCATAAGTGCCAATATGCAGATAACAAATTTCTACCCCATAAAATATAAAATAACACCTAAATGTAACGGCTACTGTAATCTGAGAGATGCGAATATTCATTATTCATCGACTTCATGAGATGAAAGTAATAAAATAGACGGGTGAACCGAACGGGTCATTGCAAAGTGCAAACCAATGTGGAGTAGCCAAGTAGTTGATGTAGATCGTAGATCGAGTGCACTAACTCTTCTATAACAAAACACAATGTTTCCCGGTAGCAAGCAATTATGTTCTCTTTGTGTAAAGAGAAATACAATTTTCTTGTCAATCAAGTCTTTCATGGAAAAGAAATACTTAACAACAGATACGAAGAGCAAACTCACAACCAGACAAATTAGAAGATGCATACTTAACAGCGCAACATAACATGGAATCATCAATCAATTCAAAATGAAAAATAAACTCATTCAAAATAGTCTACTTACTTAAAAGTAACAAGAAAATTGTCCAAAGCATAGGGCACCTACACACAAGACACTGTATGTAAGCGATCTCTAATATTCAACGTACACCACAAAATGCCACAAAATAAAAAGAGAAAGAAAAACAACAGACAATCGAACATTAAACTACTAGACAAGACCACCGCCTATCTAGAACCCAGTTCTGCATCCGGACACCAGAAACTAAACCGAAGGACTTGTCATATCGACTAGAGAGAGCACTCTCACTCATTCATTTCTTCTTCTGGGCAGCCTTGGTGACCTTGGCACCAGTTGCATCCTTCTTTTCAACAGCCTTGACAACTCCAACAGCAACAGTCTGCCTCATGTCCCTGACAGCAAACCTACCAAGAGGAGGGTACTCTGAGAAGGTCTCGACAACCATGGGCTTGGTCGGAATCATCTTAACAAACCCAGCATCACCATTCTTAAGGAACTTGGGCTCCTTCTCGAGCTCCTTACCAGACCTACGATCGATCTTGGTTGTGATCTCAGCAAACTTGACAGCTATGTGAGAGGTGTGGCAGTCGAGAACAGGTGCATAACCGTTGCTTATCTAACCAGGGTGGTTCATGATAATGACCTGGGCGGTGAAGTTTGCAGCCTCCTTGGCAGGGTCATCCTTGGAGTTAGAGGCAACATAACCACACTTGAGATCCTTGACAGCAACGATCTTAACATTGAAGCCGACATTGTCACCGGGAAGTGTCTCCTGGAGAGCTTCATGGTGCATCTCCACAGACTTAACTTCAGTGGTCAGTCCAGAGGGACCAAAGGTCACAACCATATATACCTGCAGTAGAAGAACAATGGATAAGTGCCATTACAAATTATCACAAGATGAAATTAGAATGATCATAAGCTTTCAGCTTTAATCAATATCCTTTTGCTTGCGAATCCCACTCAGAGAAATTAGTATCAAGGAACAGGGAATAAATAGAGAAAAACCAATACAGTATGAAAAAATCCTATATCCAATGGAACATACTTACTAGAAACAAAATCTGATAGTCAATATCCAACACAGGAAATCTCAATGAAGGGCATATATCTAATTTCTGCACAAATTTTTCTCTTTCAGTAATTTTCTGCATACTAACAAATAATAAATAAGATGCGAGTATAATACCAGGCTTAATAATGCCAGTCTCAACACGACCAACTGGGACAGTTCCAATGCCACCAATTTTGTACACGTCCTGGAGTGGGAGACGGAGGGCCTTGTCTGAGGGACGCTTAGGTTCGTTGATCATGTCAAGGGCCTCAAGAAGGGTGGGGCCCTTGTACCAATCAAGGTTGGTGGAGCGCTCAATCATGTTATCTCCCTCAAATCCAGAGATGGGTACAAATGGGATTTTATCGGGGTTATACCCGACCTTCTTCAGGTAAGAGGAGACTTCCTTCACGATTTCATCATACCTTGCCTTGGAGTATTTGGGGGTGGTGGCATCCATCTGTGAAACAAAGCAAAAGTTGGAACAATCAATAAAGCAGGACTGGAAAACACTATTCAACAGCATAAAATTCCATAATTCTAGAAGGGAATGTAACAAATGGTTAAATCCATATATATTATTTGGCAAATGATGCGACTTCCTGACAGTATTCAAGTCGCAATTTCAGAACTACTATAAATGTATATTTAAACAATAGTAAAATGCATTTATTTATTATCTAAAATGGCAACGGTTTAATAAATTCATACATAAACTAAAACTAAATTGCACCTTGTTGCAGCAGCAGATTATCTGCTTCACACCAAGGGTAAAAGCCAGAAGTGCATGCTCACGGGTCTGACCATCCTTGGAAATACCAGCCTCAAAACCACCAGTGGTCGAGTCAATGATGAGCACAGCACAATCAGCCTGAGATGTACCAGTAATCATGTTCTTGATGAAATCCCTGTGGCCAGGTGCATCAATAACTATGCAGTAGTACTTGGTGGTTTCGAACTTCCAGAGGGCAATGTCGATGGTGATACCAAGCTCACGCTCGGCCTTGAGCTTGTCAAGCACCCACGCATACTTGAAGGACCTCTTGTTCATCTCAGCAGCTTCCTTCTCAAAACGCTCAATCACACGCTTGTCAATGCCACCAAGCTTGTAGATAAGGTGACCAGTGGTGGTGGATTTTCCTGAGTCGACATGACCAATGACCACAAGACTGATATGAACCTTCTCCTTACCCATGGTTGAGATGTTAAAGCTACACAAAAGAAGGATACAAGCTTGTCAGCATTTAGGTTGAAGTGTAAAAATGGCCTATCTATTATGAATAGGTACTGCTAATTACAAACTATGCTGTGCTTCAGAGCTAATTGTGTGACAAACTATAATTAAACAGTTCATACAGTTAAACATAGAAGTAACCAGATAACAAACTAGTACAACATCATTCAAATATATCTGTTTATGTTTCAAGCAAAATATGCGAAGCAAAATCAAACTGTTTGCAATTAAGTAGTCCATAGGCTTTAACACCAGCACTGTTAGCAGAGGAAGGTAAGAGTAAACAAAACTCTGGCTTCCACATGAACTTTTATATTAAGATTTTGTCCTAATAATCCAGTTTATACAAACTAATCAATTTTTTTTTGGGTATTGGGGACTTAAAAAGCAGATCTGAGACAGTTCGAGGGTTAAATACAACAAAACCATTTAATTTAAGCTTATACAAACATTAGAAATCTGAGCTAATAAACAGATCTAGGATCTAATAGTCAAAATTGACCACAAATAACTAAACGATGTCATACAAAATCGCAATCAGAACAACACGTATCTAATCAAACCATAATTGCAATTCAGAACAAGCTGATTCTTATTCTTATCTTACGATATAGATTGGAGATAAGGAGCAGGGAGCTTACCAAAGAAACCAAGGAGGAGATTGTGTTAGCGACTAGGTATTGCGGCCGCCTCAGCTGCTAGAGAAATGAAATGAAATGAAACCCTATGAAAGGTATTCTCACTTATATAGGAGAGACGAGAAGATTACTTAATTGGTCCTCACAATAGGGTTTATCCGCATGAAGGTATGGATGCTAATGGATTGGGCTGTATGTGGGCCAACCGGATCGGACAGATCTAAATTTCTTAATCCGAAATTATTTTATATGGGAATTTTAACATAAAAAATTTTAATAGAAAGAATAAATTTTAACCGAGGTGGATTTTTTGTTGCTCAATGTCTTGGATTTCAATACTTTTTCATGAGTCTTTTTCTTTATTTTAGACATAACTAAATATTTGACCAGTAAAGAGCGAGAAGAGGCATTCATTTTATAATACGTGATCAGTAAACTTCTTTCATAGTAATAAATCAGTCAAGAAAATGATGCAGTTCTATATTAGTTTGACGATCTTAAGGCTGGTTGCGTTTAGTTTTTCCATTCGAAATATTAATATGATGAAATAGTATTATATTCCTCAGTCTATGTTCAGTCCCTTAAATAAACTTTTGTTTATATTAGTATTAATCAAGCTTTTAAATTTCGGTTTTTTCGGTATGACGGTCCAGGTCACCGTGTTATTTCGATGTTATAACGGCGATATAACGGTGTAGTGTTTTTTTTTCAAAGTTTGACACACATCAATTCTATAACTATCAATTTATATATTTATACATCTCTAATACTCCATACGAATAGCATATAGCCATACCAAATTCAATATAATGCAGTGTACCAATATTGAGTAGCAGTAGCAGCTTGTACCAATTTAACAATAGTTCAATATTGAATACACAATTTAACAATAGTAGCAATAACAGCTTGTTATTTCGCCGAAATAACTGAAATAACGCGTTACATCATTTTCTCGATTAAAACTGTAACGTTCATGCAGTTTGACACAGAATACCACTATTTCTGTTATTTTGCCGTTATTTCGCCGAAATTTAGAAGCTTGGTATTATTAGATGTTTCCAAGGATCAGGTCAGCGTGATACTCATCACAAATTGAAAATGCAAGGAAATAAACAAGCAATTAGTCGTAATCATGAATGAGATGAAAAATGAGATTGAGTAACCTTCAAATCCAGGGGGTTTCCAGTCCCCGCAATCTATTATCGACTTTTCGATTTCAGCCTCCCTTTGGGTCGAACCGTTGCTCTCATTTTCTATATTTTTTTGTTGTTCCTTTATATAGTCTTGCGTTGTGCCTCACTAATCGGGACAGTATTAGTGAAAGTTATTAGCCGCTGCATATTAGTCACAATTTTTGTTGCTTTTAATTTCATATAATTTTCAACGAACAGAAAATAGAACTATAATATATTAAATATTAAAATCAAATAAAAATAAGAAATATGAAAAAATAAATTAAATAGGGCAAGCGCGATGAAAAAAGCCATCCTGAGAGAGTAATTGAAAACTACCATTTGGTAAACGAAAATAATAAGTTTGCTTTTCTTGTGTAAAAAGATAGCACAATGAAGCTACCATTCACTAACCATAAGTGCCAATATGCAGATAACAAATTTCTACCCCATAAAATATAAAATAACACCTAAATGTAACGGCTACTGTAATCTGAGAGATGCGAATATTCATTATTCATCGACTTCATGAGATGAAAGTAATAAAATAGACGGGTGAACCGAACGGGTCATTGCAAAGTGCAAACCAATGTGGAGTAGCCAAGTAGTTGATGTAGATCGTAGATCGAGTGCACTAACTCTTCTATAACAAAACACAATGTTTCCCGGTAGCAAGCAATTATGTTCTCTTTGTGTAAACAGAAATACAATTTTGTTGTCAATCAAGTCTTTCATGGAAAAGAAATACTTAAACAACAGATACGAAGAGCAAACTCACAACCAGACAAAATAGAAGATACATCCTTTACAGCGCAACATAACATGGAATCATCAATCAATTCAAAATGAAGAATAAACTCATTCAAAATAGTCTACTTACTTAAAAGTAACAAGAAAATTGTCCAAAGCATAGGGCACCTACACACAAGACACTGTATGTAAGCGATCTCTAATATTCAACGTACACCACAAAATGCCACAAAACAAAAAGAGAAAGAAAAACAACAGACAATCGAACATTAAACTACTAGACAAGACCACCGCCTATCTAGAACCCAGTTCTGCATCCAGACACCAAAAACTAAACCGAAGGACTTGTCATATCGACTAGTATTAAAACCAACCTTACCAAAATAGACAGAGAGAGCACTCTCACTCATTCATTTCTTCTTCTGGGCAGCCTTGGTAACCTTGGCACCAGTTGCATCCTTCTTTTCAACAGCCTTGACAACTCCAACAGCAACAGTCTGCCTCATATCCCTGACAGCAAACCTACCAAGAGGAGGGCACTCAGAGAAGGTCTCCACAACCTCGGGCTTGGTGGGAATCATCTTAACAAACCCAGCATCACCGTTCTTCAAGAACTTGGGCTCCTTCTCGAGCTCCTTACCAGACCTACGATCAATCTTGGTTGTGATCTCAGCAAACTTGACTGCTATGTGAGAGGTGTGGCAGTCGAGAACAGGTGCATAACAGTTGCTTATCTGACCAGGGTGGTTCATGATAATGACCTGGGCAGTGAAGTTAGCGGCCTCCTTGGCAGGGTCATCCTTGGAATTAGAGGCAACATAACCACGCTTGAGATCCTTGACAGCAATGTTCTTTACATTGAAGCTGACATTGTCACCGGGAAGTGCCTCCTGGAGAGCTTCATGGTGCGTCTCTACAGACTTAACTTCAGTGGTCAGACCAGAGGGGCCAAATGTCACAACCATACCTGAAGTACAAGATCAATGGATAAGTGCCATTACAAATTATCACAAGATGAAAATATAATGATCATATTCTTCCAGCTTTGATCAATATCCTTTTGTTTGGGGGTCCAGTCTGAAAACTTCATCCATTAGTACTGAGGAAAAAGAAATAAATAGAATAAAACAATTACAGTATGAAAAATCATATTATATCCAAAGGAACATACTTCCTAGAAAGAAATATCAGATAGTCGATATTAACAAAGGAGAATATCCAATTATTGCACAATTTTCTCTTTCAGTAATGTTCTAACAATTAATATTAAGAAATAATAAATAAGATGCGAATACAATACCAGGCTTAATAATGCCAGTCTCAACACGACCAACTGGGACAGTTCCAATTCCACCAATCTTGTACACGTCCTGGAGTGGGAGACGGAGGGGCTTGTCTGAGGGACGCTTAGGCTCGTTGATCATGTCAAGGGCCTCAAGAAGGGTGGGGCCCTTGTACCAATCAAGGTTGGTGGAGCGCTCAATCATATTATCTCCCTCAAATCCAGAGATGGGTATAAATGGGATTTTATCGGGGTTGTACCCGACCTTCTTCAGGTAGGAGGAGACTTCCTTCACAATTTCATCATACCTTGCCTTGAAGTATTTGGGGGTGGTGGCATCCATCCGTGAAACAAAGCAAAAGTTGGAACAATCAATAAAGCAGGACTGGAAAACACTATTCAACAGCATAAAGTTCTATAATTCTAGAAGGGAATGTAACAAATGGTTAAATCCAGATATATTATTTGGCAAATGATGTGACTTCCTGACAGTATTCAAACCCAATTTCAGAACTACCAAAAATGTATATTTAACAATAGTAAAGTGCATTTATTTATTATCTAAAATGGCAACGGTTTAAAAAATTCATTCAAAAACTAAAACTAAATTTCACCTTGTTGCAGCAGTAGATCATCTGCTTCACACCAAGGGTAAAAAGCCAGAAGTGCATGCTACACAAAAGAAGGATACAAGCTTGTCAGCATTTAGGTTGAAGTGTAAAAATGGCCTATCTATTATGAATAGGTACTGCTAATTACAAACTATGCTGTGCTTCAGAGATAATTGTGTGAAAAACTATAATTAAACAGTTCATACAGTTAAACATAGAGGTAACCAGATAACAAACTAGTACAACATCATTCAAATATATCTGTTTATGTTTCAAGCAACATATGCAAAGCAAAATCAAACTGTTTGCAATTAAGCAGTCCATAGGCTTTAACACCAGCTCTGTCAGCAGAGGAAGGTAAGAGTAAACAAAACTCTGGCTTCCACATGAACTTTTATATTAAGATTTTGTCCTAATAATCCAGTTTATACAAACTAATCAAATTTTTTTTGGGTATTGAAGACTTCAGATCTAAGACAGTTCGAGGGTTAAATACAACAAAACCATTTAATTTAAGCTTATACAAACATTAGAAATCTGAGCTAATAAACAGATCTAGGATCTAACAGTCAAAATTGACCACAATTAACTAAACGATGTCATACAAAATCACAATCAGAACAACACATATCAAATCAAACCATAATTGCAATTCAGAACAAGCTGATTCTTATTCTTATCTTACGATGTAGATTGGAGAAAATGAGTAGGGAGCTTACCAAAGAAACCAAAGAGGAGATTGTGTTAGCGACTAGGTATTGCGGCTGCCTCAGCTGCTAGAGAAATGAAATGAAACCCTATGAAAGGTATTCTCGCTTATATAGGAGAGACGATTACTTAATTGGTCCTCACGGTAGGGTTTATCCGCATGAAGGTATGGCTGCTAATGGATTGGGCTGTATGTGGGCCAACCGGATCGGACAGATCTAAATTTCTTAATGGACCGACTTATTTTCTTCATGATGGAATATTTGCAATAATTCTATCGATATTGGGTCCAATGGCATTCAGATGAATAGGACTGCAAACGCAACGAAACAATTACAAAACAGGAATTATAAGTGCCATCGACAAATATACCATCCCAGCCATCGCTAAATACAAAGTAAACATATACACCAAACAAAGTAAACATATAGACAATTTAAGTGAACACTTACAAATAAATAAGTGTTGTCATCACTTGTTCAGAAGTTTCTATGTATATTCAACTTATTTTCATTGAACGTATTTGTTTGTATGTGTTCACTTAGATAGTCTATATGTTCACTTTGTTTGTTGTATATGTTCACTTTATATTTAGCGATGGCTGGGATGATATATTAATCGAGAAAAGGGGCATAAATCATATAAGAAGTTTGATATGTCTAAAATCAAATGTTTCAACTGTGGTATTTATGGACATTTTGCATCTGAATGCCGAAAACCAAAAGGAGAAAAGGTGTTAGTGATAGAAAAAGATGATGAGGAGCCAGCCTTATTAATGCATGAGGAAGTGTGTGAAAACTTGACGGCTAGTAGCATTGGGGACAGTACAGAGATGTCCAGTGAACTTCATCTCAGAGAAGGAGCATTGAAGTCTTCTAAAGTATGGTATTTGGACTCAGGCGCTAGTAATCATATGTCAGGTAGGATGCTTGGAGCATTTTACAAATCTAGACACAACAACAAAAGGAAGGGTGAAGCTTGGCGATGGATTTGAGGTACCCATAGGAGGTCGTGGAACAGTGCTCATTCAGGGTCGTAATGGAGAACACAGAGCCTTAACTAATGTTTACTACATACCAAAACTAACCACTAATGTCATCAGTTTAGGCCAACTTGAGGAACATGGCTGCAGAATCAAACTTGTAGGTGGTAATCTTCAAGTGTTTGATCAAGGAGGACAACTCTTGATAAAGGTGAAGAGAACTAAGAACAGATTATACATCTTGAATCTTGTTACAACTAAACCAGTGTGCTTTCTAGCCAATGAGAACTCAGATACATAGAGATGGCATGCACGCTTCGGGCATCTGAATTTCAAAGCACTCAAGAAGATGAACCAAGAGAAACTAGTAGATGGGCTGCCACATATTGATCAGATTGAACAAGTTTGTGATGGGTGCTTGGCTGGAAAGCAACGTCGTTTGCCTTTCCCACACATGACACAATTTAGAGCAAGTAATGCACTGGAGCTGACACATGGAGATCTTTGTGGCCCTATTTTGCCTCCTACCCCTGCTGATAATAAGTATTTTTTCTTACTAGTAGATGATCACACTAGATTCATGTGGATTAAATTGTTAAAGCACAAAGATCAAGCATTCTCAGCTTTCAAAGATCTTAAGACAAGAATTGAGGCAGAACAAAATAGAAAACTAAGAATGTTTAGGTCTGATAGAGGAGGGGAATTTAAGTTCAATGAATTCAAGGATTATTGTAATAAAATGGGAATACAAAGGCAATTGACAGCTCCTTATTCCCCACAGTAGAATGGGGTAGTTGAAAGGCGAAATTAGACTATTGTGTCAATGGCAAGAAGCATGATAAAGAGTATGGAAGTTCCAAACCAATTTTGGGGAGAAGCAGTGAGCACAGCTGTCTATATCCTTAACCGGGCAGCCACAAAAAGTCTGACAAGCATGACACCTTA
The DNA here is from genome assembly GCA_028095005.1 of Rhynchospora pubera. Classification (NCBI taxonomy): domain Eukaryota; kingdom Viridiplantae; phylum Streptophyta; class Magnoliopsida; order Poales; family Cyperaceae; genus Rhynchospora; species Rhynchospora pubera. The sequence goes on along the minus strand of JAMFTS010000012.1, from coordinate 9,772 downwards.
TGAGGCCTGGCACAAGCGAAAACCACAAGTGCAGCACTTTCGTGTTTTTGGATGTGTGGTGCATGTCAAAAGGATAGATAATTACATGAGGAAGCTCGATGCTAGAAGTGTTCCAATGGTATTTTTTGGATATGAGGAAGGATCCAAAGCATACCGAGTATATGACCCTGCAGTAGGTAAAGTGCATGTGACCCGAAATGTTGTGTTTGAAGAAGGCAGAAAATGGAATTGGACTCCTAGTAAAACTGAACAAACAGTAAGTTTTCCTAAAAGTAATGGATTCAGAATCATGTATGATGAGGGAGGTGAAGAACATTTGGAAATTGAGCCAGAAGCATCATCAATACCAACACCACAGAGGGAAGATATGAGTTCCAATGAAACAGGAGATGGTCAGCAAACACCTATAAAAATGCGCAGCCTTGCTGATATTTATGATGAAACTGAACCTCTTCAACTTTATTATTATGATGTGTGTATGATGGGAGTAGAGGAACCAATGAATTTCAGAGAAGCAGAAAAAGATGAAAACTGGATGCATGCAATGAGAAAAGAAATTGATTCCATTAATCGAAGTCAAACTTGGAGTATGGTAGAACCAGTAAAAGCCCATAAAATTATAGGTTTAAAGTGGGTTTACAAAATCAAGAAAGACTCACAAGGGAGAGTGATTAAATACAAAGCACATCTAGTTGCTCAAGGCTATGTGCAGCAACATGGAATTGATTATGAAGAGGTGTTTGCTCTCGTGGCCAGGATGGAAACAATAAGACTATTCATGGCTATAGTAGTTCAAGAAGGATGGTTGTTACATCACATGGACGTTAAATCTGCATTTTTGAATGGAGTTTTACAAGAGGAGGTGTATGTCAGACAACCTCTAGGTTTTGAGGAAATTGGAAATGAACACAACTGGAGCCTTATACGGATTGAAACAGGCACCAAGAGCATGGAATTCCAAATTGGACTCTACGTTGGTATCACTTGGTTTCAAGAAAAGTAAATTGGAGCATGCAGTATACAAGAAGACAATTGGCAAAATTTGTATACTGATTGGGATGTACATGGATGACTTGATCATAACTGGAGCATGTGAAGTTGAAATTGCAAAACTAAAGGAGCAGATGAAAGAAAAATTTCAAATTAGTGATTTAGGTCTTCTAAGTTACTATTTGGGTTTGGAGGTACAGCAAACACAGAATAGAATATCATTTTGCCAATCAAGTTTTGCGAAAAAGATCATCAAAGAAGCGGGGATGTCATAGTGTAACTCAACAAAAGTGCCAATGGAAGCCAAATTGAATTTGAGAAAAGGAGGTGACACACCTTTGGTCGATCAAACCAAGTACCGTAGTATTATGGGAAGCCTAAGGTATTTACTTCATACTAGACCTGATTTGGCATACTCTATAGGAATTGTGAGTAGATACATGGAACAACCAAGGATTGAGCACATGTCAGCAGTAAAGCAGATTGTTAGATACATCAAAGGCACTGTTGGGTTGGGATGCGTTTATGAAAAAACCTCATAAAAAATGATGAGTTTAGTTGGTTTCTCCGACAGTGATTTGGATGGAGATAAGGATGATCGAAAAAGCACAACAGGTGTCATATTTTTTCTAGGAAGCAATGCAATTAGTTGGCTATCTAGAAAACAGAAGGTAGTGGTATTGTCTTCATGTGAAGCTGAATATATAACAGCATCTACAGCAGCATGTTTGGGTATTTGGCTTGAATAGTTGAGGGCAGATCTTCTGAGCGAAAATTTCGAACAATTGAAGTTGAATGTTGACAACAAGTCTGCTATACTCTGTGTAAAAATCCTGTGTTTCATGATCGGAGTAAAAATATTGATACACGGTACCATTACATTAGAGAGAGTGTGGAGAAAGGCAAGATAAGCGTTGAGCACATCAGAACCAGTGATCAATTGGCAGATTTACTGACAAATCCATTGGGAAAAATCAAATTTCTGGAACTAAGGAAAAGAATAGGTCTTACAGAGGTGAAAGAAGGGTAACAAGATTAGGAAGGTGAATGTTAGTCATAATCTTGTTATAGTAAGTAATCAGTGCTATTTTGTTTCTATGTTTTGTGTCATGTTTAGGATTGTATTTTTTATTTCTTTCTGTTATGTGATATGTGGAGAAAAGAAATCACATATCAAATATAGCAATAGTTGTATTAGGTAATTATTTTTACCTTACTTTGTTTTGTACGTTATTATAAGTAATAGAAAAAAACCAGAAAATTGTACTTGTTTTTTTGGCACCGCAAATACTCTCTTGTTTAATTGTTTGATTGTTAATTGCTGAGAATCCAACACCCTGTATCCGTGTTTTTATAATAGTAGAGATAGAGATAAATTGGTGTGTATCAAATTATTATATCTAATTGTCATTTGTTAGTTCATTAAATCTAAATCGATATGACTCCGGATTTTTTTTATTAATAGTACAATTAATGTCAAATGTTATCATATGCAAGATATATAGATCATATTCAAATACCAAATTTCCAAAATAAAATAACTTTTTCTTATGATTCTCAAATTATTAAATTAGTTCATTATCAAAGGATCTCCACCCCATACGGTTATATGTATTAGAGAGGTTGGATATATATGGTAAACTCATGTGTACGAATCGTTTCCGTACACATGAGTTCTTTTTCGAGATTCAAAATTCAAACGGTCAATCCAAACGGTTTAACTTGTTCTCCATATTGAAATATACTTGGAGACCAAATTTTACATATTTTAAATTTTTTATATTTATTATGATATTCTCAAATTGAACTGCATGAAATATTTTCAATTATATATATTTTTTAAATATCATAATAAATAGCAAAAAATTTGAAAAAAATATATAATTTGGTTTCCAAGGATATTTCATTATGGAGAAGAACTTGAACGATTCAAATTGATTATTATTATTTTTTTTTAAGAAAGAGGGAGGTCTTTGTCATTCAACTTTTTTTAAATTTTAAGAAGCATGTGGGGTTTCAAACCTTGACCTCTTGAAGGCTAGTCTAGTGCTCTTACCACTGAACCACTAGGCCACATGCGATTCGAATTGATTATTTGGATTTTGAATCTCGAAAAACGGCTCATGTATGGAGACGATCCGTACACATGAGTCTACCATTGTCAATCTTTCCCAGCTGGTATAGTCCTATGTGCAAGTTAAGCCTGCTCTCATGATGCATTGTACTATTTATTTCCGTTTGGATCGCTTAGGAATAGGAGGAATTTTCTATTCTTAGGCATAAAGTATTATGAAGTGTGTAATTTTATGAAAAATTTAGATTTTTTATAATAAATTTATGCCCTGATGTTTGGCAAGAATCAAAACTTAAACTAAATAGATGAAGATCGTACTTAACAACGTCAAATTCAAACTGTAAATAAAATATTTGATAGATTGAAGGATTAAAGTAGTAAATATATATTAAACTAAAGATCCAATGCATCGTTGCCGATTTTTGTAATCTTTGAAAATACAGTAGCTTAGTTTCTTATAAGCTTTGGGCCCTGTTAATAATGTACTTGTTTGACCCTAAAATATGGTGTCAAATTCATGAATTAAATTGGATAATTTCATCAAGGAGCTTGAAAAATTCATGAAAAATATCAAATGGATCCCAAAAATAAATAAAATAGGTAGAGGGGGTATTTTTGGAAAATTATTGGAACCAATGGATTCTCCATATTTTTATGAGATTGTGTATAAAATTTCAAGCAGAAATACTGCTGGGATCTACCTCAAATAATTTATTTAGTTTCAACAGTCATGAAAATGTAACAAAAATGGACACATCCTGTGAATCAAAATGGAGAGGAGCCGGTTGAGTTTGAAACTCTTCTCTCCGTATCTGATGAAGCAAAGGCACACCCATTTCGCCAAACACCACACTGGGCAGTTGGAGAAATTTGCGGTGGTCTACGCAGAACCGAGCGCACGGAAGATGAAAAGAGGAGGGGCGCTGGCGACGCGTCCTCAGTTCGACCTCGACCCCTTCACAAGGGATAACTCGATGAACATGGAGCACGAAAACCCCAAGGCAGCAGCGATTGTGAGCCCCGCTGTCAGAGAGGCGTTTCATGGTACGCTAGGAGCAATAAAAGAAAGGAATAGGGAAGGGGTGAAACAAACCCAACGGAATGCCGTTGGAAGAGAGAGCCGATAACTGCCGGGCTCCTCCCAAGATACATGGCATCTGGACGGAAAGAGAACCAAGGGCTTGTCTATATATAGCCCATTGAAGAGAGAAAGAGGGACGCTTCCAGGAGGAACTTCAGATCCCTTCCAAACCCTCTCCCCATACCATTACAAGGTTTTGGATTAGCATAGGCATTTCATCGAAGACCTGTTAGGCATTGTAGAGTAGAAGAAAAGATCGTGTAAAGAGATCAAGAATCAGATCATAGAGGTAAAGGTAGGTATTGGAAGGTAAGAGAGACGATCAAACATTGATCAATGCTCTCAAGATTTGTAGTTTGTGGATCTCGTTTTGAATAAAGGTTGAAATTTGTGATCTTTTGCAATGATGACGGCTTTTCTTTCCTTTCCTTGGTTTCTTGTTTAGATTTAAGTTGCTTGATACGGTTCTTGACGCGTATTGATGTTTAGGTAAATCTTTAGTGTATGGCGCCTCTGAATTGAAGTCAGAAAACAAAGTCTACCAGGGAGCATGGCTCCCATGGTGGATCCTCCATTTCTTTGTTTCTTCATCGTCCTTATATTTGAATTGCATCCTCTTCTCTTCCCCTCTTCTTCTCTCTCTTTTTCTTCTTCACGCCTCACTGGACCGTCTGAGGTCTCCTCAGATTTGAGCTCCTTTTAAGCTTTGGTTGAGGTCTCCTCAGCTCTAGCTCTTTACCACGACTAGGGTCTCCTTAGTTCTGGTAGCATCCTCCTCTTCCATTGGCCATGGCCATGGCAGAAGGAACTTGTCAATTGCACAAGGGAAAGGGGAGATGCTGCCAAAATTTAGTCTTGCGATATTTCTTTTAAGTTAAGGACTAATGTGCATAAATACAGCTCTTAACAATACTTTGACATGACTTGATCGTTCCTGGGCTGTATGCTATGGGGATAGTTAGAAAGAAGTGTCTAACTGTTGTGAAATGATATATCTGAATTGCTAAGAACCTTTAGTGAATATACTGCACATGTTCGAATCTTGCTGTTCACTGTGAATTTTATTAACAGTAGGGCTGTAATAAGCTGCATTATTTAAAATTAGCTGTTTTATCCTTTAGTTTCAGCATGGCATAAGAAAAATAGGGGTTTAAGTTAATATTATGACTTCCTGTGCACAACAGACGGTAGAAATGTATTTGCAAGAAGAACTTTTGCTTTATTACTTCCTTTTTATTTGATGTTTCTTTCTTTTGACCAGAGAAGGTTTATGTGAATTGTAAATCGTATGGTACTTTGGTAAAACGTCTCAGGGGTTTCCTGTCAAAATTGTGATGTAATTAATTTGTTCCATTTTCTTATGAGAAGTTATGTGTGTACCATGATGTTCCCAGTACCAGATAATATTTGTAACATGAGAACCAAAATCAAAAGGTAAGTCATCTAAGAATCCAGCGAAGTTGTCACTTATCATCGAGTCCTGTCAATGATTAATACGTATGTACGTACCCTGATTGTACAGTAATTAAAATAAACTTGATTCCCCTCGACATTGTTTGGTACCAATTAATATACCCTTTACCAGCATGTACTGTTCTCACTAAATTGAAGCGGTGTCGTCTCAATTGAACTTACTTCTCCGTTCCGTATTCCGTCGCAAGTCTGACGAAGTCAACTTAGCTGAATCTAGCCCTGACATCACCGGAGATTGAAATTTGGAAACAATAGGGACCTAAACGAATCTTAGTTTTATACTGTCACGCGAAACACCTTTTTCCCCGACCAAGCGACGACGACGCGGCAGAAATTGAGGCCGCCGTTGTGTTCTTCTCTCTCCCACGATGCCGGAGAGCCTACGCTGACGAGTCGCGGTGGCCAGAAACGCAGTTGGATCTAAACCCGTTTTGTCGGGCCCGATAGTCATAAAGTGAACCCGTCTTCTTCGTTTGAGTTTCAGCGCGAGAGGCTTTCCGATCTTCTGTGGCTAATGGGTCGTATGACTTGTCAGTCACCCATTACACAAGATCTATGTTAAACTATCTCTCTTCATCCACGTCATCTGGCCCAGTTAGCAACCATCTCAACACATTTAGTTAATGTGGCCCAATAGAAAAACGTCAAGTCAGTAGAAACTTTAGAAATTCATTAAAAATAGTAGGAAGCTCAGAAAAATATAAATAAAATATCCATAAAATTCTAAAAATCAAAATAAACCAAATTCACTGATACTTTGATATGAAATTATGTCAAAGTAGCGGCCTTTTGTATTTTTGAATTATTTTCACTTTAAAAATGAATTTTATAAAATCTTAGAAAATTAATAAACCCATTTATAAAGTTCTAAAACTGAAACTAAATACTTCTGAAATAAAAATTCCAAATATGATATCTTCGAAATCAAGTATTCTCAAACGTAAATATATTTTCTAAATTATGAAAAATCAAAGTAAACTAACATATTCAGTGTCTTTTAAATGAAAAGCCAAAGCTAAATACTCTCGATATCCAAGCAATTTCAAGAATAATATTTTCAAATATTAAAAGACTCTCAAAAATAAGTATTTTCAAATCCAAAAAGGATTTAGTCTAAAAGTCAAAGATTCAAAAGGCCAAAGTGAATAAAAATCACCAATGTCCCAAGCGAAACATCAAAATTCAAAGTCTAAACGCGAAACCCAAAGTCAAAGCCGAAACCTCTTCGTTTGAGAAAAAGTCCCTCGCTAGGGTTGAGATCATCCTTAGATGATTTAGAAATTGAATTCTTACGGGCCCCCTCGTCCAAAGAATTCTGATTCGTTCTCACAAGTGCCACCAAATGGCCCGAGAACCAACTCTCACAAGTGACGCCAAATGTCCCGAGGGTTGTAAAAAAACCAACTTTCACAAGTGGCGCCAAATGCCCCGAAAGTTGTAAAATTTCCTTTCGTTCTCACAAGTGCCGCCAAATGACCCGAGAACCAACTCTCACAAGTGACGCCAAATGTCCCGAGGGTTGTAAAAGAACCAACTTTCACAAGTGGCGCCAAATGCCCCGAAGGTTGTAAAATTTCCTTTTGTTCTCACAAGTGCCGCCAAATGGCCCGAGAACCAACTCTCACAAGTGACGCCAAATGTCCCGAGGATTGTAAAAAAACCAACTTTCACAAGTGGTGTCAAATGCCCCGAAAGTTGTAAAATTTTCTTTCGTTCTCACAAGTGCCGCCAAATGACCCGAGAACCAACTCTCACAAGTGACGCCAAATGTCCCGAGGGTTGTAAAAGAACCAACTTTCACAAGTGGCGCCAAATGCCCCGAAGGTTGTAAAATTTCCTTTTGTTCTCACAAGCGCCGCCAAATGGCCCGAGAACCAACCCTCACAAGTGACGCCAAATGTCCCGAGGGTTGTAAAAGAACCAACTTTCACAAGTGGCGCCAAATGCCCCGAAGGTTGTAAAACTCTTTAAAAATGACTCTAAGTAAAGGCTTCTTCTCTTCCAAGCGAACACCTCTTCTAAACCAAAATCAAATCCTTTTCGTTTCCTTTTCAACGAAGATCTCTTCTAAACCTCAAAGTCTTTTAGTAGTTTAGCGATCCTTAATTGGGTCCCGTCAACTAGGTTTGGTACCATCAATTAAGGCCTCCTTAAAATAAGTAATAGCACTCCATAAGACTCTTTTCTTAGCCCATTACGCCAGTACCCTTTATGTCCCTTAATCAGAGGTTCTCGTAGGCAACTACGGGGTAATTAACAATAGGGGCTTGCGCCTATTAGAAAGAAAGGACCCGCTAAATCAAGAAACTTCTTTAAGAAGCGACTCTTGTTAGGATTCTCTTGTTTCGAGAGATACCCGCTATAGAGATCGAACCTTGAGGGAGGTGAATCTAAGGCTATGTTCCCATTGTTCTTCGAGAAATTCTTTCGAGGGGAATAATGACGAAAAAGCCGCAACAGTACTTATGTACATGTTTAAAAGGCTATGTTTCCTTTGTACTTGATATTCAGATGGAAAGGAAGATACGTGGATAAAAAGAGATTTTAGTTTAGAGGGGTTACTTGAGTTAAATTCACTACATGAAATTGGATTGTTCAGTTTAGTGGTTTAGTTTTATTCCGTCAACTAAGTAGTCTTTGATTCGAATCACGGAAAAATATTTATTTTTAATTTTTTTATAACAAAATCGTAAATTTTAAACCAGCCTTCAAAAATAATAATAATAGTAATAATACACCAGTACACTTACCACCCATTACTTTTGTTAGGGGAATGCACTTCTTTCAGGAATAAAAAGAGAGGGATTTTATTATAACATTTCTCCAATTGCTTCCAAAAGAAGTGGCACAATCTCCTAAAAGTATAAGTTAACCAATTTTTTGCTGAATATTTAATTTGTGGCAAGTCATCTCCAATCATTGAATTTACTTAACATTGTTAGCTTATGTTGATATGTAGCAAACCTTCCATTTTATATTTATTGAAGTTCTTTTGCACATTATAACATATAACAATCGAGATAAATTAATGCACTTTGAGTACATTAATTTACAAATTTGACAATTTGACATTGCATGACACTTCAATAGTAGAGATCGAGTCAAATATTTTACTGACATTGATTAGTTTTCAACAAAAATATAATGAAGGCATTTGATTGGATCTCACAAATTAATTTAAGTGAACGGTTTCGAAAATATAGGTGCATAATTATATAGAGTCGTACCATACACTGAATGGTATGAAATGATCGATTACAAATCGTGTATTACATTTAATTGACATATTTACGTGGAAAAATGACCTTTGAGTACATAAATTGTTGTGTATTACTGAGTCGGTGTCCCAAGAAACTTGTAAGATTTAATTAATAAATTTATTCAGAGTGTTAGTTAGTATGTTGCATGAGTGCAAATAAAATATTTTATCTGATACGAAGTAGATAATCCGTCTTCACAAATTATTAGGATACCATATATGTTTATGTATGTATACGCTACATCTATTTTTTTTTAAAAACATATAATAGTACTAAAATACACACTGTTTTAAAAGTAAACATACATAATGATCAAAGATTTTCTTAATTAGATTTAAGCATAAACAGAGCAAATGATATACTATGGTGCTATATCGTATAAAAAGCCTCATCTGCATCTTTTAGTGCCGTGGATCAACATATGTCTCTCCTGTACCTTTTTGCATTTAACAGAATATGTGAAAGAAAAAACACGGGGAAAAAAGAGAAAAAATAGTTTTTTTGGTACGGCAAATTAAATGGAGGGCGTTTGCACAAGAATTGTTCCAAACAAGAAGTTGTGAAGATTGGAAAAGGTCTACTTGGTACGGCAAATTAAATGATAATGATAATGCATGGAAGATTTTTTTTTTATTCCTTTAAATCCATTAATAGTTAGTTACTTAGACAAATATTCACAAGTAACCTCTAGGTTTATAGTTAAACATTTCAATATTTATCTCCATACTAAATTTATCATACTTATAAAAAAAATTGAAAATGATTTAACTTGATAATTTTCAAAATTGTCAAAAAATAAATTGCAATCTTGAAACCAGACCTTAAAAATTGCTATATTCTATATTTACATCATAGAAAGTAAAAAAAAATGTTAATTTGTTAATTCATCAAACA